>JAQPZY010001641.1:6042500-6483924 GCA_029931535.1 Margaritifera margaritifera
AATACTGGAAATATCAGAGAAAGTGTAAATTATATATTGTGGATGTATAATGACTAAAATATTTACGCGTATTATTTTTTAAATTTTATTCCAGAAAGAAATTAACATTTTGACACTCAACGCACTGTTGTTAAGTGACATTTCAGTGTAAAGACATGTTAACCATCCGTGTTTGATTCTTTGTGGTTCAAAAGTAAACATTTAGAAGAGATTTGGCGATCTATGATCCATGTAAACAATATGACGAGATTACTAGACATTGTAATCTATGATCCATCTAAAGCAATATGACGAGATTACTAGACATTGTAATCTATGATTCGTCTAAAGCAATATGAAGAGATTACTATGCAATGCTATAGGATTACCTCGCGTAAGAAGAATTTGGAAATATATTTGAGGTAAGTTATTTATGTTCTTTATATTCGGCACTACATTCATTTTACAGATATAGTTTTGCAATAAATGGTCATTATTGAAATACTCTGGATAAAAATATATTAAATATTATTGCTAGTTAGTTTGCAGTAAGTAAATTCTAATCGTTACGCATTAGTCGCTGTGTGTATCACGATGTGTTTAAGTGCAGTATTCTTTCCATCTTCTCAAATTTTATATTACAGTTTGAATATGAGGGAAGAACTAATTCATAAAGCTCCTAAGTTCAACGTTATTCCATTAAAAAAATTGTTTACTGCTCCTGTGCATTACAAAGAAAGGTCATACCTTTTGAATATTCATCTTGTTTGTTATTTTAATTAAAACATGTGACGAGGAAAGCAAAATTTGCAGCACACCAATAACACAGTCTGAAGGAAATTGGTTTCTTAGTATGTGAACTTAATGATTTTTAAAAAAAACCCATCTCTACTAGTAAAATGACGTTGTGTAAAGGATACAAAACAGCTACATCCTTCAAAGTAAGACTTTCTTGCATAAAGTATTCTTTCTGTTTACATCTGCATTTGAGGAACTTGCGTTTGGTGGCGCGTGATCCAACTTGCGTCTGTCTGATCACTATAATATGACCGTGATCCAAGTTCCGTATGTCCGATCACTGTAATATGACCGTGATCCAAGTTCTGTATCTCCGATCACTATAATATGACCGTGATGCAAGTTCTGTTTTTCAAATCACTATAATATGACCGTGATCCAAGTTCCGTATGTCTGATCACTGTAATATGACCGTGATACAAGTTCCGTATGTCCGATCACTGTAATATGACCGTGATCCAAGTTCTGTATGTCCGATCACTATAATATGACCGTGATCCAAGTTCTGTTTTTCAAATCACTATAATATGACCGTGATCCAAGTTCCGTATGTCTGATCACTGTAATATGACCGTGATACAAGTTCCGCATGTCCGATCACTATAATATGACCGTGATACAAGTTCCGTATGTCTGATCACTGTAATATGACCGTGATACAAGTTCCGTATGTCTGATCACTGTAATATTACTGTGATCCAGCTTCCGCATGTCTGATCACTGTAATATGACTGTGATCTAGCTTCCGTAACTCTTATCACTGTAATATGACTGTGATCTAGCTTCCGTATGTCTGATCACTTAAATATGACTGTGATCCTGCTTCCCTATGTCTGATCACTGTAATATGACGCAAAGAGTCAGATAATTCACTGGAAATAATTTAAGTTTATTTATTCGATAATCGGGTTGATCTGAAGTCTTTTAAACTCGCCTAGTCTTTTTAATTATATTGTTATTTAATTAACACAAGAAAAGGTGTCGCTACCCACTGCGCATATATAGAACAGACCGCCTACTGTGTGCTATATATTCTGTTCTTATTTTTTTAATTAAACGGATGTATCTACGATAAGTTTAGTTGATAATAATATCTGTAAGTTATGCTAGCAGCCATATTTGCATGTATACGTATGTGCATACGTCACTTTGACGTATTTTGTTTCCATAGGAGCCTCGTTCTGAGGTCAAATTTACCTAGCCCTCGTTCCAGATAAAGAAAATATATCATTCCCCTTTTTCGACTTTATACAAAATAATCAAGGTTACAAGCTCGTTTTGTTTTGTAATATGTCTTTGCACATACTCTGTAATAATGCAAAATGTTAATTTACGTGGAACGTAACTTGTAGAAAAAAAGCTCAGACTGTGTCAATTATTGCAGATCCTTGATGCAATGTGAAATATTTAGTACACTGGAGCGTTGCGTTTGACATGTTTGATCTTTGAACATTATCGCAGTCTGGGATTTGAACATCAAATTAGTACGAATACAGTTTTATTCTATTTCTAAGTGAGAAAATTATGAAAAATTGATTTCAAAATTACATAGAAGATAACAAGCTTCGAAATCTTGTATGTCAGCAGTTTAACACGAAATCTTGTCCGGCAGCAATCTAACACATAAATAAAAATCACCAAAATAAAAGCCGCGTGCGTTAGTATTTAACGCCGACGCATTCTCGTGACTCATAACGACAGTGGTAGGGCATATAGTGTTACTGTTGTCTGCCCGTACGTCCGTCCGTCACACGGTGGTTTGGATTGCATTTAGGCCAGTATTCAAGCACCGGTGGGCCATCCATATTTTAAGAACACGTTTCTGCTAGTGTGATCATTCTAATGAAATTTATTCGTTGTTTCTCTTACAATTCAATGCTATTTTAGTATAAGAAATCAAGATCTTATTCGGTTTCGTGACCGTCGTTAAGTACGTGGCTGCACCTAGTTGTAAGGATATTTGTATAAAAAGGACCGATATATAGAGGATATCTACGTTTCTTGACTGGATATCAGAAAATATTTCACGAGTGAAGTGGAAACATTGTATTGTCAGGAGATAAATATTTTCTGATATCTAATAAAATAAGGTAGGTTTTCTTTTTATTATGTATTCTTATTTTGGAAAAAGATGTTTTGTATTAATTTTTACTTCATCCATAAAAAGAAGTTCCGAAATTATATAAACGATTAGCTCAGATCTTGTTCAAATTTCTCTCCTGCATATAATGATTAAAATATTCTCTTTTTTCAATTAATGACTGTCTTTATAAGAACAATGATGCAAATATATGCATTTGTTTCCGTCAGCACAGGTTTAGCGCGCTTTGATATCGTGGATATCGTTGGTGTCATGTAGCATCTCAGTACAGTAGAAGTCTACAGTACCTAAGATCTTTAACTATAACTATATCTAAAGATTTTTTAATGATTGTGAGTTTACCTGCTAGGGTTTGCGTATTTATTTTTGCTATTTCTTCATTCAAAACGTCAATAATGTGGTCTTGATAAGCTGGCAGTCTAGTTTGGTAAGAGAAACTTCACCCAAAGTTCGCCAGTCCATGCCCAATGTGTCCTTTCTTTTTAAACATAGATCTGAGTGTGATGAGTGTTAAAATTACCGAATAAATAAGTTTTAGTATGTTATATAGATGTGACTGTGATGAGTATTAAAATTGCCCAATAAATAAGTTGTTGTATATTACATGGATGAGAGCGTGATGAGTGTTAAAATTGCCCAATAAATAAGTTGTTGTATATTACATGGATGAGAGTGTGATGAGTGTTAAAATTGCCCAATAAATAAGTTGTTGTATATTACATGGATGAGAGTGTGATGAGTGTTAAAATTGCCCAATAAATAAGTTGTTGTATATTACATGGATGAGAGTGTGATGAGTGTTAAAATTACCCAATAAATAAGTTGTTGTATATTACATGGATGAGAGTGTGATGAGTGTTAAAATTGCCCAATAAATAAGTTGTTGTATATTACATGGATGAGAGTGTGATGAGTGTTAATATTGCCCAATAAATAAGTTTTAGTATATTATATAGATGTGACTGTGATGAGTATTAAAATTGCCCAATAAATAAGTTGTATTATATTACATGGATGTGAGTGTGATGAATGTTGAAATTGCCCAATAAATAAGTGTAATATATTACATAGATGTGAGTGCGATGAGTGTTAAAATTGCCCAATAAATAAGTTGTAGTATATTACATAGATGTGAGTGTGATGAGTGTTAAAATTGCCCAATAAATAAGTTTTAGTATATTACATAATCGAGAATTTTGCCCTAAAACTTTTATCCTTTTGAATGTATGATGTATTTTGGCAATAGGTGACACCAACAGAATATTAAATAGATACAAGGGAAAGGTAAGTTCAGTCCGTGACAGTTTGCACGATTCATGTGGAAAATATTTTAAGTAAGTGTTACGACTCTATGGTCTAAGAAAAATGTAACAGAAAGAAAATGAAACCAACAAATCAAGTAAAAATCAACAAGCAATTTATTTCTAGACAATTAAAGTGAAAATTCAAAAGGCACTTGCAATAACGTAAATTAAAATTAAAAAAATTCAATAATCCTAAGTGTCCTAATCGCAAGTCCTAAATATGTTCCAAACGAATTAATGTATCATTGAATGTGCTGATGTGCCAAAAATCAATAATGTCCTGATGTGCAAATAGTATTTAATGTGCTGATGTGCCAAAATGAAGTACTCCAGAATATCTTTGAATAAGTTCACATAAATCCCAAAATCATCAGTTAAAAATCCAAAATCCAAAAGTCTATGAGCACTTTTATAATCCAATGAATATTTTAAATAATTCCTCTCTCTGAATTTGGAATGATTTTTCACAACTGTAATAACTCTTGAAAAGACTGATGGTAAGGTCGAAACTGATAAACTGTCCACTAAACATGGTATATATAAAGATAGGTCACATGACAATGTTCTAGAATATTATGGTGTATGGGTGTATGTGACTCTTAACACACAACTCTAAGGGAAATTCTTGTGTTATCTGCAAACAAAATCAACCTTGACCTCAAATTGAATCAACAAATTGTTTACCAAGCCGTCCTTGAAATCAAATACTAAGTAAACAACCTAATTCAAAGACAATAGTTAAACATATCAACATTATACTTAACATTAAGGTTTAAGCAAATATTAAAGTCAAGAAACATTTATAATTTCCTAAAATATTTATAATATTATATAAACATCATACATAACATAAGCAATTAATGAAACCTATTTTTTAACTTTGGAGTTTGTTTTTGACTGACAACGCCTCATTGCTTTACTTCACTCATAAGAACTATGCACATTTTATTTATGGTCTATTTATAACGTTCGTACTGAGAGAGAGAGAGAGAGAGAGAGAGAGAGAGAGAGAGAGAGAGAGAGAGAGAGAGAGAGAGAGAGAGAGAGAGAGAGAGAGAGAAGAGAGAGAGAGAGAGAAGAGAGAGAGATGAGGAAGAATATGAGGAATGAAATATAAAATATATCTTATCCAAAGCTTCCTAAATGGAGGAAAAAAGTATCCCAGAGGTGATTTTGCCGCAGTGGCGGTACAACCTTTATCACCACTGTGGCGATATCAATTTTTCTTTCACTGATGCCTTTCAATATTGCATTCTGAAATATATAATAGACCTCTTTTGTCAATTGTTAGTTGCCGTGATTCAAATAAATATCCCAAAGAAGTCCTAAAAACGTTTCATCTGCCAGGTATGTAACACGAACACATAATGAAAATAATTACGAAGCTCCTTCAATGGGATTTTACATGCTTTTGATTCATTTATATTGTCATACAATCGTTTTGAAACCGTATTTCGCATTTTTCATGTTATAAAATGTATGGATTATTAATCGTAAACGTTAGCATGCATTTTTATATGCAGGAAAAAAAGTACCTCGGTGCATACAAACCAGATTAAAGGCAGTTGTGGAATAAAAACATTGATCGAGTCGTCAGCGTAATAGAAAACACAATTTCTGAGCGAAGCTGATGTCACCTGAGATCGGTGCGATTAGTAACAAAAAGAAGAAGACAAAAAATTTGTCATATCATATATCTTTCATAATTGTATATTATAATCCAGTAAAAGGCACTAATTAGTTTTGAACTGTACATTCATAGTCACAGTAAAGTGAAAAACGTGTGTCTCAAATCATGCTTCCTTGGACAGTCTAGTCAGAGGTTAACCTACATGATTTCATCTTTCTAGTACAAACAACTTCACAATACTATCTTTCTGGTGCAAACAACTTCACAATACTATCTTGCTAGTACAAACAACTTCACAATACTATCTTTCTACAAAGAAATCTTCACAATACTATCTTTCTGGTGCAAACAACTTCACAATACTATCTTTGTGGTACAAACATCTTCACAATGCTATCTTGCTAGTACAAACAACTTCACAATACTGACTTTCTGCAAAAAAAAATCTTCACAATACTATCTTTCTGGTCCAAACATATTCTCAGTACTATCTTTCTAGTACAAACAACATCACAATACTGTTTTTTGTGGTACAAATATTTTCAAAATATTGTATTTGTACTAAACAAATATTCACAATACCATCTTTCTCGTAAAGACATCTTCTCAGTACTATCTTTGTACTAAAAAATCTTCACAATACTATCTTTCCAATACAAACTTCTTCACAATACTATCTTTTCAGTACAAATATCTTCGAAATACTGTCTTTCTACTAAAAACGTCTTCACAATACTATCTTTCCAATACAAAAATCTTCACAATACTATCTTTCCAATACAAACATCTTCACAATACTATCTTTATAGTACAAATATCTTCGAAATACTGTCTTTCTACTAAAAACGTCTTCACAATACTATCTTTATTGTACAAATATCTTCAAAATACTGTTTTTCTACTAAAAACGTCTTCACAATACTATCTTTATAGTACAAACATCTTTACGATACTATTAAATTCCAGGATATATTTTGGCAAAACCGTAAGTAGTATGTATATGGCATTGCATTGCCCATTGTAACTTTTAAATTAGTTCAAGCCCTGTTGTAAAATAAACCAACCCCAAAGTTTCGCACTAATGAATTCTGATTGGCTTCCTCTCATATGCATACTAGCTGCTGTTTTTGTAAAGCTGCAAAATGTTTAAGACAGTAAAAGTTGAAACGCTGAAAACCTATCTGCTCTAGGTGATGCAGACAGACAAAGATATACGGCACAAAATAAAATCAAAAGATGATATCTAGATGTGTGCCAACTCACGCGAACTCCAACTGAAAATGAAAGAAAAAATGACGCAGTAGAAAAGTCTTCTCGCTGATTGAACCACCTACATAACATTCTATTACAGCAGCTTAATAACTAAAATTGTCTGCAAGAAATGAAATGTATAGCGACTGTACCAACAGTGACTTTATACGACATTATTTGCTAACATGTTTTGGCCGCACAGAATAATTGAAAAACAAAAATATCACACTGAGTAATTAATTCCACCGCTGTCTGTCTTATATACGTACCACAACGTGCACTACCTTACTAGATAGTTCTACTAACAAAAATGGTCATAACGTTCCAGTGGCAGAAGTCCCAGTTGCAGAAGCTTTAGACAATCAGATGGACAGTTTGCAAAAATGTATGGCAGTACATCTATTCATTTTACCACACACCTAAACAGTTGGTAGTAAAATATATATTGAAATATTGTTATTTAAATACATCTGTTGCAAGTTCCATTCATACGTCATCCAAAAGAAAGGAATTGAGACATATGAATTAGCAAAATTTGAAACAAAATTATAGTGAAAAGACTAAGAGATTCATCTTAAAAGGAATTTAAATGAGAATAAATTTAACTGCGAAATAACAATTAAGATTTTGTATCAATTTTTGAATGACATTGAACCGTGTTCAACGAAAATTATAATTCGAAAAATTGGACAATTTATTTTTATAAAAGTACAGCTGGACTTAGTGATCCGATTTGCAAACTGGCCTAAACGAGAATTAGACACAACTGAATTTACACATTTTTACCGTAGAAATCGAACTATAAACATAATGAACAGAGTTAAACTATATAATGCCATTGAATGTTTATTTGACATTTTCATACCACATTTGGACAAAAAGTATGCGATAATACAAGAGGGATGTTTGACAGGAACAAATATTTACCTTTGCACATTGATAGGTATCAAAGCTCAGAGGAAACTTGCGCATAGATTTTCCTGAATTGCTTAAAAACAAACAAGCTTGTATAAACGTAATCGACAAAGACAATATTTATTTTTCTTATGCTGTGGAATCGGTTTTAAACACCCTCCTTAAAACATCAAGATATATCATCAGAGCACAGATGATGGAAGCTACGTTAAAGCTGTTAAAGTAACTGAGATCGAAAAAGTCAGACACGTTGAGATGTGATCATATTCGTTTCAAACGATGTTGCGAAATTTAAATGCAGTGGTTCTAATAACTACAACGAGTACCATTAAGTTGCAATAACAGATTTATCAAAATTAATGTCATCACAGAGACATCAACATCTTGGACAGAAATATATCTGTAAAAATGCTTGAAAGTTTTGCAATATACCAGGAAATTCTTCAGAACACAAAAGACAGTATAGACAATTCGCTAGGTATTATGCCTGAAAGGGATCAATTGTCAAATTTAGAAACTCTCATCATCAATAATAAAATTATGCATGTTGCTTTGTGACTTTCAGAGTAGCATCGTACTGTACACTAAGGGTCTGTGCTACGAACCACAGAACATATGATATTCACAGAGGATGATGAAAAACATTTTACCTTAACAAATATATGCCATATATGTTGGAGAACAATATTGAAAGACAATCATGTGACTGGAACGCATATAGCCCTACTCATAGAGAATGTAATTTTAATTTTAAATACGCAAAATATATCCCACTATTTTTTGGTAACTTGTCTGGTTATGATAGTCATCTATTTATTGTAAAACTGATTGCGATGAAGAATAATACAGAATAATCCCGAATAACGACGAGAAATATGTTTAATTCAGCAAGGATTTCGTAATCGATAGGTTTATAAAGGATGGTAAGAAAAAACTTTTAAAAGGACGACTAAATTGGTAGAGAGTTATCGGTTCATGCCACAATCTATTTGAGCAGCTGCCTATAAATTTTGAGTGATGACAAATTTACAGAAACACTGAAATAATGTATAGAGATAAAATGTATATATTTGAGGAAAGACATTTACCCATACAAATACATGGATAGCTTTGAAAGATTTAATACAACGGCTGTACCATCAATATAAAAGTTGTATTCATTACTAAATGATTGAAACATATCGAATGACGACCACCAGCATGCACATGGTATCATGGAATAGTTTAACCTGACTATTATATTATAAAGGATACCTTGATGATATGTAACATTTTTTGGAGTTTCGTAATGTTTATATGAAACACCACAAACTTGACCAAGCACATTATTACAATGTAACCGGTTTAGCTCATGGTGCAAGTTTAAAGATATCGGGTGAATACCTTAAATGTTTGATAGACTGTGACATGTTTGTAATGATTGAGAGTGAGTAGCCACGATGCAATTAGCATGATACTACATAGAGACGCAAAAGCAAATAATACGACTCTGTCAAAGATGGTAATAAAAAGTGATCGTGACTATGAAAGATCACGGTCAATGCAGTTCGTTATGTGCATAGATTCCAATAATTTATATGAATAGGATATAAGTAAATACATACATGTAAGTAACTTAAGTTGGGCAAATGATGAGCAAATTAGATTGCGGGTAGAATTTGTTTTAAATAACTGATAATAGTGATACTGGCTGCATATTAGAAGAAGATATGAAGGTTCCATTAAGTCTACATAATTACCAGCTAGCACCAGACCAAAAAAAAAAAAAGCAACAACGAAAAAACAAAACAAAACTTCAACCAGACAAAAGTGGTTTATATCCTTTGAAAAATAAATTAATTGATGATTACAAGGGTACAAAACCAGCTGTACCTAAATTGCTTAGGACATTTAAAAAATAAAAGCAGCAGGCCCTTCGCTACCTAAACTTAAAGATTTAGGTCCAATTAGGTTTAAAAAGAGAAATATTTTTTTTTAAAAAAAACCTAATGAATAATGCTGTATTCGCTAAACAAATGGAGAATTTAAGAAAAAGAACAACGATAAAAATATGTACAGGTGAAAATAAAATTTTCAATTGTCAAAAAGATATATCATTTGCCAGGAGGACAACAAGCTCCAAAATAAATACGGTGATAACTGGAATGCACTGATACAGATTTTATGTACATACGTGTTATAACGGATACTTTGTATGATGATATCAAACAAAATATACAGTTTTATGACCCATGTGATTATCCAAAGGTTAATATATTTGGTTACCACAAATAAATAAGAAAATTCCAGTATGATCTAGGATGAGTTAAATGGCGTTCTAATTAGATGGTTACATGGGTTAAAATCCTATTCATTTACGACGGGTAAAGACGAAAATAAATTCTGAAAAGGATTAACAAAATGTGTTTTGTCTGCCGTGGTTTTTCAAGTTTTTTGCATTATTTTCTTCGTGAGTAGATGCATATAGCGGAAAGCTTCATCTATGCTATTTAAATATTGAGTCACCAAACCGTGTTGTCTCAATCCTTCGTTCAAGGAATCAAGTGTCTTTGATCGGTTTTCATCGAGCTTTTCAGTACTCTTCAATGCTTGTCATTTCTATCTTTTGTTTCACCATATCCAATAGGTTCATATAACTTGAACAGATAGTTACTTCCTGTAAATGATAGAGTGTCTGCTATTGCTCCTCCAGTCCATACTGTTGCTGTAACATTTATTTTGTTGTATTTATGAGTAAACATTTTCAATACTGCTACCAGGTTTCAGTGTAAAACTATTATAATGATGTCTAGGATCTTTTAATATTGTTCCCAAATTACAGATATTGTGTTGTTCCAGATAGTAATTAATATTTTGATTCCTTTTGTGGATTCATTTTATACGTAGTACGTTGATTGACCACCTCGATTCTTGTATAAAAATCTATTTTTAACGTCCAAGTATAACAACAGTGCTAATTTTTTCATTTACAATTTTGTAATTGCGCATCGTAGCCATTAACATTGTATGAAGCAAAGTATGTAAAAATGTTAATGGCCAAAGACTATTATAAACATGAATAATACAATTTAAAAAAAAAAATTATTTATTTGATTGAAAAAAATATAAATTATGGTTTGTTGCTTTGAAATCCTAACAATATAGTGTTGTAGAACGAGATATACCCTATGTAATTGTTACTAAAGTCAATGCTTTCTTCGCTGCCATTGCATCTTAAAGTTGGTCCATGTAGTTCTCAATGCGGTAAAACCTATCGGGAATTAAATCATCCCTTGTTTCATTTTTGTAATTTATGTAAGTGAATATGTTGTTTTTGAGTTAATAAGAAACATTGTAATATTCAACAACAAAATATATAGATGGATTAGAAATAAATAGTTTGCCATTTCTGTTATCAATTGAAAAAAGGAGAACACTATAAAGGTTATCTGAAAAGTACATCATACAAAGGTACGACAATGATGAAACTTCAGATTAAATAACACGACAAGGAGAAATTACATCAGTACTGAGGCAAGACATCAAATTAAACACAACGAAAATGGTTTGTGTACAGTCTATTGACTACAATCGGAGACGGCTAAACTTCACTAAATCTGGGCAAATACTTGATTGTATAATAATCATAGATTCATGTAATGACAACTATTGTAACAAGTTTGATTAAAGGAACAAATGGATCAACAACAACCAGTACACATTTTATTCATCAAACATTTTCTCAACAGTTTTTTTCCCCTCATAATTTCTGTTGTTTTCTTACTACAATATGCTTAAAAGGTATGAAGTAGCACTCAATGCAGATAGAAGCAACCCTAGCTAAAATGACACAGAGCCAGCAAAGTATCTAATTCCATGTGATGTCATATATTCTTCTTTCAGTTCATTTTGGTAAGCTGACTAAGTGGTCATGCTATGGTGGAATTTTTTAAACTATTGCAGATGAAAAATGTTTAGTTTCAATACTATTTGTATTAGATTTGAATGCATCGTCATCGCGCAAAATTATTTTACTCTCGTATAACACTTGTCTAATTTAGAAACAAACATGAAAGTTGTATGCTCATTTTACTAATTCTGGTACTCTGTGATCTGTTTAATACCAGTAGGAAATCCACCAGATGTTGCAATCCACAATACTCAGTTTCATTGATTCTACGAAAGCTCACGTGACACTGTGACATGTATCTTTTCATAGAGTCATCACTGTCAGATTTTCAAATGTAGTTATCAAAAATGTTTATTCGCTTATATGTAACAGATTGAGTTTCAGCAATGCACATTTTTATCGCATTAAATATGTTTGAAATATTCTGGTTCACTGAATAGTTATTATGTGTTGCAGGACAAGGAAAAGCTGATTTACCTGTTAGCTGTTTTGATTCTGAAGTCCATTTCTCTACGGTAATGTGTTAGTTTTGGCTGACCTATTATTGAAATCAAAAGAATGGTATGTTGAACAATATTCACCTATACTTCGTTTTTGATTTTCATTTCTTGTGCAAAATAAACTGATGATGTAGTTACTGTTTCTGCACATTCACATGCAATTCTCTGTGGATTTTTCTCTCTAATCTTTTAATTGCCTCCATTGAAATACGATATTAATCTCGTTTTTTTTCACAAATTCTTTTATCTGTTTTTATCCTGTTTTTCTTATGTCAATTGTTCTCCGGTGCATTTAGGTAACATTTAACTTGTACGGACTGCACTTCGTTGCTGAATGGCTAGATGAACCTTGGGTGCAACGCACCCATGCATTCAACTTGATTGTATCATTTATTTGTGTAGTTTAATTTCAATTACTACTAGATGTCAAATGAACGTTCTAAAACAATTTTATCTTCAAAATCTATTTATATAAATACTGTGAAATGTATACTAGTGTTTACTTCATCTTTGTGGCGTAAACATTCTTCCCGTATGAACTGATTTTGGTTAATTGTTTGGGTAATTATTTGTAATTGAAGGTATTATGGATGCGTTCCAGTCATACATGGTAAATGTTTGTCTGGGAAAAATGCATTGTTGCTTGCGTAGTTGTGTGAATCGCTGCTATACATTCTTTTAACAATTGAAATGTTTTAATGATTGCATCAAAATCTATATGATTTTCACTGCCCTTAATGTTGCTCAAGATCTCGTATAACAGCTTGTTGTCTTTTATATTGTATTTGTTATTCAGCTTTTGAAATGTAGTACAAATCAGCTTCATATTGGTTATTGTTGTCTCTTTTCATTTCTTGTGATGCTTTTTTACCCAGCTAGGATATTACCTATATCACCTTATCACGTACTTCATATCTACCATTTTGTTCTTTAACTTTGATGATTTTGGACGTGCTTTATTTTTTTCTATCTGGTTTTGTGATCAATACAAATTCTCATGCCGTGCATATTTTAACACCTTCATTTTCTAATAAGACTCTTTTACACATCTGTCATATTCTAGAAACTCATTATCTTTCAGAAACTATTATTTATATTCTGTGCTTCCTTAATCATTTATTTGTTGGAATAATTTTTTCAGCTGGTTCTCAGCTGTTAAATTCATTCATCATACCCTTTACATTTTGCTGACACATACTTTTTACTTTCATTCTTTTGGACTTTGAGAGCTTGTCAACTTTGTAAATGTCATCTCGTTTGTCGTACGTAGATAACACTTGTTCGTAAAACATGCCTTATACATCAGCTTTCTTCGAGTCTTCCCGTTTGTAAACAACGGAATGACCTAACTTTAGAAGCCTGAATTTCAATATTTCCTCAGTAAATTAGGAAGTCAGCGTTTCAAAAATAAAAATAAGAACAAATATTGTTGTATATTTCGAAATTGTTACTGTTTCGTCAATCTTAAAAGTTAGGAGTTCCAAATCTGACAGTTGTCAGGTAACCAAATAAATTGATCATACTATTGATCTGTTTTCTTCCTTGATTGCTTTAACTAGAATATCATGTATATTGATATGTGATGAGTGTTATTGTATCCCTCAATTAGCCTTGGTAAAACGTCAACCCATTGTATGGTCTCATTTTGAGTGAACTACTTGCAAATTCTAGTCTTTAGGGTTATGCTAAACCTTTCAACTACAGATGTTTTTATCCTTGGATAAGCTAAAAAGTATTATATGCTTTCCTTTTCCAATAAATACTTAACTTATCTATTGTAAAAGTTTCCCTCATAAAGCTGTATTTTGCTGGCTTTCTATTTTTCAAAGATTTCTTTGAAAGCAATGTGAATATCATCTCCAATTTTAGTTTTAACATTTTTTGCAAGCAGATTTTAAGAAACTATATAACACTGTTAAAATGTAATTGTATCCATTTGGAAATGCTTACATTTAACAATGTGGCTAACATAGACTCTTTGGTAGGGAAATAATTTCCTGTATGCTTGCGCAATGTGCGAAGATAGAAAGGCTTACTCTCAGTTGTAAGAAGTTGTAGCTCGACCCATATGGTCAACATTTATAGCAATAAAATATGTTTAAACAATGCGTATATAGATTGTTAAATTAACCAGTCTTTCAATTCAGTGTATTTTATTTTATTTTTGTCCCGTTTAATTTATTCCCACAAATGGGTGATATTTGTGTAAGCAACTGGACTTTCAGGACCGTCGAAATTGTGGCTTAAATATTGTTTTCTTGTCGGCCATTTAAAACGGTATGAAACATCCAGATGATAATTTATGCTTAGCAAAGTACGTTTGAGCGTTCTCAACAAGCCATCGGGACGATTGTCTAAAACAAAGCAGTTTGCAACGTTTCTTGAATACTTTTAAACATATGAATAATTTCAGATTTTTGTCAAATTGTGTCATTTCTATGGCTGATTCGAATACAGCTACTTCATATACTGAGTCACAATGTACTGTTTTAAACTGAACTTTGTTATCCATACATTCTATATCTGTTTTGTCATGTCGTTGTAGATTTTTCTTGTAAGAATAATGAGATCTCCAAGTGTACTGTTAATTTAGACATATACAAATCTGTATATTCACTCACATCAATTACGTAACTTATTCCTTCTTTGTACTGTACTATTTTAACCATCTTCCTGTCAGGGTTGGTGCTGTTTATTTGAATGGTATGATAATTGAATGTAATTGTGTACATCAGCATATTTTTAAAACATTGCAGGGTATCTTCTTCGATGTTTGAAATCGAAAAATCAACATTGTTATTATTTTGAATGTTATTTTGTAACATAACTAGCTTTGATCATAGTTTTATCCCATCCCAACAATATCTCTTGATACCGAGATTATTGCTTTTATATTAAACACATGACATATTTCTATCACCTTTATAAAAGCTGTTGAGTGTATAACACTGTTGCTTTGTGACTGTATTTATATTGAGTTCAACCAAATGTGATTGTATTTTGGTTTTCTTTGAGTAGTATGAAGATGAGAGTGCAGTAATTAGCATTTATCAGTGTGATATTTTGTTTGTTTATTTTGTGTGCGTACGAAAAAGATAGAACTAATTAAAGTTACAAGTGGCCTCGCACTTTCATATACATAGTACTACTATCTTGTGAACAAGGTATCTAATCAAGAGACTTGACTGAATCTATGATAATCTAAATTAACATAGTTGTTTTCCGGATAACGAACAATACAACATTATCAAATACAAGAAAGAAGTCTGACACTTATTGCAGTTCATGTCTGCATAATAAATATTCAAAATTGAAACGGATAAATGACACTTGAAGCTTAAGTGTCTCGTAAATCGAATGACACAAACTGACTTTCATAATGTCATTCAGAATTTAAGCAGGTATTGTTTGAATATATATATATATATATATATATATATATATATATATATATATATATATATATATATATATATATATATTGTGTATGTATGTGTGTGTACAACCGATGTTGTTTACGTGTTGACAAGCTAAAAAAACAGTAATGACATATTACTACTTGTGACATCAGAGTCGTTGTGAAAAACACGTTATCACATCAGTGTCAAGCATACTCGTTTCCGTAGCATAATCCAAAACACAACTTGAGGCGGGGCCACAATTATTTCTTGAAGAATCCTATTTAGCACCCTGAAAGTAAACAAGGAAGTAAATATTTTTTCCTGAAGTAAAAACCATTAATCTAAAAAGTGTAAGAATTATATGCCATTAATTTATGATCTTTAGAGTTCAATTATGCAACGTGAGTACCAAAGATGATTCATTTGTGCATTACGTAGAATAGCGCACCTGGATCTTTATAAAAAAGGAAGTCTTCCAATTTTCAAAATAACCAGTTTTTATCGCTCCAAACTGTTCATACCACATGTTGCAAAATGCTCTGTCATACTTTAGCCCCGCCCGATTGTGACATACTATACATTTCCAGAAAATATAAATTATATAATAACAAAGGAATTAAATTGTTTCATGTCACTAGCAAACATAAACACGCATTTAAAATCAGGTATTTGCAAAGAACTACTATTTAAAACAATCCGCCTGACAATGGTGCACTAGCATCGAATGCTATCAAAATATTTCAAACCTACATGTAATGCAAGGGAATGAAATATTATTTATATGTAATGCCAGGGGATGAAATACAATATATACATCAGGTCAATGCTAATTATTACTTGCATTGTTTAGATACACATATCTCCCATCGTTGGATACACCTCGATAGACATATCTCCGATAGTCGAAGAGACACTTCTGTTTTTTTGGCCCTCCCTCTATAATTATGGGGAAGACTCGACGAATCGTTTGTAAAACTCTCGCACTTTTAATGACAAATGGTATGGAACATACATATTCCGCCGAAGTCAAGTCACTGCCGTTATTGTTTGCAAACAAAAGTAAATCAATGGTCAAAAAATACTACACAATAATAAAGGTCAGTTATTAATGCATGGTGTCCCAGCTGTCAGTTGAGATTGAAGGAAAAGATCATTTGTCACTTGGCTGTAGAACCTTAGTAATGCAAAATTCTCTCCTGATTATGAGCTGACACTGCTGCAAGGGTAATAGGCCGTCGGCTTTTCTGCAACACTTGCGTGCTTCGCGCTCTTAATAATCTGATATTGTCTGCCTTAATTTTGAGCCCAAGAGTGCCAAATATAGTAAGTACTTGCTGAAAAATAACTGCTTGATACATTCAACGACCATAAATTTAATTTTGCATTTGAAATTTCTGTACAAATTATATGTATAGAAATTCGCAATGACGGGAAATTTCTTGCTTCACTACTTACTTCTGTCAAAGTTGTTGGTGACTTGGAAAATGTTGTATAAATAGTATTACCTCTATGAAAAATTGCGACGGGCTCCAAGTTTTTGAAAAATGGTGTTGTACTTTTTGTCCTTGGAAAGGCTTTTTTCCGGTTGCAGTTTTTCTTTAAGAAAATTCGAAAAACAGAAATGCTAATAACACGTATTACTGAAATATCCAATAGAAACTACGCTTAGTCTTTCATTGTGACCTCTTAAAATTAACATAAATATAGCTTATTTTAGTTGGGCATGAGTTAAGTTAGCTTTATTGTCATCTTTATTATTATTGTTATTTTAATTGCCAGTTTCAGTGTGACTGTTTCCTGCTGAAACCGTGCTAGTATTATTTTTTTATCACACTTGTCTAGATTTTTTTCTGGATATTTATTTGTGAAGCTGATTGCAATTGAACCCATACATTTAAGTTGTATTAATAAGTTATAAAATGATATGTAAAAATTGAGAAACAACATCAAAGTATTACTTCTGTTTCTCAGATGAATCATCGGATACACTAATTCATTAAATTGTTAACACCCTAACTTGTCTCGTATGCCCTTTCTATCCAGAACAACTTGATTTCACTTTTCATTAACATGCCTATAGTATTAATTATTTCCCTTTGATATTCTTTACCAATATTACATGTTCAGTTAAATGCTATATTGTCTGTATATATATATATATATATATATATATATATATATATATATATATATATATATATATATATATATATATGACACAATTAAAATATCTGTTACATTTATTTCAATGAAAGGCGATTACACTATCCATCCTGACTTTATTATACACGAGAATGCATATACTTGTAATATTAAAAATCATTTCATATTACACACGAGCAGGGGCATATACCTGTAGTATTAAATATAATTTTATATTATACACGAGAAGGGCATATGCCTGTAATATTAAATATCAAACATAACTCAGATTACTCAATTTACTTATTGTGCATGCCTATGTAAGTAAAATTTAATTTGTTTTGTTGACAGCGATGATGCATATGTCATGGACATTGGTCTTTAGCATTGCGACAGTCATAGGATTTTTTTTTTTTTTGATCATTCAAGAATGAATTTCATTTCCTCTACCAGATTTGTCATTGCGTTTTATACGGTAGAATTCTCTGGTGTTTGCTCTTTGAATATAAACAACCAGTAAATCGGAAAGAAAGTTGACATTGTTTCTCTCAACCCTTGATATTATTCCCTGTGTATCAGTATAGCACCAGGCTGTCTTATAAATAAACAATTGAGAAGCAAGCCTACACGATAGTAGTTAAAGGCAAGATATATCTAGCGAGTCAACTCCATTTAATTTTAGTATATTTTTTACACCAATCACTATTGTAAGAATACGACATCTAAACATAAAAAATTCCCAGCATTGATAATTCTAGCGACCAACCCATTCGTGAAAGGGATACAATAACTCTAACTAAAAAATATACATATACAAAACTCCTAAATTTCTAACAAACACAAAATAATAATTTATAACTTTTTAATGCATTATAAATATCGGAGCAATACAGCGATTTAAATGGCATGGGGAGATCAATCTCTTGGTGGAACAAATCAAACAAGTTAAAATATACATACATTAAAAATTTTCTTAGTTAAATTGATAAAATGAATACTTCCATACTTGGTTTGCCAATAACAAAAGTAGTTAAGTAGTTCTAAACAATTACAGCCACCTTTAATACGCTCTTCGACAAGAAAGGAACTAACCGTATCAATATACAGAACTTAAAACGGAATTATCAATACAAGACTTAGAGGCTTTTATAACAGAAATGTCAGTGAGAATAGATTTTACGACGGCAACAACTAAGATTTGATTGAATCTTTTTATTATATTTTTTAACCATATTTAAAGAGCAGAATGAAAAAATAAGATTATTTGTTCTGCAAAAGCTCAATTGGATTTAACGATCAGACGTGGAGGGAGAGCAAGCTGACTATACCAAATCTTACCAGAGAACATGACTTCTAAATATGTTAAATAGAGGCGAAATGGACATTACCATTGAACGTCTATTCGACATTTCATATACCAAATTTGTGGAGAAAATAAGTGAAGGTACAAGATGGATGCTTGACAGGATTGAATATTTAATATTGCACATAGATAGGTATCAACCGCTCAGAGGAAGCTCATAAATAGATTAAATGAATGGGTGAGAATATAAAAGCTTGTATAACGGATAATACAAGTTTTTACTGTGTTGCTGGAATCAATATTAAATACTCCAATAAATGATCCACAGATACCATCAAAACACAATTTCGATAGATGTGTATGAAACATTACAAATGGAAGATACAGAGGAAACTGAAAAAAAGCTGCATCAAATCAGTTAGAGTAACTGAAATAGAGAGACAAAGTCATTGATATATTACTTATTTTCAGTGTTAACATGCATAATGTTGCACATTCTAGTGCACCTCATTGACAGAGTCAACGATTTATATAAGGATCGAACGTACTATTAGGTTGGAATAAAAATAATTCAAAATTGGTTTCATCATAAAAAAAACTCAAGGACATAAATATTTGTAAACAATCGTTGAATTTGTTTTTTCTATACACAAGAAATATTATCAGAATACCACAAACTAAATTAACATACAGATAACTCGATATATATCATTTCCGATGTGGGTTCAGTTGTATAATTTAAAACATATCAAGAGCAATTAAAAGTTTCTAATGGTATTTCTTATGAACTAAAAAGCATTAAAGTGTCACAGTGGTAAATGACGGAGTCTCTTTAGAACTCAAGCACAGACACAGAGTGTCCAGGAGAATGTCGTACTCAACAATCTGAAATATTCTGTACAATCGAAACAACCAAGTACAATCCTTCTGGATTTTGCTTTTACGTCAGATAAATTCATAAGAGTTACAAACCAATAGGTTACAGAGGTTCAGATTATATCCAAGTATTTTACAATAAATGGGGTAAAATTGCAAATTAGTCTATGTGAAATGAATATTGATAAATGCAAAACGTATGGCGTTCACAGACAAAGATGAAAGACATTTTATTCAGCAAACATACATTACATTTATGAGTGAGAAATAGCTGAAAACAAAGCAAAATATCACAACCATTTGACAGATTTAATATAGAGGTCTTGCATATAATAAATGCAAGTTGAATTTAAAGTATCCAAAATACATATCAATGTTCATTCATAATTTGTTCGATGATGACAGCCTTCTGCACATGAAGTCACTTACAAACCATCCAGATGAAGATGTAAAATTCTTTGCGAACAACGACGAGAAATATATCTTATTCAGGAAGGATTGCTTTTATAGTTGATGTTTTCACGCAAGAAGAAAATGAAATAGCATCTAAAAGAACAATTAGGTTTGTAGACCTCTTTAGATTCGGGAGCACTCTATAAAGAAAGCGGCTAAAAATTGAATTCATGAAAAATTTAAAGACTCGCTGAATCACTAATACAGATTCATTGTGTATCTACCTTGAGACAAATACAGTTATATGAAAGATGACATCAAGTTCTATGACACAAGTGACTAAGCAAAGGGTAACATATTTGTTATTCAACAAATGAATAATAAAGTTCCTGAAGTTTTCAAGTATGAGTTAAATAGCCCTCCAACTAGAGATACGTGATGCTTAAGTTCCAACTTGAGAGTTGTATGGGTTAAGGTCCTACTAGAGAGTTGTGTGGGTTAAGGTCAAACATGAGTGTAGTCCGAGTTAAGGTCAAAAACGTTATTAATTAGGATTGATAAAGCTGCAAAGAAAGTTTGTAAAGGAAAAAAAAACAGAATGGAATCAGAAGTATTAAAAATTCAAAATATACAAAGATTCTTTATTCAATCACCATGAAAATTACCAATGGATAAATTAACTCAGATTATACAATCACGAGATCCATAGGATCAACAAAGAAACAAGTATAATTGCTATTTATGAGATCAAGGGCTTTTGGGTTGAATAAGTAAATAATTTATCTTACGGACATGTACACAGTCTATAACCAAAAGAAAATAGATGCATTAAATTTTTCTTTCTTTATTTTGGTTTAGCTTATAAACAATCTCCCTTTCTTTATCACCTGTGTGAAAAGATTATTTTATATGAAGATAGTTTCCTAGCTCTTTGTCCTTACCATAGATGACCACCAGCAACGTTACATTCTCACGACGGTCATAAATGACAGAGTTGATCACTTTTATTGATATTTTTTAAATGACTAAAACTAAAACTAGTTTGGAAAGGTTATTTGCTTTCTTTTTGCGTCATCTAAATTTCCAAAGTCATCAATGAAAAAGTATATGCACCGTGATAGAGATCAAGCAGTAGCTGTAACCACTTTTCCAATTTATCATCAGGATCTATCACTATGGTCTTTTCATTTTTGAATAACCACTTTTATTGTTGAAATAAATATCATAATGTCGCAGTCGGAGTTGGAATTGTCACCTTGATGCCCTAAAGTTAATAAGTCCATTAGCTTTTTAATAGGTGACTGGTACTTTCAAAACAGACTGTGTAATAGATGCTATATTTTGTACCTGTATACCTTATATGCAGATTACATAAGGCCTTCGAGTTTGATTTAGTCCCGCTATTTCCTCATAAGTAAGACTGTTTCTATTTGCAAAAAGAAGTATGTCCAGCCTATTTTGTCTTCATCATCTATATATGTTTTATACTCGTTAGTTTATAAACTGTATGTAACTTGGTATTTAGCATGAGAGTCATTACATCTTTTTTCTAATATCAGATATAGTACATCTTCAGTACAGACAGATCATTTTTTTCATATAGGTTTTGCTCATACATTATGAATCACACAATGTTTTTATTCCCTTGATGTATCTCCAGTCATGGTGTGGTGGAATTTAAAAATGGTTATATATCAAATTAAATTGAATCGTTTGAGATATATATATATATATATATATATATATATATATATATATATATATATATATATATATGCTACTGTTATATGATTTAATTACATCATCATCATCATCGTAATCATCATCATCATCATCATCATCATCGTCGTCGTCGTCGTCGTCATCATCATCATTATCATCATCATCATCATCATCATCATCATCATCATCATCATCATCATCATCATCATCATCATCATCATCATCATCATCATCATCATCATCATCATCAGGTAAAGGTAATTCACAGCCAGAGATAAGTTTTTTTTATATGGCAATAAACATGAAATCTGTATGCAAATGCATTAACGAAATCTTACAAACAGATGTTGCAATCAGCACTGCGCAGTTTCGTTGATTATGCCAAAATCTAATTTCACGCTGTGCACTGTATCTATTCGTGGAATCATCATTCCCAAATTTTAAAGTGCAGTTGTCATAAACGTTTAAGAATCTTCTTTAGTGTGAAAACTTTTTATATTATAGAATACTTTAATAATTTCAGGATCACCTCGTGCATCAACAAAGATTGGCATGAATAATATGCCGTACTCGTTAGTTTTCTTCAATGTTAAGTTTATCACATTATAAACAGAGGTTGTTTAAAGAATTAGATGCTATTGTTTAAGGATTGGAATCCTACAAGGTTTCACTAAAGTCTACAAAAGCAGTCTCAGATATATGTTTGTACATAATGTCCATTATTTAGATTCAAGAAATTAATGTGAAATTAGCCTTTCCGGTTCTAAATTATTTTTCCTCACCCAGCTGTGTCTTTTTAGGTTTTCTGTCTCAAAGGTGTATTTAAAAGCATCACGTATGTCATCTCCCATCTTAACGTTTTCAGTTCAAGAGTATTTTGAGAGCCTCAAGACATATGTTACTGTCAAAATGCATTTCTATTATTTGTTGTTTTTTTCATGGGCTTGTTTATCAACTATGTCTATTTGCCAATGATCATCCATACGGCTAACATCAACCCCTTTGTAGGAAACCCTTTTGTAATGTGTATGTAGATTATTCAGTTAACCATTCATTGAATTCACCGTATTTTATATTCATTTTGCCGTGATTAATTTATTTCTACAATTTATTGATATTTGAGGTAGCAACTGGGCTTTCGGGATTGTATTAAAATGTCTTAAATGTTGTTCTTTGTTTGTCGTTTTTAGTGGAGAGGGGTACTCTTTGTAGATCCTTATAAATGGTATAAAATCATCCAAATAATACTTTATGCTTGACAAATTGTCTTTAGATGTTATCAACAGGCCAACTGGACAACCATCTACACCTAGAATGTTTATTTTTTTAACAATTTGCAACGTTTTTTCAAGCCTTTTATAAACAAGAATGATTTGAGATTTATATCAAATTTTGCCATTCCTTTGGTTCATTGTAAAACATTGCAATTTTGCCATTCCTATAGTGCATTCTAAACCACTGCAATTTTGCCATTCCTATAGTTCATTGTAAAACACTGCAATTTTGCCATTCCTATAGTTCATTGTAAAACACTGCAATTTTGCCATTCCTAAAATTCATTATAAAACACTGCTTCATATACAGAGTCACCATATATTGCTTTAAATCTAACCTTGTTTTCAATATATTCTATGCTTGTTTGTGTTCAGTCATTGCAGATTGCCCATTTAAAGTTCACGAGATCTTCGACATGTATTATAAATTTAGTCGAATATAAACTTGCGTATATACATACATCAACTATGTAATTACTTTTTCCTCTCACTACTCAGTTTTAACCATTTTGTTATCGCGGTTGATGCTGTTTATCACAATGCAATCATCATTAAATGTGATAAGCATCTATTCTAACGCATTGTAGTATATCTTTTTAATGTTTGAAATAAAAATTCACATTTCATTTTCTTGTATTTTATTTTGTAACACAGCTAGCTTTGACTGCCCTTTTTCCGTTTCAAGCTTGTAAATAAGTAGGCGTTATATCTTAATTCCGACGTAGTCGATTTTATGTAAAACTCATGAAATATTCATAGCATCTCACTGAAAACTGTAGAAATTAATATAATGTAGTTTTGTGCCATTGTTAAAAAAAATTCAAATTATTTGTGTGTTTACTAAAAGATTTTTTGTAAGTTTTACTTTAGTGTTCCTGAATCCCCTGACAAGTGGGTTGGTTTAAAAATATTACTTGTCGCTCGAATTGTCAAAATAGCTTTGTTATTTTTATTATTTTGCATGAAGCTTCAGAAATTGATTTTTCTCCTTGGATGTTGCTAAGGCTAATGTCACTTGACTACTCCTTCGTGTTTTAGCAATCTTTCTCGCTATAATTTCCTTCATCTCCACCAACATGTCAATAGTCAATAATATTTGACATTATGTTTTTTATATAAAGATGGTCTCTTCACAAGTTGGATATATTCTGTTTCCTAAAATATGTTCATTTAAATCTCTACAATACGTAGTAATTTACTTGTAGTGCATAACAGAACGACAAGGGCTGATTGATTATGTCGAACATTTCGCTCAGTACACACTTAACAAAGTATCTCCCACTGACACGGCGAGGTTTCAGGAAATAAAACAAATAATATGATTCCGTTCAATAACATTCTTAGGTTGCAGGCTCCTCATTAAGTTTGCTTAAGTGCACAAGGTTATAAATAACCCCAAAATATAACATCATACCAGCGTGATAAGGAAATGACCAAAGATTCGACAGGCTAGGAGAACTGTCTTTCAAAGATTTGATCACAGGTCCATCTGTCAGATTATATATTCCATTGGCATTGTATATGCAAACTTGATTGCCATGTTGTTTTACATAGACCCTACTTTAATAATTAGGATGGAAATGAAACTGGTAGTCTTCATTTTAAACAAAGCATGACACATATAGTCATCAATATCCGTATTTGAAATTTGACGATGTATCTTTGTCAATTTAATTGAATTTAATAATAGAGTCTGTGATAAATAATCTATAATGAGGAGAAGTGATTGAGACTTCTGCATAATCCGTTTTTCTTGCAGTCTTTTTGTATACCAACGATCCATTTCAGCCATGCAGCTCAAATTTAGGTATCAATTATGGAGCGCTGATCAACAGCTGGCATTAAAATAAAAAATAAAAAAATTATAATAATTAAAACAAAAATGTCTGCTGCAGTGAGAACTGTAAATATCACGAAATTACAACCATTAGGGTTTTCTTGCACATATTGCACAAGCAAAGCAAATTTTTAAGTATTAACTTGTCCATTTGTCCTTTTTAAACCCTCTATATCGAAAATAAACAGTTTGTTTCCTGTCAATACTGCCTTGATTTAGGTGCTTGTTTGAGTTAAGTTGAAATATATTTTGATAATTATTCTCAAAAAGTACGGAAAGAATATTAATGATGATATCTTATCTTTCCGACAAACATAAGGATCCGCTTAAACTGTCTAGCTTCATGGCGTGAGAAATAAGTCAAACAACGGCTTACCTATTTTAGAATTTGGTTCACAGATTTTTGTTAGAGGTTCACTGTTAAAAAATCTCGGTGAACCGAAAAGATACCGGTTAATCGCTATTTAAAAACGGTTCACCTCTAATATGAACATGTTAATTGCGTTTCGCATATATTAAAACAGCGGTTAACTGTTCCATTGGGATGAACCCCAAAACATCAGTTTACCGCTATTTAAAAACCTGAAACGCTATTTTGAAATCAGTCAGAATGAGTGTTACTAGCAGGGTTTTCTAATTTGAATTACATCATTACAAAATGGATGTTATCTCGTTTGTCGCAAACAAAGCAAATATAGATGTTGAACTGTCTACTCCGCAGTTGAAAAAATAATAATTGTATGGATGAGGAAGAATACGTCATAAAGAATTAATGTGTCGGAAACCTTTAAAATCTTCAAGTAATAGTTACACCTTACGACAGAGGATACGAATGCATCTTAAAGTAATGATTATACCTTACAAACAGAGGTTACGAATGCATGTTAATGTAATTATTACACCTTACGACAGAGGATACGAATGCATGTTTAAAGTAATGATTACACCTTACGACAGAGGATACGAATGCCTGTTAAAGTAATGATTATACCTTACAACAGAGGATACGAATGCATGTTAAATTAATGATTATACCTTACGACAGAGTATACGAATGCATCTTTGCACTCGTAGTAAATTATCTAAGAGAACACACATTTAGGGAGCATATGAAATTACATACAGTTTGTTGTGACATGTCGTGGCAGAGTTTAGGTAACACGGGAGATATTGGTAGTGGACGTAGGGTAGGGCAGTGTGTGTGTGTGTGTGTGTGTGTGTGTGTGTGTGTGTGTGTGTGTGTGTGTGTGTGAGCTTATATATTATGGAAAAGACAGGGAGGGAAACTTCAAAAAGCATTTCGCGAATTAATTTCTTTTTAATATAAAGTGCTAAGGAAAGACCGAAAATTTGAATAGTTTTGATAAAATATATGAATTTACGTATTTCTTAGGAATTGTGTTAGAAAATATGGCAACACGCCTTTTGACCATATAACCGACCACTCAGATCTGCTGTTGGCGAAGCATAGGTGCGGGGTTTCTGGAACTTACGTATGGCATGTCAACTGGTCGTGAAAATGCCCAAATTAAGCTTTATAGACATGATTCCGAGCGGAAGCGTTATATAATAAAGTTTGTCAAATCCATCGAAGTAAGTCCTACCTTGCCGGTTACAGCTGCAAAAAAAGGCTTCCGACGGCACCTTCCCCTCGCTTGGTGCCCGGGCGCAATTGCCCCCTCCTCCCCCCCCCCTCCCGGTCGACCACCCCCCTCGCGCCGCCACAGAAACTACCGGTTGACAGCAATTTAATAGTGGTTAACCGGTATATGTAATGTTGACCCTTTTCGTACACCATATTGTTTTCAGCAATAAATAACGGATACCAGTTGCGAAGTTTCCCCCTTAATGTTAATATACGGTATTGTCCAGTATTTGTCCCTAACGAAGGGTTAAGATTGATAATAGTCTATTTTAGAGTTACATACAAGAGTGACGGTATACATTTCCAAAAATGACCCAGCGCTGTTTGTCCAATTTGTATCACTCTTTTCAGAGTACTTAAATATTTGTTTTCAGGAGTTTGTTATGATGATATAATTTTATCTACTGAACAAAAATATACAAAAATAAATACATTCTCTCATATCCATAAAAATAAAACCTATAATGCACAGTAAAAAGCCTAATGTTCATTTTTAAGATCTCAATTATGTCCGGGAAATAATTTTCTCCTTTCTGCTATTTCATTTGTTGTTAAAAGTATGTCGATTATAAATTGAAATTGGCAATTGTGTCATTTTAACCATAGAAACATACTATTAGTACACAGAAAATGTATGAATTAGAAGAAATCTTGACGGCTGTGCTTTTCTTTAAACAATGTCTTATGCCTATTTTGAAATACTTCAGAAGATTAATAAAACATTGCAATATGTAATGTAGACACCAACAATTTTTTTTAGCAGTTCTTACCTGTCTTAAGTACAAAATAATTACAGCTTTTCAAATAGTTATGCCACGATTAATTCAAATATTCTACGCAGTTTATTTGCTGAAGCAATAAAATTGAATAAATCAAGGTGTTACAAATAAATCAAGGTATTACTAATAAATCAAGGTATTACTACCTAATAATGCAAGCTGCATAACTACCTTCTTAAGTACACATCAAATACTTTGTATTTTTAGACCCCATCTTCGGTTAAAGTTTCTCAGTAATTGTGAAGTTTCATTAAACACACACACACACACACACACACACACACACACACACACTGACGCAGCTAATTATATATTTTCGTTGGAAACAAATCAATAACAAGTTGCTATGAATGAGACCCCTTTCAGCACATCAAAATTAGCAACTGCATGGAAAAAAGTTTGAACGTATTGGCATCATTGTGTTCGCAATTACTTGCCGCGCTCATTATGAATTCTTTTCTTTTGTCATGGTTTTCTGCACTCAGAAATAATTGTTTTAATTAATTCCTGACGCGTCATCCATTCTTGATATTATTTGCATTGGCACGTATAAAAACCTCTCTTTACTTTGATTAAGATGTTATGGGCTCTCTGTTGGGAACAATTACCCAACATGATCATTTCCTTCAGCCATAATCCGCTCCTTCACTCCTTATTCATATAGTTTATCACAGACAGGGTACATTTACAATACGTTAGCATTTTGAAGCCTCGTGTATATAGGGCTTCATGCGTTAGATAACACAATTATATCCTAGTCTTCTTCATGGGATAATATTTCCATAAGAAGAACAGTAGCTTTACAAATGTTATATTACACAGTTTGGTTCATTTCCAGACATAGTTGCTGGCAAAATCAGTATGATGGCATTTTGTTTCCGAATCCGTAACAATTAATTTATCATCGATGACCTATGGACATCTCTTTAAAGGAAAATACTAATTAGTGTACACAAAATATACATCAAAACGAATAGATTCATACTTATTCAAGTCAAATTATTCCTGTCCAATCAGCTTTCTAATGATAAAGAGGTTTCAAAATAGGACATTAATATCATTCTTTTATTTGTAATATTCTCAAATTATATTTTTAGGAGAAATATTTTTTAAAAATTACTTGCTACGATTGCTAAAGATCTGTTTAACGAGTAGAACCCGACACAAATATTTAGGATAGAGGCTGTTAATTGACACAGTTAGTATTATCCAACAGAGCGGATTGCCAATTAGAAAAATAATCAATATATAGAATAGTGGAACCTTGAAATAGTCTATTTAATTACATATTAAAAATAATTATCGATTCTAGACTGATTAGAGTGTGGTATAGACAGTCTTGCAAATTCAACATTGAGTGATCTCAGTAGATAATGGGACGCAGGGAAATGAAAACTGAATGCGGTACATACATGTAAAACACCAAACGTTGAAACAGTTCCATGTATTTTGTGCAAATTCTCAGCTATTTGTTTTGAACACAAAACATGCAACAGGTTTTTTTTCTCGAGAAAACAAATAAACATAAGTCTTACAATTACGAGTCACGTGCATAAAGATACCTTCAATAGTCAGAAATAATATCGTTTTCTTGACTTCTACGTGATACAACTTTTTTTTTGTCGTGGAAAGTAAAGGATGTGATTCAATATATCTAAACATCGACAATATGTTCTTTATAGCTTGAATGACTACTTTTAATATTACCAGCATTTCCACAATGCAATTATTTTATGTGGTCTGTACAGGATATCGGAGTAAGTAAATAAGGTGTACCATTAGAATTTTTTAAAAAAATCTTGAATTTTTTATTCAGTTTGATATGAACGTACAATAAATAAGTATCGCGATCATAAAACCACTAGCCGTTTTCCATTAAAATTCGCTATTATATTTCAAGAATGAGATCAAATCTATGACAAGACACCTACCAAGAGGTTACACGTAAAAGCTAAGAGCAATATAATAAAATTGGCAGATCGAGTTTACACCCTAAAATAATGCCACTGTTTCTTACTTATTAAAAAGCACTTATTCGCCAATTATAATCCGAACGTTTGTAATCAATTTGGACTAATATTTGATATTTTTACACTTAACTGTACAATACTCACAAGTCTCTATAACGTTGACCGAAAATTTTCAAATTGTCTTCAAATTCTAAAAATTCTTAACATTTTTAATTGAACATAAAGCACGACTCTTCTAAATGTCATTCATCCATGTTTAAATGAATACATTTAAACTTCTTTACTTAAATGTTGAATAAAAATTCATTGTATTAATAACCGACGATTTATTGCAAAACATGAAAAGACGTCTTCGTCTAATAAGGCTTTATCATTACTAGCCCACTTTCTTTACCCGTTACTACAATCATTTAATAATGCGTTGTATAAATATTTGCAATAATGTTACTATGATTTACAACAGAACATCAACAATTTGTGCATATCGTGATACGTAAAGAGGGTATCGTCCTAATTCCCCATATATTCCCATATTACATGTGGAAGACTTGATACGTAACATGATTTTACATGTGGAAGACTTGATACGTAACATGATTTTACATGTGGAAGACTTGATACGTAACATGATTTTCCATGTGGAAGACTTGATACGTAACATGATTTTACAAAAGTTTTAATGTGCACGTTCAATCTCGTTTGATTTTGAAAATCCCCAAAGTTCACGTGCATAACTTAATACTGACCCAACACATGCGTCAAACAGTTGACAGATACAGTTTGGCTTCAAATTATGATTGCGTGTATCGGCAATCTGGGTATTGGGAGCTTTAAGACCATTACCGGCTATTGCATACTGATTCAACGAAAAGCAGTATAATTATATACAGTACCTAAATAATTAAAATTATTTACAATTTGTAGCTGTTTACCATTATACGTCCATTTCTTCAAGACTCTGACGGGTCGTCGCTTTCTTGATACCGTTATTTTGGTTTTCTCAGTATTAACTCGAAAACCCCAATTATTACAATATATTTCTTATAAATTTTCAAACTATGTTGCAAATCCTGTGGAGTTTTACCAAGTACAACCATATCATCAGCAAATAACATAATTATAAATGTAATATCATCATCTAGTGTTATGACAGATCTAATATTATCTTGCATCAAATGTTCAAGGTCATCCAGGAAGAAAGCAAAAAAATCGGAGATAAAACTTCCTCTTGCTTTAAGCCAGCAGCAAAATAAAAAAATTAAAAATAAAAACAAAAAAACATCATAACGCCCTTTACACTTGACTTGACATTTGTATACATATCTCGTATGATCCTAAGTAATGTACCATTAATACCAAGTTTGTAAAATTTATGCCAAATACAGTACGGTAAATGCTATGGAAAGCCATTTTAAAATCAATAATGGCACAATATACAAACGTTCATTGTTACATAAATATCTTTGCACAATAAAATTTAAAACAAAGAAAGCATCTATTGTTGAAGGATCTTTCCTAAAGTCAAATGGAGCATCACTTAATCGGTCATTATCTTCAATCCATGAATTACTTCTTTTATTTAGGATACTAGCAAATATGTTTTGAAAAACAACTGACTTAAGTTATACCTCTATAAATTATTGACTTCATTATGATCACATTTCATTAAAAAGGCACAATAATGTCCTCGGACCAGTTATCTGGAAAATGTCCTGAATCTATTATAGCATTAAACATATCTACAAGATGCGATGGCAGTATATCTAGAGATTCTATAAAATATTCATTGCGCAATTGATCACCAGCAAAGGATTTATAGCGTTTTGAAAAACGTTTAACAGATTCTACCTCTGCTACTGTAATTGGCTTATCGAGCTCCTCAAAATTGCAAATTAAGCTATCGAACTCAGCTTCATCGTTATTACCATTACATTACAATAATTTAATTCACAAAAATACTCATAGAATGTATCCAAACTTATATGTTGTACATTGGAAACATTTTTACGTGAGAATAACCTCCACAAATCTGTATGTTTACAATAACGTAAACGTTTCATTTCCTTAATTTTATTTGCATGCACGAAACATCTGCCTCTTCTTGCGCACAGTTTTCTTACAGTTGCTTTTATTAATATGCATTTCCGATCTATTCTCTTCATCTTTGCAAAAATACAATTTCTACAAAGATTTAATATATGACGTTCTTGCATCGATTCAATCAGAATCAAACCATTTGGTTTTTTTCTTTTACAATTGCGTATATAAGATACCTCAGTAACAACAGAATGTTTCGAAAAAATAGAGTCAGCAACCTCGTGAATTACAGATACGAAGTCATTTAAACAACTATCAAGAGAATCTATGTTTCCTATTTGTTGAGTTTGCGCATTATAATTAAAATTTGGCAATTTAGAAATTAAACCGCTTCTAAACTGATATCTTAAATCTTCTCTCCATTTAGCTGTATTACCATTATACAAAAAAATAGAATTGTCAGGCTTTGTATTAGACAAAATCGTAAATAAAACTGGGGCATGATCCAACCATTCACAAAATGGTTCAACTTGAAAATTGTCAATACATAAAAAATCACATTTTGTAAGATGCAAGTAATCAATAATAGTACAACCCATTCTATCGGAATAAGTGCAAGATCCATTTAAATGATCACTACCCAATCTACCGTTAGATAAACGAAACAATTTTGATTTACACAAATCTATTAATTTTATGCCGTGTGCATTACAAACTGTGTTCATTGAATAACGTGGAATGGGCATATCGGGACAATAGTATTCATCATCAATCGAGTTCACAAAATTATCACATAAAATGTAATGACATCTAGAGCCGTTATCAATACCTTCATTCCAATCGCTACACAAAAGTACTCACCCTTGATATGCAGAGCTGTCAATGTCATCTTGTAAATAATTGGAAAAGGTTGCCACATTATAGGCCGGCCAGATATAAAACTCCAGCGAGATAAATGGAAGTTTTCAAGCCAGATATAAAACTCCAGCGAGATATATATCAATTTCAGCATTGAAAAAATGCTTATCAAGCTTTGTTCAAAAAGTAGTATAAAAATGGTTACTTATAACTGTAATTACAGGGTTTAAATAGTTTCTAACAAAACAAAACAAAAAAAAAAAATTTTTTTTTTAGATCTCTAATGTTGGAATTTACTGAAAAAATTATAACAAGTAAAACCATGTATGTTACACTTTGAATGCTCATTTGCCCAGGATTCATAAAGAAATATAATATTGTGATTCAAAAGTTTCCTAACAAAACTAAAAAAAAACCATAAAAAAAACATAAAAAAAAAACAACAACAAAAAATCATCCATTGCACCTTTTAGATCTCTAATGTTGGAATTTCCTGAAAAAAATTATAACAAGTAAAACCATGTATGTTACACTTTGAATGCTCATTTGCCCAGGATTCATAAAGAAATATAATATTGTGATTCAAAAGTTTCCTAACAAAACAAAAAAAAAAAAAAAAAAAAAAGAAATTTCATCCATTGCATCTTTTAGATCTCTCATGTTTGAATTTCCTGAAAAAATGATAACAAGTAAAACCACGTATGTTACACTTTGAATGCTCATTTTCCCAGGATTCATAAAGAAATATAATATTGTGATTCAAAAGTTTCCTAACAAAAATAAACAACAAAAAAACAACAAAAAAAATCATCCATTGCACCTTTTAGATCTTTAATGTTGGAATTTCCTGAAAAAATGATAACAAGTAAAACCATGTATGTTACACTTTGAATGCTCATTTGCCCAGGATTCATAAAGAAATATAATATTGTGATTCAAAAGTTTCCTAACAAAACAAAAAAAAAAAAAAAAAAAAAAAGACATAAAAAAACAACAACATAAAATCATCCATTGCACCTTTTAGATCTCTAATGTTGGAATTTCCTGAAAAAAATTATAACAAGTAAAACCATGTATGTTACACTTTGAATGCTCATTTGCCCAGGATTCATAAAGAAATATAATATTGTGATTCAAAAGTTTCCTAACAAAACAAAAAAAAAAAAAAAAACATAAAAAAAACAACAACATAAAATCATCCATTGCACCTTTTAGATCTCTAATGTTGGAATTTCCTGAAAAAAATTATAACAAGTAAAACCATGTATGTTACACTTTGAATGCTCATTTGCCCAGGATTCATAAAGAAATATAATATTGTGATTCAAAAGTTTCCTAACAAAACAAAAAAAAAAAAAAAAAAAAAAAAGAAATTTCATCCATTGCATCTTTTAGATCTCTAATGTTGGAATTTCCTGAAAAAATTATAACAAGTAAAACCACGTATGTTACACTTTGAATGCTCATTTGCCCAGGATTCATAAAGAAATATAATATTGTGATTCAAAAGTTTCCTAACAAAAAAGAAAAACAACAAAAAAAAAACAAACAAAAAATCATCCATTGCACCTTTTAGATCTCTAATGTTGGAATTTCCTGAAAAAATTATAACAAGTAAAACCATGTATGTTACACTTTGAATGCTTATTTTCCCAGGATTCATAAAGAAATATAATATTGTGATTCAAAAGTTTCCTAACAAAAAAGAAAAACAACAAAAAAAACAAACAAAAAATCATCCATTGCACCTTTTAGATCTCTAATGTTGGAATTTCCTGAAAAAATTATAACAAGTAAAACCATGTATGTTACACTTTGAATGCTTATTTTCCCAGGATTCATAAAGAAATATAATATTGTGATTCAAAAGTTTCCTAACAAAACAAAAAAAAAAAACAAATAAAAAACAAAAAAAAATTCATCCATTGCACCTTTTAGATCTTTAATGTTGGAATTTCCTGAAAAAATTATAACAAGTAAAACCATGTATGTTACACTTTGAATGCTCATTTGCCCAGGATTCATAAAGAAATATAATATTGTGATTCAAAAGTTTCCTAATAAAGCCATCCTCTTCAAACTGAGCCTGTGTGAGACCATTACAGTTCCATGAAAGCACTCTGTATCCAGCCTGTGTGAGACCATTACAGTTCCATGACAGCACTCTATATCCAGCCTGTGAGAGACTATTATAGTTCCATGACAGCACTCTATGTCCAGCCTCCATGTATCCCTACACCACACCATCCTTCACTAGTCGGCAATTACTACGGCGTGTCGTAACTAATCCATGCTTGCTTACCCTTCCGCTAAGCATCCTTAAGCTTAGGGATGAGAAGCTTTCTCTGATTGAGGATTTCCTTGGCAAATCTCTCGCGTATAAAATAGTTTTAACCCGTTAGCTTCTTTTTCCTCCTCCTCACAATCTCTCTATCCTTAAACAAAGTGAATTTAGCCACAATCATTCTATTATGTGCTATTAAGCGTTTTTTGGCCCATCCTGTCTACTTGTTAAAACTTAATCTCTTTAACTAAATCCTGGGCCATTTTCCATTTGTCGACCATAAACTGACGTAACTTAATCTCCATTTTCTCGGTCGTCTCGTGCGCATCCTCCATTATATCAGCAAAAATCAGGTTTTTACGCATGATTTGAGACTGCACATAGAGTAAATCATCATGCATGCTTTCCTTTTGCTTTCGCAACTGTGATAAATTGTCACAAACTACGCCGAGTGAGAACTTTAATAAGTCAGTGTTGTCACAGATTGTGGATACATTTTCATCGTTACTCTTGTTCTTATCATGCACAACGATCCAAAGTGTCACTGATTTTGCATACCTATTGATCGTTAATCGTCTTCTTATCATGTACAACGATCCAAAGTGTCACTGTTTTGTATACCTATTCATTGTTAATCTTTTCTTATCATGTACAATGAGCCAAAGTGTCACTGATTTTGTATACCTATTCATTGTTAATCTTTTCTTATCATGTACAATGAGCCAAAGTGTAACTGATTTTGCATACGTATTCATTGTTAATCTTGTTCTTACCATGTACAATGAGCCAAAGTGTCACTGATTTTGCATACCTATTCATTGTTAATCTTGTTCTTATCATGTACAATGAGCCAAAGCGTCACTGATTTTGCATACCTATTCATCGTTAATCTTGTTCTTATCATGTACAATGATCCAAAGTGTCACTGATTTTGCATACCAATTCATCGTTAATCTTGTTGTTATCATGCACAAAGATCCAAAGTGTCACTGATTTTGCATATCTTTTCATCGTTAATCTTGTTCTTATCATGCACAGCGAGCCCAAACTTCTTCAATACAGATTCGAAATTAATGACCTTTTTTCCAATGAATACAATATGTTGAGCTTTATATCCATATAAATAATTGTTGCGTCCATCTGTTGCTTGAAGACCATAATATCTGCATTTGTTGGAAGCCGTGCTGACTCCGTCTTTCATAAAAAGGGGTGTTGGTTGCATTACTCATTGACGAATGTCAAACACTTCCCTACAACGCAGGCTCGAACACAGATGTTTCCATATTTGAAATATGATTATCATCAAACAACACTGAGTTCGCATTCCTGATTGAATCACTAACATATCAATTTCCAATCAGAATGTCAAATTTACCGTCAAGTGAATGATCACCGTCATATTTGTTTTGCCTGCTTTGTTTACTAGGCCAATTATTCTGATTGCTGTCAATACTTCTCCTCTTATTACGATGCTTCCTACCCATAAATATGCATGGACATGAGGCATCACCCAATAGATGATTCACTACAAGTTTGTATTTAAGTAAATGGAATTAACTCCGAAAAGTAATAATTTTACAGAGCACTCAAACACCTTCAATCCTCGATCACGTAAGAGATAGTCAGAATGTCAGTCAAATTTACCATTGTACCTATGATAAACCTAATAGTTAATATTTTTTCTACGGATAATATCAGCCAGCGGCCCATGGGAATGACTGTCATTCGGAAACTTGTTAATTACAACCACAATATGGGCTTTACTTCATTTGTGCTCAATAAATGTTAAATGACTCACTGAAGAACCAACAACAGTGCTCAAAGAGTATACTAATTTAAAGTTCTAATACCAGTCAGAATTGAGTGCGTTTGCAAAATAATGAAAATAATTACCAGATCATATACAAATTAAGAGACCAGTTAGACTAAGATTGCTAGCGCAAGCGAAGCGATAAGGCCAACGATGCGGGACGTAATATAATATTTTGAATTTTTTTACACATCATAAAAGAGGAACAAATCTATATGTTACTGAAGACAAAGGTTTTCAGAGATGTGATATAAATATTTCACTAGCTAAGCATAAAAGAAACACTATCACTATCAATAGATATGCCTATTTGTTTACAAGTTTCGACGGAATAAAATGTGATCAAATCTATTTGTGTCAAAGAATAACATTCAGAAGAATAAAAGTGTTAATTTGCTGATTTCAAACATAAAATCTATACTCCAATGTTTTAGAAAAATGCAGATTTATGGATTACTTGTAATGATGGTGACATTAAAATAAGCAGCATTAACTCCAATATGAAGATGTATAAAACAATGCAGTACAAATTAGGAATAAATTACGATTTGATATTGGTAAATATACACGTTTGTAATTGGCTAAATATACAGTATAATATGAAGATCTCGTAATCTTCACAAGTTTCATATACAAGTATTCAACATAATCAGAGAAAGAATTGATGTGAAACGAAGTTCGATTGAAACAGCACGATGACTGTTATATGAAGTAGCTGTAGCGGAGTCATCCATAGCAGAGATAAAATTTGACATAAATCTGCAATCATTCATAGGGTGGAAAGGATTGAAGAAACATTGTAAATTACTGAAAATAAAAGTACCCGTTTTAGACGATCGTCCTGTTGGCTTGTTGATAACACCTAAGGACAATTTATCAAGAGTAAAGTATTTTCTAGATATTGTTATACCGTTTTAAGAAGCAGTATTTAAAATATCTTCACTGTAATTCTGAAAGTCCGTTTGCTTGTGCAAATATCAGTTAATTATGGGAACAAATTAAAATGGAAAAATATTGTTTTATTATAAATTGAAAGAATGGTTAGTGGAATATTCTACTTACACATTACACAAGTCAGCGATGAAAAGATTTATCTACAAATGATTTGTAAAATAAATGTTTTCCTTTTGTCATAGTTCTTCTCCTGCAATACTGATTGTTTTGCTTTTTTACTCATGCATCATTTGTTCTTGAAACAACTTGCATTCGTACATTTAAATGCCTCTATCTACTTTTATTAAGACGTTCGGGCTCTCTACTGGCATAAATTACTCAATGTGATCCTTTCCTTTTACTACAATCCACGGCTTCATTCCTTTTTCGTACAGTATATGAAAGACAGGGTACATGTACAATGCATTAGTATTATTGAAGTCTTGTGTGTATATGGCTTCATGTGATAATAGTCTTCTTGATGCGATTATATTTTATTTTAAAGGACAGTAGAGTTACAAATGCTATATATCAAGCAAATGGTTCCTTTAAAGACGTAGTTGCTGTCCAAAAGAGTCTGATGGCATTTTGGTTAATCAATCTCGATTATGGCGAAAGAGCCATGGACATCGCTTTAAAGGAAATAACTTATCAGTGTAAAAAATATATATCGGACGCATACATTTACATTAATTCAACACAAATCTTTCCTCTCCAATAATCTTTCTAATGATAAAGAGGTTTAAAAATAGGACATTTACAAATAGTGGGGTTTTTTTTCTTTCTAAAGTTATATTCTTTCGAGAATGATAAAAATATTTGCTAAGATTTCTAAGGATCTGTTTAAGGTGTGGTACATAACCCAAACATGTATGACAGAGGCTGCTAATTAACAAACATTGTATATTCCAAAACAGTTGATTTCCCATTAGAAAAAAATCGGTTTATAGGGTACAGTAAACTCGAATTTGTCTTTCTGAATACATATTAAAAATAATTTTCTATTCTATACACTCAATATGTAATATGCGTTGCTTCCCAGCTCTAAAAAAAAACATAAATCTTACAATTACGAGACACACACACACACATACACACACACACACACACATATATATATATATATATATATATATATATATATATATATATATATATAAAGAGAGAGATACAGACAGACAGACAGACAGACAGACATACAGAGAGAGACAGAGATACAGAGACAGAGAGAATTATAAATATACACTAAACAGAACGGAAAGTGCTATCCCTGGATTCTGCAGGAGAATGCTTGTTACCATTAACAGAATTGCGAATAAATAATATTGTCATACAGGTTAGAGAATTTTAATTCGTACTCTACGGATATTCGAACCCGGATCCTTGGGTAGTCGGTAGTATAGGCATTCGTGCGTGGCAGACATCCCACGTGTCGACCCAATAATTAATTCTCACCTAACTACAAAGACCATCTGAATTCCTCCTACAGAAATCAAGGTATATAGAAATTATTATAGAGAATTACAAATATACACCAAACAAAGCGGAAAGTGCTATCCCTGGATTCTACAGGAGAATCCTTGATAACGTAGCTATTATAGAGAATTACAAATATACACCAAACAGAAAAATTATGTTAATGTTATCAAACATTCTCCAGTAGAATCCAGGGATAGCACTTTCCACTTTATGGGAGTTGGTGCTTACAAGCAAGGCGATGGGTGCCGTAACCCGCGGATCCGGGTTCGAATCTCCGTAGCGTACGAATTAAAATTCTCTAACCTATATGATAGTATTATTTATTCGTGTATTCGTGTATATATATATATATATATATATATATATATATATATATATATATATATATATATATATATATATATATATATATACCTTAAATCGACGTAAACAGTCTGGTGTTCTGAACTTCTACTTTATTCTGGTGTGAAGTAAAGAATCTGATTCTAAACAGCGAGAAAATATTATTTAACTTTTGAATTGAAAACGTTTGTTCTTTACATGCATGTACACAATGCAATTTATGTACTCTGTGGGTATTATTTGCGCAAGCATCTCGGGTGTGCCATTAACAAATTGTAATAAAAAGATAGTACAGTCTTGAAGTTTGTAAGATCAAGTAAATAAGTAATATCACACTATCTAAATCATAAAGACCACTAATCGTTTTCCTTTCTTTTTCATTGAATGCCGAATAATGAGGAAAAAGCCTAATAATTAAAACACACCTAGAGATTAAACGTAAAATAAAATGGAATATAATTTTTTAAAAATGGCAGACTGAGTTTACACCCTCATAAATAACGCAAATGTTCTTAATTATTAGCAAGCACATAAAAAGCAATTATAATCCGAACGATTGTAATCAGTTCACGACCTTAAGGTGAAGTCGTACCCTCTCCTTAATTTCAAATTACTACATCTGTTATTCTAGTAAGTGATAAGCGTTGAGCTGATATGATGAAAGCAACAATCGAAAGAATCCCTGCACCAAAATGGTCCAAATTACAGATTATGATTATCTGTACAGGTAAGTATACAAGAACCCAAGTGTGTGTGTGTGAAATTGTGTGAAATATTTGTGCTAACATTTATTTCGAGATATACTTGTATAGCCTGCTACATAATAAAATAACTCATGAAATAAAGAGACATAAATAACCAATGCCATATCCGTCACTTCAAATGTAAGTTACTACTGATGACAACTGATTCAACCTTTACATTTTTTTTTCTTCCTCTCAAATTTAAAAGAACTGCCGATGTAAGAGGAAAAGTGAGATTTTTTCAGATGCACCTTCGCACCACCAAACTTGATATACCCAAAATCGGTTAACAAACAGATGCACAAACGCCTGTCTCCTTCGAAAGTCAAAGGAAACTGTCAAAGCTCGTGCCAGTCTTGGTTGATATTGATTGTAAAATGTAGACAACCTCAATGAATGAGAAGTAGAATGGCAGAATTACGATTACGATCGATTTGGGGGAATTTATTATTTTGACGACCTACAACACTCACGCAAGAAAGGACTGTTGATAGAAAAATGTAAGCAGCATAGAAACATGACTGTGTTTGACCACAGTGTATGGTATGGCTATCAACTGCAACCTATTGTATGTTGGGTTTTATCCAAATTCACTAACAAATAGCTTTATAGCAAACGTACAAGAACACTTTAAATAAAAAAGTGCCATCTTGCAAAAAGAGTCTACTGTAACACTTTTTTCTTGATAATAGATAGAGGGTTTCGCTCAAAGCTTCGAGAAACAAGTTGTAATCTCACTTTAATGTAAGCAGTTAAACCATCTTCGAAGTATAAAAAAATCCAACTTGTAGTAATCTGTTATATTAGTTATGTTTTCTGATTTGATACCAACACAAATAATTTTATCAAGTTGAATGCATCTATTTTATGATCGTCTTATTTCAGCTTCACTGCTTACACTCACAACCTGAGTAATTAAATAACCGTATTTACCAAGGAATAAGTCTACATAAATCATATCTATCCTGTCAGCTTCTCGGAGTGTATTATCCTGTCAATAGTTAGTTACGGTATATTCGTCATTGGTTGTGAGATGAGGAACAACGCTTGTCAGAAACTTCACAAACTTTTATCAGAATTCAACCTGATATACCGAGAGCCAGATATTAGATGATCAATTGTACCTGAAGATTCTTACCTACCAGTTGTTCTCTAGATTTGGATAAATGTACGAAATTAAAAGACTTGTTTTTCAGATCAGGAATATTAATCTGCGTAGTATACACTTTAAGCATTCATCACTATTTAGTAAATTATTGATTTAATAGTTACATAATATTTGTAATACAATCTTTTTTCATAAAAATTCTCTTAATATTGATGACATCTGATTGAACCTTTAAATCTTTTTGCTTACATTTTGAAAGAAATGCCCATTTAAGGAGAGACGTTAGATTTTTTTCAGACGCACGTTTGTCATACCAAGCTTGATATATTCTTAAACATTTTACAAACGGACGCACGAACATCTGTCTCCGTCGAAAGGCAAATGAAACTGCCAAAGCTACCGCCATTTTTCGCTGATAATGATAGTAAAAGATAAACAAATTTCACTGAACAAAAATTAGAATGCAAGCATAGCATTCAAGATTTTTTTGATTATACCTTCGTTTTCGCAACAAACAAAATGTCACGCAAGAATGGAAGAGTGATAGCAAAATGTAAGCAGCAGAGGCACAGAACTATATTTGGCCAAAGTATGTGGTGTTCTGATAAACTTCAACCTCCTGTATGTTGGATTTTATCCAGATTCACGAGCAATAGCTATATAATAGACGTGCAAGAAAATCTGTGATAATAGATAACGCCGCAAGATCACATACTTGTATGTGACCCGCTTTGGCTGTCAAAAGAACACTGCTTATTTAAGGAGAATATTCATTGTCTAACAGAAAACTGCTAGGTAAAAGAGGGTTTTCGTTCAAAGCTTGGAGAACAAAAGCCCCAGTCTCGCTCTCATTTAAGCATTTCCACCATCTTTGAAGATTAAATATCGGCTCCATTAGTAATACGTTATTTTGTTATTTTTATTTTTTAAAAATTTGATACCAGCATGAATAATTCAATAAAATTGAATGCATCCATGTTATGATCGGTCTTATTTCGCCTTCTGCTCTTACAATAACAATCTGTGTCATTAAATAACTGGATTTACCAAGGATCAAGCCAACAAAAGTAATATCTAGCCTGTCAGCTTCTCGGTTTGTATTATTCTGTTAATAATTAGCTGCGGTCTATTCGTCTTTGATTGTTAGATAAGCAACTAAGGGGTTAGAAAATTCACCAACTTTTATCAAAATTCAGATTAATATGCTAAGAGCAGGAGCTTGGATGATCGATTGTACCGGACGACTAGTTTGTCATGATATCGATTGTACCAGACGACTAGTTTCTCATGATTTGTGTTTTGAAGCACGCTTTACCCAATATTTGTTCTCTAGATGAGGACAAAATTAGGAAATAAAAAAAGTGTTTTCCAGGTCAGGAAGAAATGCCCAATATGTATAGGATACATTTTGAGTATTCTGGACCAATTAGTAAAATAATGAATTAACAGTAGTATTTAACTTTTCGCCAAAAGCAGAGATAACCATGCCTGTTTATTAGTATACCACATCATATACATTCAGAAATATTTAATTATTTAATTTATCAATTACACCCATATGAATATTCAATAGCTTTTATCAGAATTCAACTGAATGTGCCTAGAACAAGAGCTCAGATGATAAATTGTACCGGAAGACCAGTTTGCTATGGATTAGATGAATAATTTTACCGGAAGACTATTTTTCCATGTATTAGATGATAAACTGTACCGGAAGACCAATTTGTCATGTCTTAGATGATAAATTGTTCCGGAAGACCAGTTTGCCATGTCTTAGATGACAAATTGTTCCGGAAGACCAGTTTGCCATGTCTTAGATGACAAATTGTATGCCTATCTATGTATACGTATTGACAGGATGAAAGTTTGGTCAAGGTTAGTTATGTCAAAGAATGACACCCTAGAGAATAAAGGTGTTAATGTGTTGATTTCAAACATGAAATCTGTACTCCAATGTTTCAGAAAAGCTGCAGATTTAACATTACTTTTAATGATGATAATATTGAAATAAACAGCACAAGCCTAATAACAACTTAAAACAGCGCAGCACGAAGAAGGAATAAATAACTCACTTGATTTTGGTAAATGCACACATTTGTATTCGGCTAAATTTAGAGTCTAAAATGAAGATATTGTAAATTTTACACGGTAAATCTACAACTATTCAAGAGTTCATGAAAAACGATTTTCGATTGGAAACAGCACATGTTGACGGAGGTAGCTGTGGCAGACCCAGCCATAAGAATTACAAAATTGTACATAATGTGAAATCATTCAAACGAAGGAAAGGATTTAAGAAACATCGTAAATTACTAAAGAAAAGTTCACGATACAGACGTTCGTCCTGTTCGTTTGTTGATAACACCTAAAGACAATCTACTGAATTGCTTTAAGTTTTTCCAGCTGGTAAATATCGTGTACAAAGCAAAGATTATGTAGTGATATATATATATATATATATATATATATATATATATATATATATATATATATATATATATATATATATATATTATAGCTTCTGCCTACCAACAAATGTCGACTGAAACAAAACATATTAGTAACTCTATTAACCATGCCGCATGAAAATATATGCCCTCACAGTGCCTACATCATAATATTGAAGACGTTATTTAAGATGGCAATCGGTCCACTATCAAAGATGAATATGTACTGGAGAAAACGTAAAGCTGATTATTCCATTTTCACTTAACCAGTTCACAACTGACAACCTGATACAGAATGGGCTTGTGCCTGACAAATGTTGCTAATACAGTACACACAACAGTAAATTCAAACATTTAGTGCTAAATGCTTCAATGTTTTGGGTAGTAACAAGTATAGCTTTTGCCCCTGAATAAAATAAAAAGCATGGTAAACGCATTCTACATTACGACATTAAACTCTGCTCGTTTAATTGCAAAAAGGTTTCGAAAAAGCTACTGAGGTTTACAATAGGTCCGCCATCAAACATGACTATTAAAGAAGTTCTTTAACTAATTATTCCAGTTTCATTTAATTAGTTCATAAATGACAATATAATAGGGCATGGATTTTAGCCTGACAAAATTGTTACTGAATAAATCTAGTTCCGGAAGAAAGGACTATATCTCTAGGTGTATGTGCAGAGCACAACCACATTTCGGTTTTGAAAAGTAAGCCAAAACAAAACTTGAAAAATACAACAGTGCACGCCTTCATCAAAAGAGGTTATTGAATTACAACTCCACACAGCTAATGGAGCAAAAGTAGCAACTGCACCACCTTTATAGTCTACACTGCCAAAAGTGGAGCTTATGCAAAGCATAACTGGCGTTGGTGCAGATTTACTAAAGGTAAATACTTTTAGGCTGCGAAAAAATAAACTAAATTAAAACTGACTTTGTTATAGAGAACGAGCACTATACAATCATAGGAAAGATATATAAAGTAGCATAAAATGCTTTGAACTGGGTATGGGTTAGCATGAGAGCATTTTCAGTTGGTATGCTAGTAACAGCACCTGGATTATGTGTCGCAGGAATATCTACCGCAGGAGTTATTACCTTGGGATTTTGTGATTTCGGTGCAACATTACTGTGATTTGTTGCAAAAGTTTTCAAACCAACAGTGATCAAGACAAACTTTGAACGCATGATGAAACAGCAAATACTGCCGCTAGTGAGTTGAATAGTATTGACGATATGATAAGCAAAGCAATAAGTGATAATGAAATCAACGCTGAGGAGGTTATATTCATCATCAATGACTACAACAGATACAAAGAGAAAACAAAATGCAATGAAAGATAAAAAATAAACAATACATAAAGACAAGACATAGAGGAATTTTAATCAAGAACTAGAGAAAAACTTCACTCCTGGCTGTTTTAAATTTCTCTTATTCAATGAAAACTTCTATTACAATATGCATCACAGCTTATACAAAGTATGATGGACTTCCTGAGAAAGAAGTCTGTATTACAATCCAATTGCTAACAAAAGTGGTAAATTATTTATTTTATTGCAGAGATAAGATAGTGCTGTTGGCTATTACAATGATTCTAATGAACTTCAGAGCATTAAAGCAGACTATAGCAGCGACACCAATGAAACAAGTACTTATTTAATTTCTGGTGGCTTGTACAACCTTGAAATGTATATGAAACAAGTTAAACATGGAATTTTTGATAATAATGACAATGCAGAAAGTATAGACGTTGAATTTTGTACACACAACTCAAAATTAAACTAAATTCACTCCGAGTAACAATTACACAGTATATATCACCAACTAAAACGCTATATTGTTACTATTGACAGAACTATACAGGCATCTACCGAATCTGATAATCTTTGTGGAATTTCCAAACCAACAAATTCCTACATTTGCCTCGACTAAATCAATAAACACAAATATTACAACAATGGTTACTATTCAACTATGTTAGAGTTTTTGCATGTTAAAAATGCGTTCACGGAGACTTTATTTCTTTTCCAGTTAATGGCGACAAAAATGAAGACGAAACGTTATTGATTTTCACTGTAATCCTGTAGCATATGATTTTCGTGTAACGAAAATAGTATTATCATGATCAGGGAGAGATCTCTGAGAGGTTCTGAGGAGTTCGGTTTGCCTTTAACCATTGAGAAACAAAAACAGAAACAATAATGTTAAAGATTACTGTTCATTAGGAACAGCTCGCCAAGGACAACGGACGAAGTCAAACTACCTCCAAAGGCAATGCGATGCAATTAACAGTGATCTAAACCTCAACAATAACCGTATCACAAATTTTACGTGATCTGTTTAAATTAATTGATGCGGTTACTAGTTGGTTTGTACAAAGACGTGCTGATTCTCAAATACGTAAGACTTTGGAGGATAATAATTCGAAAGATATCAAAACATTGACAGAAAAGTTTGGCAGTAAATTACCAGCTATTGAGCAGAGTGGTATTGAAAGAGACAATCTCACAGCTACAAAAACAGATTGATGGGAGCAGAAAAAAGACTGTATACTCTTGTGATTTGGGTACACGGAAACATCTCATCTTATATATGATAAAGATAAACTAATTTAGAACAAGAGTTTATGAGGGAAACATAAAGAGTTAAAACTTAAATTGATAAAATACCTCTGTTTTATATCGTAGAATTGAAACAGTTAAAACTCTAAATAAACGAATGTATAAAGATATTCAAAACTGAATTGAACACTGAAATTTGCACGTAGAGTCTTGCAGTGGGTGCTAGAGTGGATGTATTAAATAATGAAAGATATAATAAAATAAAAGTTTGAAGAGAACACCAAACTAATTGCCGTGTGTATTTTGCATTACGATTGTTGCATTGCTCCATGTTAGGAGTATTTGGATGGTATTTTGATTTAGGTGTGAATCTAAGAGACGTAGTTTCTATTGTTAAGGAGATAAAACCACCCATATGAGCTGCTAGCCGATACATAACAATAAGAGTGTTTTAGGACATTATTAGTCTGAAATTACACGGAAGACATTAGTGAAAAGTTATAAATTTAACTATGCTCCAATACTAGAAGAGAATAATGTTTTAATAATCGGACTGAAACATAAAGCAGGGTCTGTTCCTTAAAAATATAAAAGAAAAACTGGTAGCAGTTCCAAATTGTTTTACGCATAAATAGATGTACTGGCAAAAAAACTTCGCTATAATGGCATGTGCCGATGACACATCCTTTATTGTGCTGTTCAGGTAATGACCTTTGGTATATTGCTTTACGATTTTTACATTGTTCCAACCCAGGAGTATCCGGATGGTATTTTGATTTAGGTGTGAATATAAGAGATGTAGTTTCTACTCTTATAGAGATAAGCTGGTATGAGTTGCTATTTGATACATAACAATGAGAGGGTTTTCGGACATTGAAGTCTGAAACTACGCCGAATAGATTAGTTTAAAGTTATGGATTTAACTATCCACCCACATATGGATTTATCATAACATTATGACATTCAAATAAAACGACTAGCTTATATGCAAATTTGTCAATTTGGACCTATAAGACTATTTGGCTTATTTATTGATTTTCACAACGGGATTGAGGTAGATAGACGTGTTTACTTACTTATTAGAAGTTGACAAATAATCTAAAGCTACTCTTCACAGATTAAAATAATCACTTAGATACTATTTAGAAGACAACAATGCTTTAATAATAGGACTGAAAGCAAAGTAGGATCTATTTAGTTAAAATTTAAAATAAATTCTGTCATCAGTATAAAATATATTTTACTCATAAATAGAATGTCTTGCAAACCAAACTTTGCTATAATGGCGTCTGCCGAAGGCACAGTCTTTATTGAGCTTTTCAGCATATTAAATGACAACAGCAGTAATCATTGGAGGAGTAACAGCCAGGATTCGGAGGAAGCTACTATTAGTTCAAATTATCGGATCCAGCTGGAGCTAATAACTGAAGAAAAGAACATTGTAATTCTTGGAAGAAGTTTAAAGAATATATACACAGTTCAATGAAAACAGAGCTAAGACACTGGATTGTTTAAATGAATGATTGAGAGAAAGGGTGACTCAGTATTTGACCAACTGGATTTTCATCTATATGAATCTGCTCATAAAGCTGATTGTAGACATGATTTAGATAGTGGTAGTAAGGTAAAATTTGTAAAAACAAAGACAACCTGAACTTAATGATTTCTACCACTCTTGTGATGAACAAGTACAATACGAGTACATATTCATTATACTTTCTATGTGTGTTAGTGTGTATATTGCTTACAATGTTTTGTAGGTAATAAATATTAGCAATGGCATAGCCTTTTTCACACGAAAAATCAAAACTTTTGTTATTTAAATATTCCAATGCATTGTGCGGGAAATACACAAGTCCTAACAAGCAGGAAAAGATATCAATAGGAGTTAAATATCTCAATCCAACACATTATTGTATCGCATATATATTCCAAGCAACATTAAACACGCACACATCTGACGCTCAGGTTAACATTCAAAACAATAGTAACAATTCATGATGTTTTAGGCACAAATATTTGTATTTTGAGAAAACTCATACCATGTCAATTTGTGGCGTGATTAATTGTGGCAAAACTAGATTTACCATAGATCTTGTAGAAAAAATACAGAAACTTTTTCGAATTCATTTTTAGTCATCTCTCCAATATTTGTCTTCAACAAGACTTTCAATAGAAAGTAATTACTCACGGATGTAAAGGTCATTGTAATAGATAAAGTTAAAGTAAATACGTGTTTAGACTTACTAGTGGATGTCTATCAAGATATAAATACTTTGTTTCCTTGTTGACGGGTATGGGAATATTGATTCTATAGCAATGACAAAAAGCCGTGTAAATTATATTCGTTAAAATTACGGATGATGTACAAAGAAAGAATGTACATAAGGTAAAAAAAAGAACATTGAATGACTCGAATTTCCTTTCCAAGACAAGGTACTTACTTGACCATAATGTACTGCATTTATGTTACCATACACAAAACAGTTATCGTCATACATAGAAAAGCAACCATATTAATTTGGTGCTTTAAAGCTCATGATTGTGTTACCTGATTAAAGTATTTCCCTGATAATTCTCAGTTTGATTGAATAAACAATCTTTGAACGTATCAATATTTAAATACTTTTTATTACACATTTTGTTTTAATTTTTCACGGGTTGCGTCGTTTTAAAGCTGTACAACGTACTGCGAAGACCATATTACTATTGTATTGGAACACAGATCAATTCATGTTTGTAAATGCCGGGTATCTTTTAATTTATTTGTAGAATACCAAATATGTTTTCCTTAACTTGTCACTAGTGTCACATCATTAAGTTATTATAGAAGTTGTCTGTCCTAACATCGACGCAAAATGAATCTATATTAATTATTAACAGTCACAGCATTTATGCTTAACTTAGAGCTGAATTATTAAGACAGCTATTTAGATAACTCTAACACTTTAAAGACTCCGTAAATTGGTTTGGTAAATTTGTTTTTCTTGAGATTTCTATAGCAATGACCAACAATTAGAAAAAGTGTTTGTGAAACTATTTTTGTGCTTATTGTTCCAAATATTATTCAGTTGAGTGTCAGATTTGAGCCATCATTGTTAATCAAACAAGGCAATTATGTATCTATTCTTTTAAAAATATTTAAACCTAACTTTTTATATATATATATATATATATATATATATATATATATATATATATATATATATATATATATATATATATATATATTCTTGAATCTTGAACTAGCCTAGGAGCACTTTGGTGATGAACAGGATCTAATTGTTTATATTTCATTCAGACATTTATAAACTCGTAAAATCAATGTATCTTTCTTTCCGTATTAGTCATATTGGTCTTCAAGTTTGAAAGTTAAAAGGTATCACGACATCATGTACATACTTTTAATCATTATTTGATATGTTTGAATCGTTAAGTGATGAGTACAACTTGATATTGGTGGTATAGTGGTTTGGTTAAACCTGTCAGAATTTTGTTCATGTAATCATATGGGTGAATGTTTTTCTCAAATATTTGGATGTTTCAGTGTTTCTAAAAAAAGTTTATCGCTTACATTTGGGTAGCTGTTCCTTAGATTGTCAAATTAATTTAAAGCTCAACAAACCTGGCTGTCATTTTGGCATTTGTTTAATTTTTTATTTTTTATTTGAGAACCTATCAGCAATGAAATCCTTGATATTTCTCGTCGTATTTTGGTAACATCTTTACCTCTTCATCAATATTTGCAAATGTTTGATGAGTAAGTTACTGTCTAAAACGTGCATGTTTTAAATTAACAATGGTAATAAATTTGGATATTTAAAATTTAAATTGCATTCGTTATGTGCAGGACTTCTATAGTTACATGTTATATGACCCTTATTACGCGTCTTTTGTGCGTGTGCTCGACAATTTCTTAGTTTGTCGTCAACTATTTTTCTCTCACAGATATGATATATATTTGTTACGTTACCATGTATTTTGTCTTGCTCTGGGAGCACCATAGGTTTTGTTACCCTATTTTGTTATAAACTTTTATTATTTTACCGAACTCATCGCAATATACTTCAATACAGTTTTTTCCTCAATAAGTTGCTTTTTGTATCTCATCGAATGATTTGACATACAAACAAAACCCCGATTGAGTGTGATCGGCTGTTTTGATTGTCATGGATAATATATTGAATTGGATACGGAACTTGTTACTAATGTTAAGAATGCTTTAAATTTTTAGTTTAAAATTGAGTTTTCTTCTGTCATTATATCGATCGAATTGTCTACATTGTAGCATAGTCACTTGTATCGAAAAGACTTTCCTGTGTATTGAAAACAAGTCAAGCAGTCTTTATAGATATATTTTCTATCCGTAATGTCTGTTTATTAGCGATGATACTAATACTAATAAAATCCTTTATTTCAACATAGCGATACCTTCCATCTATGTAGTCATTAGGACCACTGGAATGAAATATCATTAACATCTCAACCTCGCTTTGTCTTTATATTTCACTTATTCTAATCGGGTCGATATAAGATGGTTCAGCTGCTCCGTTACAGATATGTCATATTGATTTTTACATTTTCTAATTGCCTCTATTTTTAACCGGACATCTGTCAAACCAATGACTGCATCTATCAAGATTATACTTTCATTGTCTATCAATATGTTCACTTGGATTGTTTGAAATAGATTCCACTAAATTAAAGAAACTTTTTGTCATTTTTATTATAAACAATTATACCGTTTATTTGTTGTTTTTAGTGTTTTTTTGGTTTGTTTGTTTGTTTGTTTCTGTTCTTAATACATGTACTCAAAATCCATGAATGAATTTCCTCCGAGCGGTTGATACCTGTCTATGGGCAATATTAAATATTCAATCCGCAACGTTCGTCTTGTATTCTCGCTTATTTACTGTCCAGATTTGGTATGTAAACAGTCAATTAAAACTTTCAATGACATTATGCATTTAACCTCTCTTCAATATATTTTTGAGGACATGTTCCGTGGAATTTTTTTTTTAAATACTCATCTTTTTCTCCTGTATGTGTGAGTGGTTTCATAAGTCTAATCGTTAAATCTAGTTGTACTATTGAACCAAAGTTGTCGAATTTTTATACTGTTGATCGTTCTAAAATATGGTTTAATGCTATTGCAAAATTCATGCAAATCTTTATTGTAGCCCCTGTAACATCTGTTCTAATTTCCATTATTTTGAATGAATCTCAAAGTCTTTTTGTTATGATTCAATGTAAATTGTGTCTATTCATCCTCCGTAAGTCTTTTCGTATTAAAGGGAGCCGTGATTTTTTTCTTATTTGCTTTCGTATATCAAGTCCTCATTTTGATTTATTTACCTGGAAATATTTTAATATATTTAACAACTAAGTTTTTTTTAGATCTTTAATGATTGTAACCTTTAACATTTTTAATCTTTGGCCTACATAATGCATTTCGACGAACGTCCAAGCCAGATGACAGTGTGTTTGGCCTTGCTGATTGTTTTTATTCAACAGCAATTCAAGGAACACATATCCTGCTCTTCCGTGCTGCACTTTACTTTCACAGCATTAAGAAAATTGCATCCAGTAACTATTATTGCTAGCCCGAGGACGGATTCTTCTCCCGACCATTTAACCCCCTGTGACCCTTGAGGCCATGACGACAACGGAGCTTAGGCCTTACCCTCTAACCATTAGCAAGTCCGGAAACTACTCATTAACTATTTTATCCGGTGGTCACTCCCATTAAATATAGCAACTGCTTCCTAATAATTAGTTTCATATATCCGCGATTTCCATATAAACCATTACCTGTGCCACTGATTATGCCTATAGTAGAATTTACTTTTGTATAGATTGTACTGATGATAGCAATAGCTTTTACCAAGTGACCTGATTCATATTAGCATCATCAACAGATTACAAATTTGTTTCTCTTTGAACATGACACTTGCCTATTGACATTCGTCAATTACGAGCAACTGTCTACTTTGGATACATGTCTATTACGGACACTCGTGTTTCACAGACACCCGCCTCTCATACAAACTAATTAAACTAAAAGACCTAACCCACACATCATGCACATACATAGTATGATTCTAAAGACTCGCTGAATTATATGAAGTATTATAAACGACACTTTTAACACCTTAGCTGGCATGAATATTAATGCATGGAGTATGACTTTCCATAAATGTAATCGATATGACCCTGTTCCTTTCGCTTTGACTGATAAGTAATTATCCTGCTAATATAACAAATATGAAGTTGTTCAAACGATGAAATTTGGAATCTTTTGGCGTCGTAGAGAAATGAGACAAAATTTTAATGAAATTATATTGTCCACAAATAAATTAATATACTTGAACCGGTGCAGGCATTGATCATCAACAGAAATGTGTAAATGTACAATTGCATCAACAGATATTATAAATGCAAATTAAGTTCATCAACAAATATAATGAATGTATACTTTATCAACATATATAATGTCGCTATTCCATCTCATCAGCACGACGACCGCGAATAATCGCAATCCACTACTCCCGATGAATACCTGAGGAATGATTCCAATCTTTCCGACCTGCTGAAAGATCTCTTGGGAACCTTGCTACCGCGCAGACCCGTTGGTACAGAACTTTTGACCCCTCACGCTAAGTCGACCAACATCATTCGTTCTCCAACATCACGAAGTTACCATCAATGCAGAGGTCAACAACGATATCAACAACATTACCGGAACAGCTAAAAACACTGCAATTGAACCCAAAACGTGTTTAAGTACAAACACAGTGATATACATTACGCATGAGTGCACATGCACTGATCTGGTTACACATTAAACTATTCTTCCTTAAGTACCACTGTATGAGATTATGAATATAATAACAACGTTTGTATATGAATCAGTCTACGACAAGAATAATCGCTCTGGATTATAATAAGCTCAGACGCTGCTCAAAGTTTACTACATTGCTACATACATCATATAATTGAATTCAGCTTGTCTATTCAGATGCAAGTATGTCTAACTTTAAACAGACTATATTCTATCCGATAAAACGCCATCATGTAGCATAGGTCTGACCTTCTATGCATTTAGAATAAATTCCGAAACATTCAATGTATTAAACAATTTTATCACTTACAGAGGATTGCAAGAAACAATAACGTATAGCACTTTCACACACCTCTACAGGTGAAGATTGCTTACCTAAACTAAAAAAAAAAATTAGGAGTCTGACTGGTCTAGACATTTTTATAAATTCTATTAATTTTGAGCACCATTACTGGTTTTGTAGTGAGTCATTAAATTAGCATTTATTAATGACAGAATTGGGCTAAGCCTCTAGTATAGTTGCAATTAGCACTGTTAATTCAATCAATTACGAACTGGTTCAGAATGCTTAAAATGTATACAACTGACCTGAAAAATGTCGATGTCAAAAATGATTTGCAATTTTTCAATATCTAAAACACATAAATATATGAAACCATTCAACTTTCTTGAACATGAACACTGACTGCAATTTCTTTTTTGTGTGCAACTGGAATGACATTTTAATTTCTCCATACAAAAAAAACATTTTAATGGAGTAACATACAGATATGAAAACACTTTCCAAACAAATAAACAAACAAACAAACAAACAGAAAAAGTCATCATGCCAAAAAAATAAATAAATAAATAAAAAAAGTAAACAAAAACATGGACAATCTCGCCAAAGTATGTAAAAAAAATTAAAGTTGCAGATAAAAAAATGTTCTCTAGGTCAGTGTGAATTAAGTCTTTCCGTTGAAATTAGTCATATGTTGGAAGGTGAAACGAAGAGCATTGAACACAATGAGTGGCAATTTATAATAGCAGCTTTTTCTAAAACAAACTGACATCAAAAACAAGTCTAAACGACACAGTTACATTATTTCAACAAATATGCTAAGAATCAATTTTAACCTTTTTTTTTAATTGTGAAAGGAACGAAGAAATTAAACAATCTGATCAAATCCAATGCAGTACACATTGTTCATGTCAGGTAGAAATGAACGAAAAAAATTAGATGGAAACTTAAACACTATCAGTATACAACTGTTTTATTGAATGTACCACTTTAATTAGCACCATGCAGTCTGTATTGAGTCGCAGCTAACAGATAATGGAAGAAGAACTCTTAATGCTTTACATTCCTCGATACAGATTTATTTCATGACATCGGCTTTGTATGTCTTCAATCAGGGTCGTGCGCCCCAATGCATATAAATGTAGTTTCGAAAGAAATGTTTTGATCGCGTTTTTAGACTAAACAAAGCTACTCAGCAAAGAATTAATCTGCAATTCGAAGTACCTATTATTAAGAATGCATTGAAAAGCGTTTGTAGAATTGCTCCTGTAGACACGACCATGTTCACCGCTAGAGAGAAATGTTTGTGACATGAATAAAAGCACACCACAATGACGAACAAAAGATCCAACCTATACAGACGCTTAGCTCTAATGCGTGTAAATTAGGTAATTGTGAACAGATCTCTTGTGGTAAAGGCCTACTTCTACCTAATAAACAACTTCTGTCTGAATTGATTTTTTGAAATTCCCATGTCGATCTGTTTATCAGTTTTTATTTTTGTTATTATTTGAAGGTTGCGTCTATCATATTGTTGCACATTTGTATATATTTAGATGAAGGAGAATACAATGGAGGGGATACCTCATAAATATTAATTTTCAGGAGACGGGGACTCGCCGTTAGTTGCGTCTCGACTGACTTTCTTCCATGTAAACATCCGTGTTTATAAATGAGGGGCATCTAAATTTTAGCTTAAATGTGTAAAACTATACGTGTTGTATTATGAGTTTGTTATATAATTTAGTACAAAAGTTTGTAAAAGTTGAAAATTCAATATGATTGTAAATGCTGTTGCAAACAGAATGCAATGGAAGCACTCAAATACTAAAAATATTTTCATAAAATCTCAGTAACTATTGTATACCCAAAAAACTGGAAATTTGGTCCCCCTCGAAAATAAGCCCTCTAATACATACGACGTTTTGCACTAAAAAAGTTTATTAATAAATTATGTATCAATTATGAAAGAACTAACATATTCATTTATATCGAATGTTCCCATCATCTACAGATAATGGTACTCGAAAATACGCCTGCATCAAAAGTAAACCGTCCTCGAATATTAGTCGAAAGTAATTTATAATGAGCTGCAGCCGATCTTTTTGTTTAAGCTCGCAAACATTTATATTAAAAAGGCTAATAAGAAGGCCTTTATCACAATCTTCTCCAAGTGCAAAGGGGGAGGGGGGACAGAGCATTGGAAAAACAGTAGGTCCTTCATTTATCAGAAGCAATAATCCTGTCATGTTTTGCATAACTATATGCACAACAGTGTGTAAAGGGGAACATAATGTGTTGATCCACATTTAAATAAATTTATGTGTGATAATTTTCCACCTGCAAAGCATAACCAGTGCAATAAGAGAAATTACGACACGTCTGCGCCAGCCCTTACAACGAGACATATGTATTATGATCGGCTGATATTAGCCCGATATCAAATCTGTCAATACAAAATTGTTCAACATATGGAAAAAGAAGAAGGCAATTATTTTTATACGGGCAGGTCGAGAATTTCCCAAATGAAATTGATCGAATAATATCCATACAGAGAAAGAGAGCTGAGATGGGCTGATCATATGTTAATTGAAGCTGATAAAAATATAAACGCAAATATGAGACAATTTGCAGGTCTAAACTATACCACGATAGTGTTGACATACAATTGGACTGATGTTACACAGACGTCATCAGCCAAGTTACCATCCTTCCCCGGGTGTTTCGCCCCTTATCTCCGTACAGACTCCAGATGGTGGATTGACAGTGTTGATCAGCCACATCCAACTGGACATCCTTTCTGCTGCCTTGTTTAGTGTCTGCATTGTTGTTGTCCGTGCTTTTCCTCTTATTTCTAGTGCACTGAGCATCCTCCAGGTCTTCTGAGAAGGGAACCTCATGCATTCTACTTCCACCGAGAAGAGCCAAGCTTTCCATCCTTTGCTCTACAGCTCTCTACCAGTTCCTGGTACTTCCCCATCATCCTTTCATGTATCTCTTGCGTTCATTATTCCCATGAGACGGTCAGTTCTACCAAGATGATACTCTTTGCAGTCTCAGACCATATGACAATGTCTGGACGAAGGGATGTCTGCACAACTTCCGAGAATATGATTCTTTTCCCCAGGTCTAATCTCATCCCCCATGACTTTGCTTCTTGGAATATTCTAGCATTATCTGTTGTTGCAGGTTTCTTTTGTCCTTCCTTCACAAATTAGATGAACCGGGTACGTGACCTCCCTGGGTTTGTTTAGGACTTTCCGTCATGCTCTCTCCAACGTATCTGCCATCTCTCTCAAGACTTTGTTGTGTCTCCATCTGTATCTCCCTTGGGCCATGGCAACTTGAGATGACGATATAATATGCTGGAGTGTAGCTCTTTTCTGGCATAACGGGCAGGTGGGATCATCTGTCTGGTTCCATCTGGGCATATCTGCTGGCGATGGAAACAGATCGTACATGGACCTATTTGGCTGTTGTTTCACTCTATGTCCACTTTTCTTTGTTTGACAAGCTGGGATCAAACCACTTTCCTAGGCACTTGATTGGGCTATCTGTTATTGATGGAATGTCTTCTCCTTTTATCTTCAGTTTAAACTGGTTTGTGACACGCCCTTTCTTAACAACCATGCACCTCGACTTCTTTGGTTTAAATCTCATTCTGGCCCATGTCACTGTATCATCTAGGGCTGATATAATCCATCGTGCATAAATATGGGTTTGTGTTGTAAGTCATGTCATCTATGAATCGCCTGTTGGATGGGAGTCTGATCCTGACATGGTCTTTAGCCCTCTTGATCCTCTTTCCGCTGCTTTGCTGATAGGATTCATTCCCATAACAGAGAGTATAACGGTAATGGTGCAGGCCGTGACGATTCTTTGCTCTAGTCTTTGCCACGCAATGGTGAATCTGTCTGTTGAACCTCAGATGGATGTTGCGAAAGTAACTCATAACAAGCTTGGAGACATAGTTCGGTATTTGGCAGTGTTTCAGGGCCACTTCAATCAGCAGGTGCGGAATAGAGCCATGTGCGTTAGCCAGATCCAACAAATCACTGTCAGATCTCCTTGGTTGATTTGAGACTCGTGCAAAAGTTGGGTGAACGCGCTTATGTGTTCTACCCTACCCGAAAACCCTAAGATTCCTCCCTTTTGTTCCGATGTGTCTATGTATCCATTTTCTGTCATGTAGAGTGTCATTCATCTTGCCCGTACGGAGAAGATCTTCTCTTCTACGCTCAACAAAGATATAGTCTGGAACTGAGTGATGACTTTCCTTTCTCCAGAGTACTTGTAGGGGACGCCACAAACGTCTTAGTAGCCTAGAGCATTTCTTGTATGCCCTGTAGGTTAATCGACTAGGTCCTGGCGCAGAACTGAATACTGCGTTCTGTACCACTCTACACACCTCATTACATGTAGATTCCTTGGTGTTCCGGGTTTTCTGGGACATTTCTTCTGAAAAAATTCTGTTGCAAACCCCGAGTGGTTCATGTCCGATTGCATCAAAGTGGGCATCCCTTAGGAACTGTTCTACCTCCTCCCTACTGCTTTCCAGCCTTCCTGACTTTTCTTTGCCTAACAGGGTTGATGTAAACCTATATGGGTTGGAGATGAATGCGGCTCTCTTTCTTCTCCTTTTCTCTCTCAATGGCAACCGCTGCCCTGATGCTTTTTTGCTGTCTCGGAGTGTATTGCGCTGTTGCTGCAAACCCTCTTTCTCCATATCATTGGCTTTCCTAAGCTGCTTCCTCAATAATCTGAGTTCTTGGCGGATGTTCTTGATCTCCCGTTGACACCTGTTTGGTTTTGGTTCTGCTGAGTCTCTTCGGCGTTTCTTTTCAAGCCCAAGCCGCTATCCCAATAGTACACACATGTGTAGGTAGAGCATGCAGTTGTTTCTGCACAATTCCCTGCAATACTGCTTTTAGTATTTGATCCAAGTCATCATCCAGTTTTTTCCAGGCTACATCAGTTGTTTTTGGCCATTGTATCCTCCCCTTCCTATTATCTGCTGATGGTTGCTGGGATTTCTGGACTCGATCTGGTGCCATTCCTTCCAAACCTGCTGCCTGATGAGCTGCAGTCTTGTCGGAGTCTTCATTCATTGAATCTGAAAATCCCGTGTTCTGACTGTTTGTAATTTCGAGCAAAGAAGAAGGAAGTCTGTCCTTCACATTCATACTGTGGAGCTCATCTTCTAATATCTCTCTCCAAGAACATATCTCTGGAATGGCTCACAACCGTCGCATCATGGCTATCCGCACGTGATAGAGACGAAGCACTGTGGTTGTAGACCTAACCAGAAACTTTCTGCGTCTCACCAGCAGATTCTCCGTGCTACTACTGCTTATCACGTGAAAAACATTCCACCCTCGGCCGATGGGTCCTCAATCCTCGAATGTTCTTGCAAACTTTCTCACCATGACACCTTCTTTCCACAGTATCACCCATCATTGTCACGTGGACTGACCGTTTCGTTGCAATTGTATCTGTCCAATTAAGCCTATCATCCTCCCCCTGCCCACCTCGGTCTACCCTGGAGGTATTTTCCTCTTGGTTCTGTTGTAGTTGGCCTGTGGTTGTACTTTTATAAAGACTGCCAACCCATCTTGCCAAATACCAATCTTTCCTAGTAGTCACCTGTCTCTCCAGGGTCACCGATCTGTCCTTGGTCGCCATCCAGTCTTTCCTGGAAGTCACTGGTGTCCCAGGTAGATCAGTGTTGATATAGATATAAAGTCATTGGCAAATTTGATAATTAGGTCGGGTTGCATTATGCCAGTTCGTTTGATTTCAAAGCAGCACGCAAAACATATTAGTTGTGTCCATCCAACAATTTTAAGATTAATGTTACCTCTAGGTAGCAAATGTCCGTTTTCTTCCTATAGGAAAATATATTCAAGCATTGCATTGCATGATAGAAAGTTTGTATTTTTATATGTAAAAATATCCGGATATATTCTTTATATGTGAATAATATATGATTGCAGACATAGGAACAATATTTCACCAATCATTTTCTATGTTAGGTATATATTAAAAGCATTTGTTTAGTTTATCAACTTTTAATCTTTAACTCATGTAAATTTGCCAGTGACATTTTGCATGGAAGTACTGTAACAATAATGTACAAAAGTATAAAGCCTAGGACAAAAATTAGATAAAGCTAGGAGAAAACAGCGTCTAATAATAATTATACGGGATATACCCAGTTAAGTCGACTTTAACGTTTTTCGATAGGAAATGGACACTTTTGAGAGATGCGAGAAAATTAATTTACAAACATTGTTTACTTCCTATTGCAACCATGTACTTTAAGACGATATTGCATTATTTCATCCTGTCATTTAATTTAAAAACGTAGATAGTACCATCTGTTCGGCTTTAATTTTTACATACAATCATAAATCGAAACTATCATGCACTGAACTATGTGTAGAAAAGAAATGATATGTCTTACTGTATATCAGAATAGATTCTGAAAGACTCTCTCCCTCCCTCCCTCTCCCTATCTCTCTCTCTCTCTCTCTCTTTCTGATCAATTAGCAAAGAATATCGTTGCAAATTTTATAGGTTACCCAGCTTTTTCTCTTTCTCTGTATAACATCAATTTTATATAGTTGTGAAATATCATACGGTATTTATCACCATCAGGGCAAACCATAATTGTGGACATGACACCCTCCAGTCGATGGAAGTAATCACATGCTTGTCAGCTCGATATCGTACTATTCATTATTAGTATTTGGTACCCAATATTGCACCACACAGTTGACTTATTCGTGTGTGCCACTTAATAATCCACGATGCCTGAAGTGTTGAACAATCAAAAAAGTATTGAATATACTGTTTCATTAGAATTATTTTGATTCCCGAAGGCTGAATATGTGTTTCCTATTTCGTGTGCGACTCTTGTCTCCATTGAAAACTCTAAGTTCTGTGTTGTAAATGTCGAGGTAAAATGATAGTTATTATTTTTTACCATGTGTTTGTCCAGTTTTATCATAACCAGCTTATCAATGACAGGATATATCATAATCAGCTTATCAGTGACAGGAGATATCATAATCAGCTTATCAGTGACAGAAAATATCATAATCAGCTTATCAGTGACAGACGATATCATAATCAGCGTATCAGTGACAGAAGATGATTTTTTAAAAACTAAGAAATGTTATCTACCATTAAGACCCTATTGGGTTTCACAAAATTAATATCTCTCAGAAACAAATGTACTGATTGCTGATCGGGGATAAAATTAACTTTTCACAAGGTAAACACATGTCGAGATATCTGTATGAGAAACACTGGGTTTATATATAAACACATAATGATTCCATAAAGTCAAGACGTGTTCATTTCGCGGGATTAATTGGTCGGCTTGTGTAGATGATATCATAAATCAGCCAAGACAAGTTCTGTTTTAATTATATAGCAATCAGTTAATCAATTAATTACTAGAATATGAATTCCTCTTGGAGACTACATTTTACGCTATGATTATTCGAGATGTTTTCTTAATCATTACACACGAAACTGTTATGAGTCAGTTTTAAGATATGCCAACAAATGTATGTCTTTTTTAATTTTGGACAGTAAGTCCTAGTTTGATAAGTAATTTAAGACAATCATGAATACAATTATGTTTAAGAAACGTTTTAGAAACAACGTTTACATTTAAAATTATTTAAAAATCCATTTAACATGGTCAGTGAAAAGTGATTGTAAGAATAAAAATCGACGTGACCTCTCACAATAAAAGTTTTTGTCAAAACACATTGGTACATAATCGCTCAGTATCATTCTTTGTTTCTTTCAAAGCAAAGAGGAAGTTCTTGAGCAACGCAATATTGCTAAATTAGACTCATTTGAATGCCGTTCCGAAATTGGTATAACCAATACAAGTAAATATAACAAATGCACGACCTCTCAATTTAAAAATCATCATCTGAAAAGACAATGGTAACATTTCAATTGAACTAAACACAAACCTTGCGATTGGTAAAGAAGATAATACTCGGGATAATAAGTTCGTAAAAAAAAATTAGTTTTCATTTGATATCTCTGAATAGCATTACACAAATTTAAATTGCCCTTAGTAAAATTTACATTTTGCCTCTTTCAGTAAACACAACAAGTCCTACACGAAAGGTTCTTCGTCCTTAGTGTAAGCATTTGCTGAAAGTAGTCATTAAGCTCCTGCATACTCTTTCAGCTCGCTGGCAATGTTACTTATATATTTCTTCTACCCTTATTATCTTTTGGAGAGTTTATAGTCAAACGGCTGTAGAAGTTTATCGGCCATTTACTTTTAATTTAATTTCTATCAGCATTAGTGAAAATTCCAAAAAGGACATCAACGTATGAAAGGATATGCAGAATATTCAGCTATTATTTATTTATTTTCTACATACATTAATATATAATTATGAATGTCTAAAATCAATACGCAAATATTTTAATATACCATATATTTTATTATTGCAAATAAAACCTATGCTTCTTCAGAACCTTTTTTTGTATCTATTGATAACGATTTTCCTTGTTTGGAAGTTCAACTCCATTGAAAAAGATGTTCTTGACATGACTTTGACACGCAATTATATATTAGAACAGATATTAGACATGTATTGCTAAAAATGTTCAAAAATACAAATCTTCAGGAATTAGCTACACAATCGATATTTATTTAGCATTGTCTCTCACTCTCATTTTATTTTACTATACAAATTCTCGTTAAAATGTTCTGTCATCGCTAGTTTGCGCGATAAATTAAAGAAAAGGAAAAAAAACAATAAATAAATAAATAAAACAATTTCAGAGATTCTTCATATATATTTTTGAGATTCGCAGGTGATTTTAGCATCCAAAATGTCTTTTGCAAATCTATCCAATTCAGAGAACCTCATCTCAACTTAAGGATCGAATATCGTGGTTTTCTGTTGGTGTTCTCCTTGCTTTACACAGATGTTAATATATAAATTATTTTAAGATCTAAAACTCATTCAATGTATATAATTTTATCAAAAGAAGCCGGGAAATGTACTGACCCAACATAAATATTATTAACACGTCATTGGTAGAATTATGAATAAGAAAATAAGAACAATTGACACTTAGGTTTTTCTGAGGTTTAAGTCTTATCAAAAACAGTAAAAATTACACGTAATTAGTCTGAGGTCTTTTAAAATTACGCCATAAACTCGAATGTTTTTGTCAGATAAAAAAAAGAAGTGAAGTTGTTACACAATTGAATGTTCTTGATTTGGAAATTTGAGACTCTTTGAAGTATGGGGACCTAAATAAACTGCAAAAAAAAAACCCCCCAACTTTGTGGCACAGTAGCATCTTAGGAAAATGTTTGAATAAGAGGCGTTGGATGGCACGTACGATGTTCAATACAAGGGAATGTATATCATCACGCTCAAATTGATTTGATTCCGCATTGTTGGGAACATCAATAATGTGGCTTAGGAATCTCTAAAAAAGATCTCCATCAGGCTCCTCATTTGTATGTCTTCAGATTCAGTGAAACAAAAAGCATAGTCTATACAGAAATGAATTTGGACATCATGAACAGTATCTTGATATTATTCTTCACAGTCCCAGTAACTGTATTCATGTTTATGTATGAAAAGAGTAACTGTATATATGTTTATGTATGAAATGAGTAACTGTATGCATGTTTACCTATGAAAAGAGTGACTGTACATACATGTTTATGTATGAAGAGAGTAGCTGTATACATGTTTATGAAAAGAGTAACCATATACATGTTTATGCATGAAAAGAGTGACTGTATACTTGTTTATGCATGAAAAGAGTAACTATATACATGTTTATGTATGAAAAGAGTAACTGTATACATATTTATGTATGAAAAAGGTGACTGTATACATGTTTATGTATGAAATGAGTAACTGTATATACATGTTTATGTATGAAAAGAGTAGCTGTATATATGTTTATGAGTGAAAAGAGTAACTGTATACATGTTTATGTATGAAAAGGGTTTTATTACTAAAGTCGCCACATTTTTCTGTTTCCTAAAAATTGCGTAAATGCATATTTATTTTGGATTCTATACGATACTTCTAACATGTATGAAAATGCATGTTCTAGTAATTAAACCTGCCATCAATAAAAGAATATTCCACTTAATGGAATAATTGTGTGTGTGTGTGTGTGTGCGTGTGTGTGCGTTTCACATAAATTGATAATCCTCGGAGAAATTACATCATCGTCATCATCATCATCAATGGAATGATATTCGACAAGGAACGAGGACACTCAAGTCCATTTCCAAAACGCAACCCAATTATGGTCGATAAAGGGAACCTTTGTTTTTATTTGTCTCTTCAAAAGCTTTCCGGTATATTCCTGTGGTGTCTTGTATGCTTTTCTCATCTCCTATGAGTAAACGCGATACAAATTTTCTTTACTGGTGAAATATATTAAAGTTTTGAGAAAAGATGACACAGCAAAGGGTTTTATAAATGTTATATCTTCAAGTATAATATCAGATGTATATACATGATCTATGAAGGAAGCTATTCAAGGGTCACACCAATAACTTTACATTGCGACACTATCCATTAATCACGTAGACGGGCTTGATACTTGCCCAATACAGTTAAATGGTTACCGTGCAAAGCTGCATTTTGATATATGTCGTTTGTGACATGAAGTCATGAGGAAACTCCATCAAATATAACATATGTAATCATAGATTCTTCCTGATGTATTTAGTCAAAACTTAATGATACTTGGACTGTTTAATGCATCTGCTATTCAGTTGTAAATGAAGTAATATTATTATGGTGATCACAATTCAAAGCTTCTCACTCCTCTTATCTTGTGTCCTTTTTATTGATAAAAAATATCACACACACACACACACACACATTCTAGGAGATGCCAGTTGATAGCGCCTCCTCGACTCTCTCTCTCTGTCTGTCTCTGTCTCACCCTCTCTCTAATGTATTAATTTACGCGCTTTTATGCAGGTGAAGGGTTGTACCTAAGATGGAGATCTTGTTGCCCATCCCGAATTGCTTCATTACTAAGACAATTTAAATATGTTTAAACTTATAGCCACTAAATGCTAAGATGTTAGATTAATAGGTCTTTATTGCCAACTTCTAACTTCAACAGCTTACCAGCACAAGGTTTCTAGTGGAGACAGAGAGAGAGAGAGAGAGGCCACTGTGCTACCTTATTTTTAAGGTACATGTGTTTAATATATTTTGACCATACTTTAGTTATTATATACATTATTGACCGATGTTTGAAAGTATTGGAAATCCAACAATCTTTAAGATTGTTTGGAGGTTTTTATTTTGGTTTCCTTCTTTTGTATGGTAATACCTTGTGTCTGATCAATCTAGATTGAATACAAGGAATTGCGTCAATAACGCTTGATGGATACCATATCACGGTTTTTTGTATAGTAATACCTTGTGCCTGATTAATCTGGATTGACTACAAGGAATTGCGTCAATAACGCTTGATGGATACTATGCCACGGTTCTTTAGACTCTCGTGACTCCTATGTCTAGCACAATAAGCATTGATATCGCATATCACATTTTCCTTAGATTCACTCCTAAGAAGGAAAGGGATTTATTTTGCTTGCTGAATTGTAAAGAACAATGCTCAATATATCATCATCCGTCTGTTGCGACAGGGCTATCAAGCTTAAATCTTCTTAACATGGCTAACCGTTAAACATGTGCAGACACAATAATCATAAGCAACGACATCAAACAACATACGAAGGCTATTTTAAAACTTCTGAATATTAGTGCTCTGTACAGCAAAGATCTTTATTAGTGAACAGTAAGTCAGTGCACCCTCTCAAAGTACTTCCCTTGCACCGCTACACACTTTCTCAGTCTAATGATCCAATTAATAAATGTCATTTTGTATTCACCTTTTGGTATGTGGTTCATGTGCTGGAAAACTGCACTTACAACCCCATGGCGGCTTTCAAATCATTTGCTCCATAGCCAAAAATCAGTTTGCGCTAAATTAGGTCTGTATGGAAAATGTAGCAAAGTTTGGATGCTGTGCTCCTTCAGGAAGTCTGGCACGACGGCGAATGTATGCACCGGTGCGTTGTCATGGATTAGAAGAATACCTCGGGTGCCTGTGCGCAGAAGGGTTGTCCGGTAACATTCCACAACTTTTGGCAACACTCTGGAGGCATAAAATATCCAGTGACACTAGCAGAGTCAGGCACAGGTACCTGGACGACCTGGCATTTTGCATCCGAAAATAATGCGTATAAAACTCTCTTGACAGCTCGACTACGTCGAGCGATTTGTGGTCTCTGCTCGTTTTCTCCGATCCAAACTTTATTATTTCTCCTTGAGTCGGGTTCAAAAAAGTACATCCATGTTTCATCACCTGTGATAATCTCATTAAAATGCCTCTGGTCACTCTATTAATATTTGGCGAATAGGTGTTTGGCGAGTTCAAACCGAGTCTTTTTCGATTAGCCGTCAACAAATACGGTACCTATCTTGTATAAACTTTTCTGGGTTTCAAATGATTCTTCAAAGTATTACAAACAGCTGAGGAATTAATTCCTGTAATAATAGAAATATCTTCAACTGTGTATCGAACATCTTCATCAATTGCTCCCATCACAGCAGCCACTTCCCGCTCACCAATCCAGACGTTGATCATCGTTCCTGGATTTGTGACCATCTTTAAAACAATGAAACCACCACAAAATTGTATGACATGACAGAGAATTACATCCGTAAACTTTATGCAAGACGGCCTTGATATCAGTCAGAGAGTATCCTAAGAGCTCCGGAATTTTACAGTATGCTCTTTGTTCAGTAGCAGAATTGTTCTCCTTCGACGACATTTTATGTCACTGTCATTTACCTATGTTACGTCACATACATATATCTGCAGGTGTCCAGCTTGCTGCACGTCCAGCTGCCGATCGTTTTATAAAACGTTATTATGCCCATCAATTGCCGTTAAATTTCTTGTCAGGTTCAAAGAACTTAAAAGTTATAACAATATATTCAGAACTTTTTAAATACCCTTCGTACAACTCCTGTATATAATGTCAACCACGATTCATATTACTGTAACTAATAATAATCCATTAACCAGTATCTAGTATAAATAAATGTTTCCAGCAATAAGTGGTCAGGCATATTTTGTAACGGCTAAGAATCGTATATATCTTACTGCAAATAGTACGGTTAAATGTACAGGTTTATCTTCTAGCATCCAATCTGATCGCTCGCAAGACCTGATTTTTCCCTTAACCAGCTAATGCATCTAATATTAGTTTAACGAGGGAAAAAGCGAAGAAACAAAGAAATGCAGAATATTTAGGTAAATAGTTTTGTATTTAGTATTTTTTCTGTTTCTAAGTATTTGTAAAATGAAGCATAATTTTCAAAGGAGACTTGATTAGATTGGCAAAAGTCATTCAAACAAGGTCTCAGAAAAACTCTATCTTTCCATTTCTCAATAGAGTCGTTATCAAATTATTTTAGATCATACGACTTGATTATATACTTGTGACAAACTTCAGTTTGCTTTTTATCCCAATCCCGTTTCGGAGAGTGGAATTATTTAAACAGATTTCAAAATTTCCTCGTAATTTAAAGTGCTGCCTCAATTCTCATCACTTGGCAAGTCTCGAAGTTGAAAAATGCTTATGTTCATCACAACAAATAGATTGTAGAATCCTAATAACATTTCTCACATAAACAGGTCACAACGCGGTAGATTTATATTCTCACATAAACAGGTCACAACGCGGTAGATTTATATTCTCACATAAACAGGTCACAACGCGGTAGATTTGCACTCACATAAACAGGCCACAACGCAGTAGATTTATATCCAAACGATGCAAAATCATAAAGTTATGAAAATAAAACCTTCTTTATAAAATGTATTACCAATTCATAATTAACATCTATTCCTATTTTTTTATTTTTTTTTTATTTTTTGTCCTTATTTTACAGGATGGGTAGTATATTTTGACAGCCGAAAACAAAAAGTACTGATCATTAAATGTTAAGGAGTTCCGATTGAATTCTTGAGCAAAATTTTAATTTGGATTGGATAGGAAACTTATTCGTGATTGGTAGTTCTGAAAATGTTTGAGCGAATAATATAGAAAAAGGCAGATTTATTACATACCTCATAAACCCTAATATTCTTTAGTATTGATACATTGTTATATTGAATATAGGCATAATAACCAGGCTTCTCGGCACATATTCAGCTTTTGACGCGAGATTGGTGTTGTGCTATTGCGACTGATGTTGTGCGCTTCTTTCCAAGAACTGTGGATGTAAAAGCAAACATTTTGTGTTATCGTAAGTAAGCTGTCGTTCCTTATCATATCTAACAGTAGAAAATCCTTGTCCTATAAGAGAAAAGCAGATTGCGATAAGGAAGAATATTGTGCTATTGATTCTTTAGCTTCCTTCGTCGGGACAACACAAGTTGATAAGTGTATATACTGAAACATACTAAACTACAAATTGATAGGTGTATATACTGAAACATACTAAACTACAAGTTGATAAGTGTATATACAGAAACATACTAAACTACAAGTTGATAGGTGTATATACTGAAACATACTAAACTACAAGTTGATAAGTGTATATACTGAAACATACTAAACTAACAAGTTGATAAGTGTATATACTGAAACATACTAAACTAACAAGTTGATAGGTGTATATATTGAAACATACTAATACCACAAATTGATAGGTGTATATACTGAAACATACTAAACTAACAAGTTGATAGGTGTATATACTGAAACATACTAAACTAACAAGTTGATAGGTGTATATACTGAAACATACTAATACCACAAATTGATAGGTGTATATATTGAAATATACTAAGACCACAAATTGATAGGTGTATATACTGGAACATACTAATACCACAAATTGATAGGTGTATATACTGAAACATGCTAATACCACAAATTGATAGGTGTATATACTGAAACATACTAAGACCACAAATTGATAGGTGTATATACTGAAACATACTAAGACCACAAATTGATAGGTGTATATACTGAAAGATACTAATACCACAAATTGATAGGTGTATCTACTGAAACATACTAAGACCACAAATTGATAGGTGTATATACTGAAAGATACTAATACCACAAATTGATAGGTGTAAATACTGAAACATGCTAATACCACAAATTGATAGGTGTATATACTGAAACATACTAAACAAACAAGTTGATAAGTGTATATACTAAAACATACTAAACTAACAAGTTGATAGGTGTATATACTGAAACATACTAAACTAACAAGTTGATAGGTGTATATACTGAAACATACTAATACCACAAATTGATAGGTGTATATACTGAAACATACTAAACTAACAAGTTGATAGGTGTATATACTGAAACATACTAAACTAACAAGTTGATAAGTGTATATACTAAAACATACTAAACTAACAAGTTGATAGGTTTATATACTGAAACATACTAAACTAACAAGTTGATAGGTGTATATACTGAAACATACTAAACTAAAAAGTTGATAGGTGTTAATACTGAAACATACTAAACTAACAAGTTGATAGGTGTATATACTGAAACATACTAATACAACAAATTGATAGGTGTATATACTGAAACATACTAAACAAGTTGATAGGTGTATATACTGAAACATACTAAACTTCAAGTTGATAAGTGTATATACTGAAACATACTAAACTAACAAGTTGATAAGTGAATATACTGAAATATACTAAACTACAAGTTGATAAGTGTATATACTGAAACATACTAAACTAACAAGTTGATAAGTGTATATATTGAAACATACTAAACAAACAAGTTGATAGGTGTATATACTGAAACATACTAAACTACAAGTTAATAGGTGTATATACTGAAACATACTAAACTACAAGTTGATAGGTGTATATACTGAAACATACTAAACTACAAGTTGATAGGTGTATATACTGAAACATACTAAACTAACAAGTTGATAGGTGTATATACTGAAACATACTCAACTAACAAGTTCATAAGTGTATATACTGAAACATACTAAACAAACAAGTTGATAAATACATATACTGAAGCACACTAATACCACAAATTGATAGGTGTATATACTGAAACATACTAAACTACAAGTTGATAGGTGTATATACTGAAACATACTAAACTAACAAGTTGATAGGTGTATATACTGAAGCATACTAAACTAACAAGTTGATAGGTGTATATACTGAAACATACTCAACTAACAAGTTCATAAGTGTATATACTGAAACATACTAAACAAACAAGTTGATAAATACATATACTGAAGCACACTAATACCACAAATTAATAGGTGTATATACTGAAACATACTAAACTACAAGTTGATAGGTGTATATACTGAAACATACTAAACTAACAAGTTGATAGGTGTATATACTGAAACATACTAAACTAACAAGTTGATAGGTGTATATACTGAAACATGCTAAAGTAACAAGTTGATAGGTGTATATATTGAAACATACCAATACCACAAATTGATAGGTGTATATACTGAAACATACTAAACTACAAGTTGATTGGTGTATATACTGAAACATACTAAACTAACAAGTTGATAAGTATATATACTGAAACATACTAATACCACAAATTGATAGGTGTATATACTGAAACATACTAAACTAACAAGTTGATAGGTGTATATACTGAAACATACTAAACTAACAAGTTGATAGGTGTATATACTGAAATATACTAATACCACAAATTGATAGGTGTATATATTGAAACATACTAAGACCACAAATTGATAGGTGTTTAGGTGTTTATACTGGAAGATACTAATACCACAAATTGATAGGTGTATATACTGAAACATACTAAACTACAAGTTGATCGGTGTATATACTGAAACATACTAAGACCACAAATTGATAGGTGTATATACTGAAAGATACTAATACCACAAATTGATAGGTGTATATACTGAAACATACTAAGACCACAAATTGATAGGTGTATATACTGAAAGATACTAATACCACAAATTGATAGGTGTATATACTGAAAGATACTAATACCACAAATTGATAGGTGTATATACTGAAACATACTTAGACCACAAATTGATAGGTGTACATACTGAAAGATACTAAGACCACAAGTTGATAGGTGTATATACTGAAACATGCTAATACCACAAATTGATAGGTGTATATACTGAAACATACTAAACTAACAAGTTGATAAGTGTATATTCTAAAACATACAAAACTAACAAGTTGATAGGTGTATATACTGAAACATACTTAACTAACAAGTTGATAGGTGTATATACTGAAACATACTGAACTAACAAGTTGATAGGTGTATATACTGAAACATACTAATACCACAAATTGATAGGTGTATATACTGAAACATACTAAACTAACAAGTTGATAGGTGTATATACTGAAACATACTAATACCACAAATTGATAGGTGTATATACTGAACGATACTAATACCACAAAATGATAGGTGCATATATTGAAACATTCTAAGACCACAAATTGATAGGTGTATATACTGAAACATGCTAATACCACAAATTGATACGTGTATATACTGGAAGATTCTAATGCCACAGACTGATAGGTGTATATACTGAAACATGCAAAGATCACAAATTGATAGATGTATATACTGAAACATACTAAACTATACATAAGTAACTGCCGATGAAAGTACTTGCTTTTGTATCTCAAACGCGAGAAATAAATGGAAGATGAAATTATATTCAATAATAATAAATAAAATGGCCACTAGTTACGTCAAATTAAAATTAATGATAAGAACAATTTAACACATATGGCAAAGTCCCTGTATTTGATGATAATTTGCGAAGTATTTTTTATAGTGTTTCCGTCGACGTACAAACAGAGGCAACTCTACGAATGATGGTGACAAAATGATTTGTGCAACAAAATCATTTTAGGACACAATCAGAAGCTAAAATTCATGATAAGTGTTATTTGGTATTATGCTATTTAAGGTTTGACTGTATTTTGTTCCAAATAGCAGATTCTTTTGTCATTTTTCATAATTGAAAAAAATCTAGTGGATCTCATCTTGTCTCGCATTAGGCTAAACAGTGGTCATCATGTGCACGAGACTGTGTCCAACTTTTTAAATAAAATAACTAATATACCACTTTATTCATGTCTGGTTTGCTTATAAAATTCTTCTAAATAGGCAGAAATTTAGAAAGCGTTCAGAAAAACAGACCTTGTCCGATATGAATACAAAATGTCTTATTATCAGACAGCTTTCTACATTCGTAGCTAGGATTAAAGTCAGGAGTAATTGTGTGATCTGACTGAGCTGTTACACAAAGAGTGAAGCATTCTATGAATTATATCCACCACTGGATTTCATATACAAGTCACGAATAAGGAGAAACTCAAATTCGACTGACCAATTTCATCACCAAATCGATGTGCTGACGGGATGAAACGGTCCGAATCCAAGTTCTCGAAGGCTTTGTTGTCTTTCCAAAATATGTTGTATGAATTCTTTAGTTTCCAAATTTATTTTTGATCTTTTTTGAACATATAACTCTGTGCGAAATATACCACCTATTAAAACTTGGAATTAGTTGCTATACTTTAAATGGTCATCAAAATTATTGAAGAGATATCGTTTATGAGAGAGAGAGAGAGAGAGAGAGAGAGAGAGAGAGAGAGAGAGAGAGAGAGAGAGAGAGAGAGAGAGAGAGAGAGATGCGTACAGTTTCAACAACAGTTTCCTCGTTTGATTCTGATCCAATCAGCTTCATCAACTGTCTTAATAATAAAGTGTCAATAAATCCTATCACAGCAGCTTATGTATAAATATTGCCAATTTATGTACAGAGCTAAGAAAGCAAACTTGGATGACTGGTAACCCATTTACAAAATGGCTCAGAGGTTCTGATAGAAAATAATGGGGTCACAGGGCAGAAATGTATTGCTCATTCTTGAGTTTGCCCCATCCCATCCACACCTAACCCTGTCAAACGTAAAATGCAGCTCTTTCCTGCAAATGCAACTACTGACAGTCTGCCCTACGATCATAATATTATCCAGTCAAAAATTCAGGAAGCATCAGGTAAAACACATCATGGAAAAGTCTTCTAAATTCGGTCTTGATTTACTGTAGGAAGTCAACATGCTCAAAACAAATTTAACGATACAAAAATGCTTGGCATGATCTGGGTTTGAATTTAATGACAAAGCTGTGGCTGGTGATGACAACGAGGCTGATGATGATGATGATGATGATGATGATGATGATGATGATGATGATGATGATGATGATGATGATGCTGACTTTGATGCTCCTCGTGTAGTAGCGTAAATGGGTAATGAACTCGTTGGTGTTCTTATAAGGAACTTACAGAAATTGATAGGGAACTGTATACGAGTGATACCAATATTGTAGATTCGGATAAGCTAGCTGATGAACATCTGATGTAATTATGAGATGATGATGATGATGATGATGATGATGATGACGACCATAGTAGAAGAAAGTCGTAATTATATGACTGTAAGGGGAAGGGAGGTCAACTAAAATAAATAGCTTCTTCGATTTTCATTGACACAGGCTGTGATTTTAGCTTATGTATTCAAGTGTGATGTGAAGAATAGACACTACAATTTTAATATACTAAATGCGAAATATAAAATTTCTTCAATTTTATTATTCAAATAGAATCAGAATTATGCCAGCTAATTTTTAGGGTTTTAAATGCGTAGAATGTTTATCGTTAATAGTGTAATAATTTCAGAAATGTTGTGTATTTTACCAAAATAAAAATATGCGATAAATTTTAGGACAGTTTTAACATAGACGTATTAACTTACTGATACATGCATAAATGCGATCTAAATGGACATTTCTCTCAATATCTAAAAAACCACCATTCGTAAGAAACCATTTAGAGATCGTTCTTTAGGTGGTTTCTTAGCAGATATTTGACTGTATTTGAATATGTGCTCCTACTTTTCTATGAAGTTTTGCCTAGAAATATTCACGAGATATTCAGTCTGAGGCTGTACCAGCTTTAAGCTACGAAAAGACTCTACGGATGCATTCATTTCAGTCACAACAACAAACTTCGGAGAAATCAATAAATCTAATAACTTCAATTTTTCTTAAAAGTTTACTTCCGTGAGAACAATCGATATTATTATACGCCATGGGCCGATGGGATTACATTTCTCATGCAGAATATGTGAGCTAGACCTCTTTTAAAGAAGAAGCCGGAAGTTGTATATTGATTGCCCCGACACCGTCTGTTATGGAATGGCAAAGAATTTAAGAAGTTTTTTTTTCTTTCTGTGATGTCATAACTTTTTTCCCTTTTTATAATTTATTTAGGCAATATAAACTCTCCTATTGACATTTCTCATAATTATAAATGTTTTGCTAAAGGAAAAAACAAAAGCAAATAAATGGTGTGACATACAGTGCATCTTGCCTAAAGTAGCAACGTAGCCGATCTACGAATTTAGGTGTATGACTGTTTTGAGGGAGCTAGTGTGTGCGTGTGTGTGTGTTTATATATATATATATATATATATATATATATATATATATATATATATATATATATATATATATATATATATGTTTAATAATCGAAGGAAAGCACATAGACTGGCTAAATATCTCAGAGATGGCTGTTAAAAAGAGGTGACCTTTATGCACTATTTTTGCAATATTTATGACGTGAAATATATTTATAAAGTGAGCAGTCGAACAGATATAATCAAACTGATTTGTTTAATCTTAATGTTACTGTTGTGTTATGTCGTTACAGAGAAAGACAAGCTAATTTAAATTAGCTTCAGATTGACAAAAACTTAATCAATACCATAATACTTTTCAATCCTCTTACCTATTACATAAATATATGCAATTCTTAAGAGGATTTTAAAATTATTATATTTCTTCGTCTGTTTACAGTATCAATAAGGATCGGCTCCAAGAAACGGCTGCTTTAAGAGCGTCTTTGATTGATTTTTATTGAGATCGATAAGAAAGTGAAACCACGAACTCCACCACGAACTATAAAGCTATTGACGAAATATTAATTTATGCGTGCAAGAATGTTTTACCTATTCAAACAAGTGTGAGCACTTTGTATGTATAACTGAAGAAAACTTAATACTTGTCATCATTTGGCTATGTTGTTTCTGGTTCAACAAATACTTTATTCTAGGACACCGAAGCATGACAATAAATAAATGGTCAGGTGCGGAAGTCATGGCAAACACACACTGTAGAGGAACTTCTATAAATGATGCAGGTACATGTGGTAATTAGGCGACAAGTCTAGTGAACTTTATGGCGTCTGATAATGACAATCCTTTGATCGCTGTAAAGATCTGTAGAGATTGCTGATAACATGTGTCCAGTATCTAAGAAGAATCATACAAAATTGCATGATTGTACAAGTATTACGATGTGTTCCCATAAAAAATGCACCGAGGAAGAAGAAAATAGAACCGACGAAATTATTTCAACCTTCTCTATTACAGGCAATCATGGAATAGTCTCTCGTAAACTTAGTCAGAAGAAAATATCGACGATTTCGAAATAGTGATGTCAGCAATATGGTAGATATTAAAGAAACCTACTAATACTGAAAATGTGCCTTATAATTTACCATTACGGACACTGATCAGTGAATATCGATTATGCAAGTTCTCATAACTTATTTTTAATGCGTTCTACAGGTCGAGTAATTGATGGTTTCTAGTGCAAGCTGTAATACCTCTTGTTATAGCTGTTGCAAAATAGAATTATGAAATAGTAATAACACAAATAAGAGCAAGCATTTCAATAAAATTAAATTTATTATGCAAGTTTGTTATGCAAGTTCCATACAAATACCATACGCAATAAACGACGATGCCACAATGAAATATAATTCAAATAGCATTACCGTGATTGGCTGTGTTCAGTCGTATCAGTTCAAATTGTACCTTATAAATATACAATATCATCTAAATGTCTCTGAAGAATTATACTGATTTATTCTTTCAAAGGGGTTAGTGTAGTAGAAAGATAAACTTTCCATGGAATTTCGCTGTGACTGAGAATGTAATACGTGAATTCAGAATGTCAGTAAACATTCAAGATGGATATCCCAAACTAGATAGCCAATACAAAGGTAGTCATTGGCGAATTTCATTACCCCGTTTCAAAATCACATATCACTTCTTGCTTATTGTGTTACTTGTTATTGATGTTAAAGCAGTTATGTACATACACGATCAGTAAAGATTTATTAGATAAGATGTGTCGATGGTTTTACAGCTGAGGGGTTTGACTAAAACAACGACAATTAACCGCGTTTGCATAAATAGAGAGAACACAGTCATTGTATGAGTAATTTTCAGATGGGTTTACTACTAGTAGCTGTTTCCTGGCTTCAGCTTATATAAATCTGCATAGGCATACTCTGTACTATGAAGAACTAAGTAAAAGTATATGCAAATATGTTTATAAATAGAAAGTATCAAAATAAAATAAGCGCCTATTGTGGAAGACATTAAATGTGATATGCTCGAATGTACACTGCTTTAGAAAAAAAAAAATCGTTCCAATTAAAGCAAAAAGTATCCAAGGCAGATGTAGTTTCACTTCTATACAATGTAAGCTCACGCAAATGTAAACATTTATATTTGCGTCAGCCTGCATAATTTACGCAAAATGTGATCAAAGTGTGTAATATTTTGTGCGTGTTTGTGTATAAGCTAAAGGGGGGGGGGAGGGCTATTCATAAGGATGGCTTAAGCTTCTGCACAGGCATTGCATATGAAAATATTCGGTTTCATTGTGCTTTTGCAGAAGTGTGCCTGGCTTTTTATTTGCTGCATTCTGAACTCCGCTTTTTACATTTCATGTTGATATTTTGATGAAGGAAGGAAACATTCGCATAATTTACGTCATTTAATACCACTTACTATTGAACAATTTACTAACATCTGGCCATAATTATCTGAACAGCCACGTGGGAATGACGTCATTGAGTTATTTTTGATAGTTAGGGTTATATTAAACCAATTCAAAGCTTATGATAGTACTGTTATAAATGGCTTAATCTTTTAACATGTTTGCGACACTGAATAGGACACACGGTATTGTTTTCTGCGACACACGCTGTAGCAATACATACATTCTTACATGAAAAAGCCGAATTTAATTGATTGGCGGCATGCAATGTTGTGACGTTAGCTGTACTCAAGTAAGTGTTTCTCGCGTTAATAAAAAATCCTTTTCTTGTGGATATTTGTTTCATGATTTGTGTTCTAAGTTAGTGATAATGAAAGAGTAATGATCATACACAGTTTGCTGTGTTCGTGTTTGCTGTGTTCAGGTTTGGTGTGTTCATGTCTACTTTGTTCATGTCTGCTGTGTTCAGGTTTACTGTGTTCGGGTTTTCTGTGTTCAGATTTGATGTGTTCATGTTTGCTGTGTTCATGTTTGGTGTGTTCGGGTTTGCTGTTTTCGGGTTTATTGTATTCTGGTTTGCCGTGTTCAGGTTTGCTGTGTTCACATAAGAATACTCGGGATCAAACTTTACGCTCACGCTCTGGCAAACGTTTGCACACAATAAACTGTGAATGATTGTTAAGTTATATCATATCAATATCCTTCTCTAAACATTCATCATGAACCGTTTGAGGAAATTGTTGATTACTGTTTAACATAATGAAATGGAGGTTATGATATAACAGTCACATATTATTGAAATCATTGTCAAAACTCTTACTTTAAAACAATAAAAGCTTCGATCTGCAACTAGCAATAGAAGAGAACCCGTAAATTTTATAATTCTCCCTGCTGATAATAAAACTATTTTTCTGCTCTTTATTACGGCTGTTTTACTTTCAGTCTAAAACATCCATAGAACGTGGTTTTAATGGTGATACATCACTCCCTCAAAACGTGTACAGCTCAGGTTTATGGTAGCGACTCGAGTTTACAACGTAGTTACTTTAAAAATGGAGAGCTTGTAAGTTAAGCATGATTTGATTTAAAACTCATTTCCAGTCATTTCATTTCTATGTATTTCATTGCCTTATTTTACAAACAAATAGCAATGCCATCGGACGAAAGCTTATCGAGAGTCATCTCCTTTACAATAGCTGATTTTTACATGAAACAGAAAAAGGAATGTTACTCGCTAACAACAGCGTCATGCTTCCGGTGCTCGTGAGACCACAGATAACTAGAGCCTTCTGTGTAGCATTCGCAGTTTCGAGGTCATTCCTACGGATCATAGCTCGAATGTACGCCGATAGCTGACATTAGCTGCCTTTCGGAACACCTCGGTTATTTAGCAAACAAAGATTGACGGAGAAGTTGCGAATGCATGAAACTATTTTTTCATTCTTAGCTTCTCGGTCAGTCTAATCGGCGAAATAGACAAGGTGGTCCGAATAGATTACGGTGTCATCTTTGCGAAGAGATTTCCGGCGAAAAAAATGAATGATTTTTCTGTAAATTACTGCGCCGACATACATTTCAGGCATAATTTTGTCTCGCTGAAATTGCCAAGGTAGTCCGAATACTCTGTCGTAGGGAATGTACAGAATCACCGCACTTTTTTCCATGATGTACCGCGCCAGTTAGTTTGGTCCCGTGCAGATCCTCCCTGCTACGCACTCCGCTACACGACAAATAAATTTTACTAGTTACCGGCCTATAATATTGGACTGCCAATTTAGGTCGGATGCCAGCGAAACACTTTAACGAATAGAGTATATGCAGAAAAGGTTCTATATATTAGAAAACAATAGATAAATAGAAATAGAAAATAACGTGTAAAAGCTAAGAAGGTGGAGAGAAAAGGAGAACGGTTGAGTGAAAAAAAAATATACTGGAAATGTGAACGCGGTAAACAATACAAATTCATGAAAATCTCTTTGTGTCCTGGATGTTGTTGTTGATTGGTTTTCAAGGGCACATTCGGCACTTTATTTATTTACTTACTTATTAATTTTTTTTTTCTTGAATGTAACGCTGAGTTTCTTGTAAGATAAACTCGTTATCAGTGGGACACACTGATGTAAAATAAATACCTAACGTTGTAACTATTCAGATACTAGTTCTTGTAACGATAACTTTTCTGTCATCACTGATTACGGCATTCGTATACATAGAAGAAAAAAAACTATAAAAAGAAGACCACACTTATGAAAGTTTTGATCCAAGATACAAGAACGGGGCTACATATCTAAGTATTTTCTTTTACACATAACTATAAGCAGGGTGCAGAATAGTATTTCTGATGGAGCCATGAGCTACTTTTGACTCAGAAGGAAAACAAAATATTCTTAGAACCCACGATTCGAATTGTAAAAGAAAATTGGAATTTTTACAACAGGCATATGCTTTATGTAAACAGGCTTGCCATGCGGGAGTCTAGTCAAAAGGGAAGCCAGTATTGATATAGATACAGGGTTTATCTACGGATCCGCAGCATAAACCTCCCACTAGGAGTAAATACCGTCACCCAAGTTTATGTCGAAATGCTTTTAATTTTATATTGGGTTCGAGTTTTGTGGTCATAAATGTTTTTTTATATATTGGGCCAGAGTAGTTAATATTATGTTGGATGCAAAACACATGAAAATTACAGATCGAATCTGTGTCAGCAACAGAGGTATGCAGTGCACGTTGTTGATTATTTGATACCGACTTTGGAATAAGGCATGCGATTAGATTCCGTTATCAGTACAAAGAAACCAACAAAACAGTCCGTAGCACGTGAAGATTGTTGAATGCAGTGTTTTCTTCGTTTTAATAATTTATATTTATTTATTCATGCACAAGAATAAGGATAGGGCACAGTGTTTTTCGTACTTTCCATCAGCTTCCCCTAGATTGTTCGCATTTACTATGGTAGTTGGTCGAACACTTAGACGCTTGGTTGAACTGCCTCTTGAAACGACAGAGAACCATTTTATACACGATAGGAATATCGCTCGACCGTTTCCATTAAGTCGAGAAATAACATCGGAAGTAGTGGTAAGAATACACATAAATGTGATCGGATAATGTGATTCGCCTACAGTGGAGTGCACCACATATGTTGCGACAGAAACGGCTGACAAAGTTCCGATTGTGACTTTGTATCGCTCTGCCGCCATATTGTGCCATGTGAACAAAGGTAGTTCCGAATATAGTTCTCAATGGCGGCGAATTACATCTGAGGTTTATTTCTCGACTTGACCGAAAAGACCGATGATGTTCAGATTGATTTTTTTTTCTCCACTCTTGAGTATCAATCACTGTTGAACGCCAAGGTATGTGTTTAATCTATATGAACATTATTACTTAAATAGAAATGTATACGCTAAGGTCTGTGTTCAGGCCATTGGGAAACATTATTTCTTAAAGAGAAATGTATATGCTATGTAGACTCCTAAGCCAGAATGAGTATTTTTGCCGCCATGAAAACTTTAATCGGATCGTGACGTAACAGTTCTATTAATGTCACCGCTATACAGTGACGTAAAAAGCAGATACGCATAAATGAAATCCATTGCTAAGTATGGCTATTTTCCAGAACACTCGGAAAAGGATTTTAACCGTCCAACCCGTCCCTTTTATCAGGTGAAGGTTCAAACTTACCAAACTGGATGGGATACATAGAGCTAGTACAAACATCGAGACTGCATTATCTGCCAAGAAGCACAGATTGCGTAATTAATACCAATACATTTAGCCCAAACCAAATAGTGCGAGGTGGCATGTATCTCTGCACGTGCGCAAACCAAATAGTGCGGGGTGACATGTACCTGCGCACGTGCCTAAACCAAATAGTGCGGGGTGACATGAACAATAAACTATGGGACATTTTTGCATCTACAAATGTTAAAAAATATCCGTACTTGAAGATAACTTCCAGCGACATATTCTTTTATGGTCATTTGCTTACATATATGATAAGTTTGGATAGATTAGTACCAAAACTGTCTCATACAAACAAATTGTATCCTTAACCATGCATATGTTAAAAATAAAATGCTACCAGTCGTACATCTTCAAGTCATATAAGTAGCTAGTTGAGGTCATCGATTGTCGCTAGAAAGGGTTGACTGCTTCTACCCATGAAATGTATTGTACACTGGAAATGCACTTCCTTCTTTCCAGTGGGGAAAATAAATTTTCCAATAAGGTATTATAGAAAAATAATGAAGCAGCAAATCTGATTAATCTTTCATTTTTCTGTCACGAATTGTTGTAATAACAAATTTAATGCATTCGGTAAAAAAAAATCGTTATCAGAATCTTCATTCTATTTTATTTCCGCTAAGTGACGTTAAAAAGTAAAAACATTGTATATATTTGTGGCATTTACCTCTTTATATATTTCTTTCTTGCACGTGTCTCCAAAATATCAAGCCTTCAAAACTTGAGGCATTTTAAACACAGATTCTTTGAATCACTACCGTTGTACTCTCGAGTCGCTACCAACAGTATGAATCGTATACCTTCGTGTAAATATGGTTTTAAAATAAACGGGTAGGATACGAACTAAAGTCAATTAATGTACATTGTATTACAGTATACTTTTTACTATTGCCATGCAGTTATCATTACTAAAACTTACACAGCTTTATGCTTATCTCATTCAACCCGACTCTCGCGTCGCTACGTGACTTCTTCGTCATACGTGGGTCTGGTAAAGAACGGAGTTTTCAAAGTAACTCCAGAACGAGGCTTTCCCAAATATTGGAAAATTGATTTCATTGTCTGATGAGATAAGGTGATGTCTTACGTCATTGTAATGATAAGATTACAGTCAGATTTCACTGCACATGGACATTTTTTTAATTGGCTGATTAAGACACACCTCCTGCTTAGGTAGTATTTGTTAAATTATATACTTTTAAGTTTCAATATTATTTTGGTTTGGATGATCGCAAAAAGTATGTCTAAAAATTTGAGATATGGAGATATTTCTTTGTAGTTTCATCTCTATAAAGTTTGAAGCACCTTCTATCGGAAACACAGAGCAATGAAATATTTTACCAGACCCAAGTATGACGAAGCTCTCATGGAGCCACGCCATTAGTCTGGTTGGAGTAAATAACATAATTTGAAGCAGAGATAATCCAAGTATGCCTACATTATTCACATGAAGAACTCTTCCCGCAATACATTTTGTGACTGAATAAAAGCCTCCACTTTGTATGTCCGATATATTTTACAAATATAGGAAAGAACACTAAAAGTACTAGTATCAGTTGCATTAAATAAGAGTCATTCTAGATTGTGTAGCCCTCACTATGAAATTGCTTATAGTAGTCAACCGGAAAATATCTTCCAATTCCCGACAATATAGTTGAAGAAGGAAATTAAGCTATTTCACTGATGATTAAACGCCGCCTCGTTCTTTGCTTAAATGTAAAATTCGCTCGAGTTGTTATTGCCTAGCACAAAAGGAAAAGCAAACGGCAATTTAGGAATGAACTGCTTTGAGTTATGGATTTCCGTAATTGATTAATGTTTACTCCTAAACGTAATTTGCGAAAAGTGATAACTCCTACTCAGTTATCGCATCATTGTTATTGGCCTCACTTAAACTGAGAGAGGAAAATGATGCATCATTTACACTGTTTTATCTGTTTCATAGCTTTCTTACAAGGTGGTAAACCCATTTACTTTTATAGATTACAAAAGAGCTGGGTATCGTGTTAGGTTATCGCGTAATATCAAATATATAAAACAATCAGACTATTTCAGTCTAACTAGAACGTGATTGTCAGACCTGTTGTGCAAGTGGCAAGTGGTACATACGTTTGTAGGACGCATATATTTGTGACGCAGCATTTCCAATGATTGTACACAAAATGTATGGGGTGGAGGAAATAATAGCATCGGGTTAAATTCAAGATAATTTTAAATCTTAACGTCTTAACTTTAATAAAAGCAACATAAAACTGTTATGAAGATACTTTTTTTGTAGCAAGAGGGCCAAAAATGTCAAAGTTAGCCTAAAATGACGTTGATTGACGTTAATTTTGGATGGAATAAACATTCAACATTGAGGATAACATTGCAAGTTGTTTTTTATATCGGTAAAGTCATGCAATCGTTTGCTTTTGTTGGATACCATCGTAAAATTAAAATAATATGCAGATGTTTACGCATTGAAAAACATGTGTCTGCATCATTCGCGTCAACCATAAAAGTTCTTTTCTTGTTGTGGGATTTATGCATAAAACGTAACATATACCTAAGCATTGTTCTGTCCATGCTCATCCATTTGCACACCATACACTAAAACGCATTTTGTCGCAGAATGGCTTATTACTTACATTGACATATAACACCCCCCCCCCCATCAGCCTATTTGTAGTAATGTCTTTTGCATTACAGACAACGTTAGGACAGCTGCGCATGCACTATTCATTTCCCGCCATCCGTAATCTGTTGGACATGAAAGACTCAAAGACTCTTCTGGGCTTATGCCTGAAGATTAGCTTGTTATATCCAGTTAAGATACTGTTCTTATTTGATAGTCCGACCCAAATTTTCACTTGAATAGTTCCTGTCGTACCCAATTGTGTTTATCCAACAGCAAAATACCACGCTGCAAATCTGGTCCTTGCATCACAGCTTATATTGCCTATTTTATTTCCGACACAGCAAAAACTACTCGTCAAATCACAACCACTCAAGACATGCAAACCCAGAAGAACTTTGAACACATTTGGTACTAAATTTTGCGAATGTAATCTTTACGGAGTAAATGAATATCCGTTTGTCATTTCATCATTTAAACCTCTATCAACATTCTTTACATGATTCCTCTCAGATTGCAGAGGTCAGCGGCGCTAATAGCATCCCAATGTAATAATACAACACTTTTGCCACGTTGGTATCCCCATGTCAGGAAGAATGACTGGCCTTATTGCAAACGCTCTTATTTAAGTTTGGCATCTAGTTGCTGATAAAATCCGGCAGAATTGCTTCGTTTGCGGAATTGACTATATATTTAGTCAACTACTTTTTAGAATTAATATATCTGGACTTGACTTTCCAATTTCGAAAGTAATGGAGGGACCGTCTTTAAACTTGTTCAGACCCCGCTATACAGCATGCTTAGTATATACCGGATGCTGCATAAAATTTCTATTTGCCCTTTTTGGGCCCTTTTTGGGAAAAGACATTACGAATGTAGTTAAAACTCAATGATTTATCCTGCAGAAGTTCATAAAAGTTATAATGCTAATTCTTGGTTGTTGCATCAGTTTTTTATTTTGATATCTAAAGCATTTTTATAATTACTTTTTAAATTGAAAAGGTGTATAGTTATGTAAGTAGTAGCTGTGACATTGAAAAGTAAAAATAAGGCAAAAGAAGGAGGGGAAAGAAAAGGGTAGATTAGAAGCGTCTATCCAACCAAAGTTACACAGTCATATTCTGTCAAAATAGGTGTATTAGAATTTTTATGCATCAATAACTAACTATATTTACAACAAAAAAAATAGAAGAATGGTAAGTCATTTTCTCACATAAATATACTCCTGCTTCTCCCTCATCCCATCCCTACTCCATGACGGATATGAGTCAATAGTAATAATAGCGGCCCAACAAGTACAGTGTTATGTATGATGTTTATATAATATTATAAATATTTTAGGAAATTATAAATGTTTCTTCACTTTAATATTTGCTTAAATCTTTATGTTTATCAGGAAAAACATGTTTAACTAGTGTCCTTGAATTAGGTTGTTTTGATCAATATGTTTTCTCAATTTGAAGGTCAAGGTTGAATTTTGTTTACAGTTAGAATTCCATTAAGATGACTCATATTCTAGAACATTCTGTCATGTGACCAATCTTTATATATACCATGTTTGGTGGACATTTTTTCAGTTTTGACATTACCATCAGTCTTGTAAAGAGCTATTACAGTTGTGAAAATTCATTCCAAATTCTAAGAGAGGAATTATTTTAAATATTCATTGGATTATAACAGTGCTCATAAACTTTTGGATTTTGCATTTTTAATTGATGATTTTGGAATTTATGTGAACTTATTCAGAGATTTGGAATACTTCATTTTGACATCAGCACATCAAGATTTCTAGTACATCAGGACTTTGGAGACCATTAGCACATCATAACATTCAAGGACACAGCCGTGAATTCGGAACATTCTATATTTAGGACTTGTGATTAGAACAATCATTCTTATTGGATTATTAGGATTTCAAAACACATTACTGTAAGTGACGTTTTGATTTTTTTCATTTTAATTATCTAGTAATAAATTGCTTGTTGATTTTTTACTTGATTTGTTGGTTTCACTTTCTTTCTGTTACATTTTTCTTAGACCATAGAGTCGTAACAGAAATTGGGGGCTTGTCGTTCCGGGATCTGAATTTCTTTAAAGCATATTAGAGATATTAAATTTATCTTTGAAATTCATATTGATTTTGTCTTGGAATTTTTTTTTGTCTTTGGCAAAGATTTTAAATAGAGAAATTTTTTTGTGTGAAACCAACAAGCATATACAATGGCATCTAATGTTCAGAATTTCATTTCAAAACCTACCCTGGAGGGGTTAGAGTGTATGAGTAAGGATGAGTTGCTCGAGCTTGCCAGAAAATACAGCCTATCTGAGGCAAAAGTATCATTGACAAAACAGGAGATAAAGATTATTTTGATTCAGTATTTAGTAGGAAAGGGAATTTTTGAAAATAGTGCTTTAAGTTCAAAGAGAAAGCCTGTATCTGGTTCTGACAGGAAATTAAGGGAATTAGAGTTAAAGAACCAGATGGATTTAGAATTGGCAAAGCTTCAGATTCAGAGAGAGAGAGAGAAAGAAGAGAGGCAGATACAGATGGAGAGAGAGAAAGAAGAGAGGCAGATACAGATGGAGAGAGAGAAAGAAGAGAGGCAGCTACAAATGCAGAAGGAAGAGAGGCAGATACAAATGCAGAAAGAAGAGAGGCTAATGCAGATGGAGAGAGAGAAAGAAGAGAGGCAAATACAAATGCAGATGCAAAGAGAAGAAAGGGAAATGCAATTTAAATTAAGAGAATTAGAACTGGCAAACAGAGCACACTCCACTCCTTTAAACACAAGTCCAGGTTTTGATGTTACTAGATATATTAGGTTAGTACCCCCTTTTCAGGAAAAAGAAGTAGATAAATACTTTCTTCATTTCGAGAAAATAGCTGAAAACTTGAAATGGCCCAGAGAGCATTGGACTTTGTTATTACAAAGTGTACTTATTGGCAAAGCTCGTGAAGTCTACATTTCACTGTCAGTACAACAAAGCACTGATTATGATGTGGTTAAGGAGTACATCTTGAAAGCTTATGAGTTGGTACCAGAGGCATATCGACAAAGGTTTAGGAATTGTAGAAAAGAAACTGGACAAACTCATGTCGAATTTGCAAGGGATAAAGAACAACTATTTGATAGGTGGTGCTCAGCCAAGAAAGTTGATCAAGCTTATGATAACCTCAGACAGCTCGCATTAATTGAAGAGTTCAAGAGGTGCATCCATAGTGATGTTAAAACCTATCTTGACGAGCAGAATGTGGAAACTTTGGAAAATGCTGCTCGTATGGCTGATGATTATTCCTTGACTCACAAAATTTCATTTGGCAATAAGTCGTCCTCTCAGCAGTTTTCTGGTAAAAAACCATTTCAATCTCATTCGAGTACTTCCAAATTTCACAACAGCACAACTGTTAGGAATCAAACATCTGATAAGACTGATCAGAAATCCTTATCTCTTCCTACGTGCACTTATTGTAAAAAGAAAGGGCACGTTATTTCTGATTGCTTCAAGTTGAAAAATAAGCAACAGAGTAAAGACAGAGCTTTTCCAAATGCTCTTATTTCTACGAGGTCAAGGTCACGGTCTTGTATTGAAAGCAATACATTTGTTGGGTCAAACAAATCCCAGTCTGATTCTATTTTAGAGGCTTATGAACCATTCATGTCAGAAGGTTCTATATCACTTATTGGTGATTCTGCCAAGCCTATCCCAATTAAAATATTAAGGGACACTGGAGCTTCTCAGAGTCTTTTATTGTCAGGTACTTTGCCTTTGTCTGAGGAGTCTTCTTCGAGTGAAAGTGTTCTTGTTCAGGGAGTAGAGTGCGGCTTTGTAAATGTTCCTCTCCATTGTGTAAATTTGGCATCAGACTTAGTTTCTGGACCTGTGACTGTTGGGGCAGTGACTTCTTTACCCATAGAGGGTGTCCATTTATTACTAGGCAATGACCTAGCTGGAGATAAGGTTGTGGTTAATCCACTTGTAACTGACAAGCCTTGTTTGGATCAGAAGGTTGATCCTGTCGAAACTGAAATCCCTGATTTGTACCCTGCTTGTGCAGTTACTAGAGCTATGGCAAAAAGAGCTCTTGAGAGTGATGTTCATCAGGATATTATTCCTTTAGCTGACACATGTATTGGTCAGTCTTTTGATGAGGTCACTTTTTCCTCAGGTATTGATCAATCAAATGGTATTGATCACAGTGATCCTCTTTTGGCAACTCATCCTCTTTGTTCTAATCAGGATGACAAACGACAATCCCTTGTCGTTGAACAGGAGCAAGATCCCGAGATATCTTGTTTGTTTCAGAGGGCTATTAGTGAAACTGAAGCCACACAAGTTTCAGTGTGTTACTTTGTGAAAAATGGGGTCCTTATGAGGAAATGGAGACCACCTGATGTACCCGCTGGTGACGAGTGGTCAGTGAGCTATCAAATTGTTGTTCCTAAGTCATATCGACAGGAAATTCTTAATTTAGCCCATGAAACTCCTTTGGCTGGTCATTTAGGAGTCCGTAAGACTTATCACAAGATCTTAAATCATTTTTATTGGCCGAAACTCAAAAGTGATGTTTCTAAATACTGCAGATCTTGTCACACTTGTCAAATGGTAGGAAAACCCAATCAGAAGATACCTAAGGCTCATCTGCAACCTATTCCTGCATTTGATGAACCATTTAGTAGAATAATTGTAGACTGTATTGGTCCTTTACCTAAAACCAAGTCAGGCAACCAATACTTGTTGACCATCATATGTGCATCTACAAGATTTCTAGAGGCAATTCCTCTGAGAAATATAAAAACTAAAACTATTGTGAAAGCTTTGGTGAAGTTTTTTACACTTGTTGGCCTTCCCAAATCTGTCCAGTCGGATCAAGGGTCAAATTTTATGTCTGGAATTTTCCAACAAGTTATGCATGAATTAGGCATCCAACAGTTTAAATCTTCTGCCTATCACCCTGAAAGTCAAGGTGCTTTGGAAAGATTTCATCAAACTTTGAAGAATATGATTCGATCATATTGCTTTGATACAGAAAAGGATTGGGATGAGGGTGTTCATTTGTTGTTGTTTGCTGTTAGGGAATCAGTTCAAGAGTCGTTGGGTTTTAGTCCCTTTGAACTAGTTTTTGGTCATACTGTCCGTGGACCATTGAAATTATTGAAAGAGAAACTTCTTTCAAATGAAGATTCAAAGATTAATCTTCTTGATTATGTCTCTGATTTCAAATACAAGTTGTCAAAGGCCTGTGAAGTAGCAAGAACTAATCTTCACAATACCCAGTCAAAAATGAAATTAAGGTATGACAGAAATTCACAGGAAAGGAGTTTTAAACCTGGTGACAAAGTTCTGGCTCTCTTTCCCATACCTCAAAATCCTCTTCAGGCTAAATTTTATGGTCCTTATACCGTTGAAAAGAAAGTAAATGACTTAAATTATATCATTAACACTCCTGGGAGACGGAAACAGAAACAACTGTGTCATATAAATATGTTAAAGGAATATTTTGACAGAGATAGCCCAGCTAATTATTCTGTTAATTTAGTTGTACCTGTCCCACACAGTGAAGATATCAACGACGGAGTACGATCAGACTATAGTGACTCTGGTATAACCAATCTTCGGAATTCAGAAATATTGAACAACCTAGACCAGAAACTTTCACATCTACAACAACAGGAAAGAAATGAACTAAAACAGCTATTACATGACTATGAGCACTTGTTTCCTGATGTTCCAACACGAACAAGTAAAATTTATCATGACGTTGACATTGTAGATTCTGCGCCTGTGAAACAGCATCCTTATAGGATGAATCCTCTCAAACAGAACTATCTGAAGAAAGAAATTCAGTATTTACTGGAGAATGATTTCATAGAACCAAGTAAAAGTAACTGGAGTTCACCATGTATTCTTGTTCCCAAGCCAGATAATACATTCCGTATGTGTACTGACTATAAAAAAGTCAACAGTGTCACCAAAACTGATTCATTTCCAATCCCAAGAATGGACGATTGCATTGATAAAATTGGAAATGCGGAATATGTCACCAAGTTTGACCTTTTAAAAGGATTCTGGCAAATTCCACTGACGGAAAGGGCAAAAGAAATTTCAACATTTGTAACTCCAGATGGACTTTATCAATATAAAGTCATGCCGTTTGGAATGAAAAATTCACCTGCAACGTTTCAACGTCTGATGAACATAATAACATTTGGTCTTGATAATTGTGACGCTTATATCGATGACGTTATTATCTACAACAACACCTGGGAAGATCATTTGGAAACCATTCGAAAATTCTTTGATCGACTCAGCGATGCGAATCTGACAATTAATTTGAGCAAAAGTGAGTTTTGCCATGCTTGTGTCACATTTTTAGGACATATTGTGGGACAAGGTCAAGTTAAACCTATAGAAGCTAAGGTCAAAGTTATCTCTAAATTTCAAGTTCCAATTTGTAAAAAGCAACTGATGCGATTTCTAGGTATGGCTGGATATTATCGGAAATTTTGTTCCAATTTTTCCAAAATTGCTGAACCTTTGACAAGTTTATTGAGTAAGAAAGCCAAATTTTATTGGTCTGACAAGTGTCAGGAATCTTTTGACAAGTTAAAGGCCATGCTTAAGAATGCACCAGTTCTTTCTGCACCAAATTTTAGCCAATCATTTAAATTATATGTTGATGCAAGTGATGTAGGGGTTGATGGAGTATTGATTCAGGAAGACAAAAGTGGTGTGGATCACCCTGTGTGTTATTTTTCTAAAAAACTAAACAAGCACCAGAAAAATTATTCCACAATTGAGAAGGAATGTTTGGCTTTGATATTGGCTTTACAGCATTTTGAAGTGTATGTCACCTCAGCTCTTTCTCCAATTATTGTGTACAGTGATCACAATCCCCTTACTTTCATCAACAAAATGAAAGATAAAAATCGGAGATTGTTGAGATGGAGTTTGATATTGCAAGAATATAACATTGACATCAAACACATCAGGGGAAAAGACAATGTGATTGCAGATGCACTCTCACGTGCCTAGAAATGTAATATTGCTTGATGCAATTAAGTCCAGTATCATAAAACATGTTCTTATGTAATTTTGGTTATTGTAGTATTAGATGTATATTCAAAAGAAAGCTTTATTATATAAATCTTTCTTTTTCTTTATGAGGGGAGGTGTTATGTATGATGTTTATATAATATTATAAATATTTTAGGAAATTATAAATGTTTCTTCACTTTAATATTTGCTTAAATCTTTATGTTTATCAGGAAAAACATGTTTAACTAGTGTCCTTGAATTAGGTTGTTTTGATCAATATGTTTTCTCAATTTGAAGGTCAAGGTTGAATTTTGTTTACAGTTAGAATTCCATTAAGATGACTCATATTCTAGAACATTCTGTCATGTGACCAATCTTTATATATACCATGTTTGGTGGACATTTTTTCAGTTTTGACATTACCATCAGTCTTGTAAAGAGCTATTACAGTTGTGAAAATTCATTCCAAATTCTAAGAGAGGAATTATTTTAAATATTCATTGGATTATAACAGTGCTCATAAACTTTTGGATTTTGCATTTTTAATTGATGATTTTGGAATTTATGTGAACTTATTCAGAGATTTGGAATACTTCATTTTGACATCAGCACATCAAGATTTCTAGTACATCAGGACTTTGGAGACCATTAGCACATCATAACATTCAAGGACACAGCCGTGAATTCGGAACATTCTATATTTAGGACTTGTGATTAGAACAATCATTCTTATTGGATTATTAGGATTTCAAAACACATTACTGTAAGTGACGTTTTGATTTTTTTCATTTTAATTATCTAGTAATAAATTGCTTGTTGATTTTTTACTTGATTTGTTGGTTTCACTTTCTTTCTGTTACATTTTTCTTAGACCATAGAGTCGTAACAACAGTGATTGGTCTACATGCATATCTTCTAATAATGACCATAATATGCACTAAGTTTCACAGTAATCCACTAAAAACTGCAAGAGTACTGCATCTAACTTTAAGACAGAAACAGCAATAACGCTTACAAAAGTCACGGGAGTAAAAGATTTGCCAATATGTGCATCTTTAGATGATGACCATAATATGTACTAAGTTTCGCGGCGATCCATTAAAAAAATCTGCAAGACAAGTTGCGTTCACAAGATTCTGTCTTAAATTGCATACAGATGCAGGACAAAGAGGGTAAAAACTCTAACAAATATTGCGAGAGAATTGTAATTTGTAGAAAGAGCATTTTGAGATGATGATAATAATATGTACCAAATTTCACAGTGATGCATCAAAAACTGCGATACTAGTTGTGCTCACAAGATTTTTACATATACTGCATTCAGCTGCAAGTCAAATATATATATATATATATATATATATATATATATATATATATATATATATATATATATATACCTGTGTACGTATGTAAAACAAGTGTATATTTTGTTTTATGTGAGCCCGATCAAGATACGAATACGTATTATTAAAACAATATGCTCGAATGGGATTCCAGAATTATTGTAGCGTGGAGCGAAGAAAATGGCATATGCTTTGGCTTCCGAGTTTTCTCTATCCATACCGTTTGAGTCCCTCCACCCCACGATGTACATGGTATCACACGAGAGAATATTGTCTTACTAATTAATTGTATGACCACGAATTTCTTCCCGATTTTTCTATGAATAAACCTTCTTGTCCCCTTGTCACATGTTTCACTTATACGCCTCATTTCAACTACGGGCTTTCTTTCTTCTTTTTTTAATGTCGCGTCGTCGATAAAGATTACGTGAATGAAGTCAATTATTTTCGACTAATCACGTGATCATACTCTAGTCCTTTCCAAACTCATCAATATCCTCGTGTGTAACATGTACGATGGCCAGTGCTGCGACGGTTTTTGAACAAGACTGGTCTACATCATTTTGTCACACGTTTTGGACCATTTTGAACGCAGGGAGACTGGTAAAGATATTATATATAACTATGAATCCTGTCAAAGAAAATACACGTGGACACTATGCGAACGCAAGCTGTTTCTAACGAAGATTTTAGAAAGATTGACATGTAATTTCGACTGCTTCTTGATAACTTTCAGCTGCTGAAGAAAAACTTGTCTGCTGAATGAAAACTGCCTCGGAAATGAGAAAACCAGTCTAAACCTCCGACTTATATGGTTACGTACTATGAGGGCCAAAAATGGTGTACCTTAGAATCTCTTGTATGATATATGAAGCTGTAACACAAATAATTATGAAAATACGCTCAACAAATGAATCAGAGCCCTTTTAAAGGAAATGTACGGAGTCGTAGCTCATTACTCTAACATTCAAGATATAATATTATTATGGTTAAAATCTTGCGTATATTTCAAACTAAACAACGTGTTTTTCATACAATTGTTTCATCATTTAAGATGATATATCTTTATATCATTTATTTGGGTGCTATTAATGTCATTATTTATACTTTAAGAAGTTTTTAAAGCTAACCTTTTATCTTTTACCAGTGAAGTGTATTACAAAGTGGCATGGATAAAACTATTACATAAGTGTTAACTAGTGTGGTTGATTAAGGACGCATAACAAAAACATTTTAATTATCGCACGAAAATTTTTATAGCGTAAAGAAAATAATAACTTCCCGTTGCAACTTATTTACATCCCATGCGGGAATGATTTTATTCCCATGCGCAACTTATTAATTTCAGGGTTCGATTTATTTATTATTTCCTGCGCATGTGATATTAATTTGGGCGCTCGAGTTAATACTTCCCGAGGATGAGTTATAAAGTTGTGCGCGCAAGTTATTAATTCCGGGTGCGAGTTATTAAGTTACGCTCAGGACGTATTAATTACAGCGCGCGAATTATCAGTTCAGAGTTAGTTGTAACATATTTTGTTGCCAGAAAGTGTAATATATAAGGCAAAAGGAAAAGCAATCAGTTTGGAGACATGCAAGAGCCTCTTCATTATTAAAATTACAGATATAGCATGCATGCAAAATGTATATAAAGTAAAATGAAACTATTTATGACAGAGAGAGAGAAAGAGAGAGAAATAATACGTTTAGTTATATCATTTTTAAAGATTCTGAAAGATGGAGAGTTTGTGAGAGTAGAGGTAGCTCATTTCACGTTTTATTCATAGAGAGAGGGAACGAAATTGAACAAGGCTACCTTAGTTTTTCCAGTTGTAGGTTACTATATCGTGTGCATAGGATGGTAGTACGTCCGTTATATAATCTAGATATTGTTTGTTGAGGATTTTACAATAGGTAAAATGGTTATTTAATGTTTCTTCTCTCCAAGCCCGTTTCAAAATAAAGTTATCTACTCGCACATCTTGGTCCTAGGACTGATCCTGGGGCACACAAGCAGTTGGTTGTCCTAAGTTGGAGAATTCATTACCAACGATAACTCCCTGAATCACATTATTGATGTAATCCTTGATCCATGCCAATAAATTCCCGTCTTCCCATAACTTCTTATTTTCGGCAGTAATCCACTATGTCATACCATACTGAAGGCTTTAGAGACATCACAAAAACAATGCATGAGATTTTGTGTCTGTCTATCTGTAGCGTTCTAACGGGGGCGGACGGGGCGGTTGCTTAGGGCGCCAGAGGTCTTGGGGCGCCATAACAGCTGCTAAAAATTCGGGCCTCGTTTTCTGGCCCTTTGGGCCATCATCGTCGCCCCGGGCGCCATTTACCGTAAGTACGCCACTGCTGTCTATAGTATTGCAAATAGCATCGTATATATCTAAGAGTTGGAGCAAGGTTGAGTGACCAGGTGCAATACCAGATTGAAATTTGTAAAGAAAGGCATTTCGTGAAAATAGTTATACATGTGTTTAAATATATTCTTTCAAACACATCGTTGATATTGCTCAAAAACGACACAGGTCTATAGCTAAACGGAATTAATTTGTCCTATATTTTAAGTATTGCCACTAAAATAGCTAATTTTCATTGTTTGAGAAATTTATTTGAAGTTAATGACATATGACAAAAAGTGCTAAGGCTTTACAAACTATTTCTTGTATTATTAAATAATAGTATTCTGATAATGTGCAGTCAGGAAGCTTTATTATTTTGTTGGGTAGAAATTATATATATATATATATATATTATCTCACTTTCACCGACTTCAATTTGATTCAATTTGAGTAAAGTTTCAATCTCCAGAATGGGTATTTCTAAGTCTGAGTCGCCAACGGAAGAAATCGAAGAAATATAATCATTCAGAAAATTTGCTTTTTTTCAAAGTTGGAATATACTAGTGTTGAGTCGTTAGAGTGGAGTGGGGAAATTATAGATCGGTCATTAAATTCTTTGGCTTTAGATTTCGTGAAGTTTTTGGATTAGTGTTCTTATTTCATAAACGGACGTCTCAGTTGCCAAATAAAACATTCTTGTTTACCTTTTTTCAAATATTATTTACTCTGTTCGTTTTGTGCTTTTTTTTGTTTTTTTGCATTTCATATCTAAGTATATTACAATATTTTAATGTCTGTTTCTCTAATCTATCTTTTATTATAATTTCGAATCTTAGGTCTGAAGAAAACATAATTTGTTCTTCGGGTCTAACTGTCACAATTTGAGAGGGAATACGCAGGTGGCAGAACTGATTGATTATATATTACAAAACAGATCACAAATTTCGTCAACATCCTTACATAATCAAATGAAGCTCCAATTAAAGTTCTCACTGATTGTAGTAAACAGTTCGTAATTTCCTTTTATGTATAATCATTTTTTTCTTTGTAATGACAGTTATAAAGTAATCGTGTTTAATACTAATAAATATGTCCCCATGGTCACTAATATACCAAATTCAATAATACTAATGAATGTGACCTCATGGTCACTAATGTACCAAGTTCAATAATACTAATAAATGTGGCCCCATGGTCACTAATGTACCAAATTCAATAATACCATAGCATGCGGATACTTTAATTGGGTCAATGAGATGTGCTAATTAAGGTGAGTTGGTTCATCGATTATATTAATCAGATTACTTTGCACAAGAATATCGTGCAGTTTTCTGTTTTATGGCGTCAGAAGGTCGTCATTTAGATCCCTTTTTATAAGTTGTATACAGAGTAATATCACTTGCAGCATCAACAGAGAACGAGAAAGTTTCCAAAAAATGAACTCGGGTGGTCTATAAATACAGCAGAGTACAAGTGTTTTACTTCTAAGAAATAGCTGTAACTAAATCATCTCGTAGCCTATTTGTTCCTGTTAAAGTCTTCGCTTGCAATGTATCATTTCGTTTACTAACATTGCCATACCAAAAGAAATCGATTTCTATCTTTTCGAGCTGATTTATAGTTGTCTCATTCCAGTACTTTCTCTGAAATAGTATTAACAAGGTGAGTCCCAGTCTCGATAAAGCAGAGAACATCAAATTCCTATAACTGAGCTGCAAGTTCATCTGTTGTTTTTTTTTGTTTTTTGTTTTGTTTGTTTTTTTCCTTCATTTGTTTATACTTCTGACAACACCTTGTTTGGGATTGCGATGAATGTCCCACCCACTTATAAATTCAATTAGTGATGGGAGGATTAAATTGATTATTTGCTCAAGAGAAAAAAGGGTTGTTTTGCATGTCAAGAAGGCTACCAAGAAACCTCGGGATTAGTGAGAGAATGTATTATAAAGTAGAAGATTTCAAGGCGAAATAGGCAAATCAGAAAAATTGGATATGTTTTCAAGTAGAATAGTCCTATGGAATTATTAATTCTAAACCTACCTCCAAAGGTCCATCGCGTCAACCAGACTTGACCACGGAGAGAAATATGGAGCAAGAATAAGGCGCACAGAAAAACACTAATTTAAATGCGAAAAATAGATACGAACAGCACAGGAGTTAACAACTTGTGTGCGTGAATTATTAACTCGCGCGCGGGATTTAGCTAAGTCGCGCGCAGGAATTATTACGTCCCGCACAGGAATAAATACATCGTACGCTGAAATTAGTAACTTGCGCGCACAAACTAATACATAGGAAGCAGGAAATAATAAATAGCATGCGCAAATTAATAGCTCGCGCAAAAATTAACTTGTGCGAGTAAAGTAGTATATATCGCTTGAGATAATAAATCGCGTACACGAATTCATAACTCAGGCGTGGAAATTAATAATTCTTGCGCGCAAATTAATAACTTGTGCTCGGGAATTAAAAACTCGCGCACAGGAATAAAATAGCCCCCGCACGGAAAATTTAATCCATACTATCCGCTCATTTCCAAGAAAGAGTGTGATGTACATAACTTATTCGTGGAGAAAAAATTAAATTTGTAGGCATTTTTAATGGCAGATGTTTTCGAGAACTTACCTCGATTAAGAAGCAAAATATTACTTACGTGTTTAGTCTGATCATCCATCTTCACTTCCAGACAGCTTCGTTTTAATCCTGGCTGTATTTTTCGAAAACAAAAAAATCGCCATATTAGACAGCTTCTCAAGCTGTATTTCGTGTTTTCATGTTTTTACAATGTCGCCCCTGCCCTCTGCCCACGAGATGTATTACCTGGGCCAAAATAACCTTTATAGTAAGTCCCCTTTACCTGGAAATATGGCATTGCTTTTTTTTCTGGGACATTGTCATGGGATGTTAGAATGGGTTAGTTTTTGCGGAGTTTATACCTGCCGATAAATTGCCAGCATATGTCAAACTGAGTACCGACGACTTTACTACTAATTTAAAAATATCATGAATCAAGCAATGTCTAAGAAGGATCGTGGATTTTTTTATTGCGTTGATTCATTTTTGTCTTTTCACAATATGATGGCTTCCTGGATTTTTCATTTACAGGATGGCACGATAAATAAAAACAATTTTCAACGTCTACATTATTATTTTATTTGCTTTAAAAACGATTTCGAAAATGTACTCTCTCTGTCACACACACACACACACACACACACACACACACACACACACATTGTAATCTAGATATATTCGGCAGGATACTGGAGACAGCGTCTGACATCCGTAATCAATATTGCACGTGGTTACATAGATCCGCCCCCCCCCTCCAGCTCCAATACACTATCCTCTCTCCTGTATGTCGCAAGAGGAGACTAATGGAGGCAACTATTTTGCCCAGGGGTGCTTCCCGTGATAATGTCCCAGGGGTGCTTCCCGTGATAATGTCCCAGCGGAGAAGGTCTTGGACTTTTAAAAGAGTGATTAATATCTACCAGAAATTCCGATGAAAAAAAACTGCCTAAGATCATTAGTTTCTAGCGCATGTCTTTCAAATGTATAATACTGACAACCCATGCACGTGAATCGTATTATTTTCCAAGTTGTATCTCCTTTAGAAGCTAACTTGATACAGCTATTGACAACAGCCATTTATTTTGCAAGACAGTGTCGGTGTAAGACGTTTATAATAATAGTTTAATGTTATATTGCAAAATCCTCGCGATATATGGGCGTTCAAAATCAATCTTTTATGTCACATTTATAATAAGACGTAGATTGTAATGCATGCTTTATAAGCAAGGATTCGTACATATATATAGCACTATACGCTCAATTAGAGGAAGATTAATGTAAAGCTTTGCTGACGATTGCAAATGTCATGTTCGCTTAAATTGTCTATAGAAGCAAAACTGTTCATTTCACAAAATATCAGAGGGACGTAATTAACTACATAAATAATAATCACATTATGATAATAAAATGAGCGACGAGTTTCTTTTTAAAAAGGATGTGGTCATGAAAATCGAATAGAAACGTTTATGATTTGACAATAAGGATAGGAAATCGATACAAAAATTTAAATATCACTGAAAATGAATTTTAGTCTTTTAAACATTTAACACCATTAAAACATATGCCCCAATTAAAGAAATGAACTACTCCTACATAAGGTATGCATTTTATTTACATATTTATTTCTTTGCTTGAAATCTAAAATTTCAGTGCTATGAATTTCAGTTTGATTTCTGTAACTGTTAACTTCAGTGCCAAATAGTCACATACGAAACGAAACAAACGTGAACTTGGATCTCGGCTTTCAATGCAGCTCACTAATATACCGGGCGGGTTTATTTAAAGGTATATGTCTTCTATGCACTGCCAGCGACTGAACCTCTCACCTCATGTTATAAAAAGGCTTCTTTGGTTTAAATGTCAACTGGTGTAGAGCTAGATAAAACCTGGCTTGAGTGTGTATTTCAGAGTCCTTAGTTTACATGAAATACATTACATAATTCTTTATGCCTGTAACCTCAGTGATTGTTGTTCAATAAAATACTCGAATCTGTTCAGTGCATAACAGGATGATGTTGAAATATGGCCGCATCTTCGAAAACTCATAGCAAGCGGGTGGCACGCATCGAGCCAAAGTGGTTGACCAAGCCCTAATAATTATTGCAAGGAAAGATCAAAACCAACGGGTCATATAGGTCGATCTGCATACTACATTGACATAACAACACGTACTTCATCTGACACGCGTGCAATTGGTTGTCAAAATCGTCAATGGAGATTGTAATTACTGAGCAAATGTGCATTTTGACGCAATAAGGATATACATTTTTATCATTGCTGTAGTCTTCATTGCTTTAATCAGTTTTTGGTATTCAAACAAATGTGCAAAGAAAAGCACGTGCTCATGAGAAAAAGTGAAAACAATTGTATGCTGTTTACTGTCCCTTGACTGGCCATAAAATTCAGTTTTCTCTTAATTATGAATGTCTAAGCAATTATTCCCAAAATTGGATTTTTAAGTTAGACATTCTCCTGTAGAAATTTTCCAGAATATTCGTGGGTGTTGTTAAAACGTTGTGCACTGTATTTCAGCAGTTCAAAAGCAAGCAATTGAGGGGAATTACGAAATAAGTATTACTCAGTAGATTGAACTAGTTGCTTAATAAAATTGTCAGAAACAAAATCAATAACTAGCGTTCTCGTCGAAAACAGAAAATAAGCAACCTCCATAAATGTGATTTTATGTTCATTCACAGTTAGCTTTCGGCTACCGTTAAATATTTATGAATAATATGAAGAAGACTTGCTGTTGCGTCTTAAATATATCTAGTTACGGAAATTAGAAGGTGTAACCAGTCAATAGTTGGGGATTATTTATATAAATAATGAAGAAGAAGGATCAAATCTACACACGTACAAGAGAAATTCTAAAGACGTATTTCTTTTTGTCTTAAAATCCTTATATTGGCTTCATCATTCTATCAAAGTAAAATATACTTAATAGACATTTAGATAAAAGACTGACATATTTTGCCAAATATACGCGTATATTGCAAGCAAAAAAAGACTGTCTTCTTGCAGTCCATTACCAGTAACAAAACAGGTCATTGTCCAACATTATAAACAAGTACTTATATCACATGGATCAAGAAACAAGGTATTGTCTACGATGACTGACATCAAAAATGCTAATAAAGAACGATTTTGGAAAGTTTTAAAATTTCTATTTTCTTTACTTTTCGATTTGAATACAACCTGTTTGTAATATAGTTGCAAAACTGGTGTCCAGCGCCAAACACTGGCTTGGAATCATCCTGCGTAGAAACTTGCATATGAAAGGAAATGAAAAGTCGTTTTATTAACGCTGAGGTGGGTGCATTGCCTTTTGTTTTTACTCGGTAAGGATGTATCATTTGAATCCCCCACTGCATGTTCACTTCATAGAAACCTGTTTATAATAAAACTCACTTTTTTTAGCTAGAAGATGTTTATTGCAAGTAAATCTGTTTGTTATAGTCCTCTTGTAATATCTTTAATGCAAATTCATTTCTTCAATTGTAGCTGATGGATTTACTGCATTCATTATACGTGATGTCCATTGACCTTCCAGGATCAATTAAGCAAAATTAGTACATTATAACGCTGAAGCCTTATTTCCATATCACTGATAAGAAACCCTTTAATCCGATTCATCCATGGAAGGCAAGGGTGATAGTACATCATAATAAGTATAAATGATCTGAACTCTTATTATACTGACAACCCAAATATGTATATACATTGTAAAGTCAAGTGATTCACTCTTTTTTTGTTGTTGTTGGTATTTCTGTGTTTGCGTATATCACAAATTATTGCATGGTAATATGCAATAAATTTGGTCCCCTGTGCTCCTTTTTATTTTCATGCTGGATCCGTCTTTTAACACATGGATCAGCATCTGCAATCATATTTCGTCCTTATGTCATTTTTGAGAAGATGCTTTCTTGTATTTTGCAATACAAAACGATTGTAAGTCAATTTATTTTCAGCAGAAATTAACGCGAGTGGTTATGTTCTCTGTATGAAAAACACGTACTTACACAAATCGCTCCATCTTTACATTTTGCTACAAAATTATGCTAATCAGACAACAACACAAAATAGACTTGTAGTTTACTCATTTTACTCATTTTAAGACTGCGTTTCATTTATTTATTAATTTTTCTCATAATTTAAATCTTGTTTGTAGATTCTCCCCTGTCATTAAAACAAGTACTAGTCCAGGTTAGCTCTTGACTTTTGTAGTTGGTGTTTATTTTGTGGATGTCTCTTCCCATATATATAAATATATATATATATATATATATATATATATATATATATATATATATATATATATATATATATATATATATATATATATGGGAAGATAAGTAGTTTACCGTTTTAGACCGGTTTTTTTTGCCTTCTTTTTTTCTTCTATTGTTTATTCTTTGTTAGTTTATTTCCCTGTCATTTAAACATGTTGGAGTCAAGAATTCTTCTTGACTTTGTGTTTAGTGTTTGTTTTGTGGATGTAAATTGTTTCTTCCCCTGACGAAGAGCTTGTTTAGCTCGAAACTTTGGGAAACTGTTTTGTATTTCGTTATCAATTTTTGTGTCATTATATATATGGAAGACGTGATACAAATGTATCAGCCACGAAGTGGGAATGAATCATATTCCTAAAAAAATGTGTGGTTTGAGTTTTTATCTATTGTTGACTAAGTGACTAAAGTATGACTCTCAAAGTCGTTTTCTTGTTCGTATAATACTGACTTGCGCAGGCCACGTAGTATCTCACACATGAAGCAAAAACTGAGAGTCCTTGGTATGTTATTCCCTCTACTATGAAATAATACACTAAAGTCTCCACCTAGATATAAGATAATCAAGCTTGTCAGAAATAAGAAACGGAAACACTGCATACTCAAGGAATTCTAATATGTTTTCAGTTTTCATTAGACTAGTATAATTTCAGATTAAGCAATTGTATCTATCAGCCTAGCGGCCTAGCGTTAACTATTTATGTGCGATTCCAAGAAATGTGTATTATCATACATATGACCTGGATCGTAAGGACTATACTTCGCAAGAAGATTTGACTGAATGAATAAGACTACCGCCTATACTTGCTTTTAGGCCTGGTCCAATGCAAACAACATAGACCCTGATCTGCCGGCGCATAATGCGCCGGCAGATCAGGGTTTATGTTGTTTGTTCTACGGATTAGTCCTTACAAACTGCATAGACCCAGATCTGCCGGCGCATTATGCGACGGCAGATCTGGGTCTATGCAGTTTGCAGTTGGTACTAGATTATACGCGAGTATATAAGGTACTTTAATGACAAATCATGCTGAATTTCGACCTTGTTGGCGTTTACTATAACGGGACCTTAAACAGCAATATAACGTTTGATAAGAGACTAATATTAAATTAAGGCTATTGCAAACAAAACGGGATACTTGTCTTGTGTTTTTTTTACTAGAAGCAAACCAGTTTATTGTCGAACATTACAGCTGAATATTTAGATCGTTCTCGTTTTTCAAGCAGACAATTGAAAAATCAAACTATTAATACACTTCTCAAGCTTTTTCCCAAAATATTGGCTATTCGAAATTGTTTGTATGCACATGTTTAAAATAAGGTGGTGATTGAAAATAAACAATTGAAAAGAATGAGCTCAGAAAGAAATGAGAACGTGGACACTCGCCACATGGATTTAAGTTTTTTACAACTGAGTAGTTATTCCATATCAATTGGTCTATTGTTAAAAACCTAAAAGCTAATTATAGCAAGTCTAATTTTACTTGCGTCACGTATTGTCCTAGTAAAATTAAATTTATTTCACCTTCATGTATTTAAGATGATAAAGTGTACGAATAAATGTCGTATATCGTCAAATAATCTTGAAATTCATTGGAGCGTGGCAAAGACTCTTAACAGTCAAGTAATCTTGAAATTCATTGGAGCGTGGCAACGAATTGGAGCGTGGCAATCCATTGGATCGTGGCAAAGACTCTTAACCGAAAACATAAGCTTCAGATTCACTGACACTCATCTCCATATTCCAAATCGCCCCGCATAATGAACTAGTAACAGTTTGCATACAAAAAAATAGAGCCGAGATGAAGTCTGCGAAAAAATGTAAGCAATAAATGTAAAAATGAATAGCAGCACAGATAGAAAAATTAATATGGCTAGACCTATCTTGATCGTACACGAGAAAAACTTTACCATCTAATTTTAGCTTTAAAACCTGTCATTGTTATTCCGATACATAATTGTCATATTTTGAGGCTTACAGCATTGTGACGTTCTTAAAGATAAGGTTAAGGCGAAGCATAAACCTGCGAAGCAGATTGGTAAGTGGATACTTCCATGGGAGATAGGCACGATTTTATTGTTTCTTTTTCCTTATCTCTGATATTCCTTTTCTCTGTTGTCCTTTGATGTAATGTGTAGGATCAGGAACGCAGAATGAGACGTATCCAAACAAAAACAAGCATTTAGACACGAAAATGGCCATGCTGAAGCCTGACTTGTAAAATTTTCCAAAACAAATATTTAATGTCTTAAAAGAAAACATAATTTCCGGACGTTATTTTCTTCTTGTTTAATTACTAATTGTCTCTGCGAAGTATTATAATACGTTTATGTACCTACTTCATATCTATCAGTATTCAAATACAGCGCATCTACTGCCTTACCACTAACATCATCAACCAGGACCATCTATTACTACGTGTTTGGCCCCTTATCCCCGAACAGCCTCCTGATGGCGGTGCGGCAGTGTTGATCAGTCACTACCCGTTGATGGTGGGCAGCCAGCTCTTGTCCTCGCGCTTCATTCATAGCGAGCTGGACGCCCTTTCGGCAGTCTTGCGCAGTGCTTGAATCACCACTTTGTGGTTTCTTCCTGTTATCCCTACAGCACTAAGCATCTTCCTGACCGATTGAGCAGGAAACCCTCTTCTTCCCACCTCTGATGAGAACAACCAAGTACTCCATTCCCTGTTCTTGAATGTCTATATCAGTTCTGCATACTTGGCCAAGATTCTTTCATGAGCCTCTTTACATCTCTCCTCCCAAGGAACAGCCAACTTAATGGCCATCAGGTTCTTCCTAGGCTCTGACCAAATTATCAAATGTGGACGAAAGACGTCTGGAGAATTTCTGGGGAAAAACAAAACAAAACAATTTCTTCCCAAGATCCACACGCATTCTCCAACTCTCTGATTCATCGAGGATTCCCCTTCTTTGCGGTGAGGTGTTACTGGTTTCTCCTCTTTGAAAAAACTGATGAATCTTGGCCTGGTGATTGGTACTGGTCTTTTCTTCATTTTCTCCCTCTCCAAACAAAACAAGCATTTAGACACCAATATGGCCATGCTGAAGCCTGAGTTTTCCAAAACAAATATTTAACTTCTTAAAATAATAAAATTGTTAAACATTTAATTTCCGAACATTTTTTTCTTTTTCTTTCTTCTTGTTCAATTACTAATTGTGTCGGCAAAGTAGTATAATACCTGTATGTATCTACTTCATATTTATCAAATATATGTAATACAAGTGCAATGGCTCTGTAACAAGACTGTGATCTCCCAACTTGGATCTTGTTCACATATTGGTTTCAGGTCAAACAAGCTCGAATTTCTACATTTCACAATTATAATATCACTAGGATTGTATTTTTGAAACTGACCACACTGTTTCCGTCGAAGGCAGTCCTACAGCTGTCAGTCTTAAAGTAACATTATTTTTACTAAAAATGCTTGGTCGGGGCTATTTTCCCCTATAATATTAGTAGTACATGTAGCAAACAAAAACACTTATCATTTGGAGAGTTTTCTAGGAGGTAGAATGTTTAAGACTATCTCACTTGCTGTTGAATATTTGTAATTGCAACTGTGTTATACACAGCTTTATCTCACAAGGTAAAACATCTTGAGAGCGCTGGGATACTGTAGCGCCGTGCATAGAAGTACATATTTATCATTATCATGCTTGAGTATGAACTTCAAGATAGTCCATTGTTCCTAGAATAAATATCATGTTTAGCGTGCTTATCAATAGACTTGTTAAATACGGTATGTTAGAAGTTAACACATTTATGTTTATACCTACAACACTGCTGGTATGAGTTTGATGTTTGATATTTATGCTTTTAGGTTTTTGTATAAAACTTAAATAAAATTGTATATGTCTCATAATTCGATGATTGGACATATATTTCTACAAATCTTTTCGTAGGATGATGTGATCTTCCAAGTCATAAATCAAATTATTTTTCAACGAAAGCGTCATATTGACGTCATCTGCTTTCAAAAAGGCTTAAGTGACATTAAAGCGTAGGATAGGAGACGGGCTTCACTTAAAAAGTAAATCGGTAAGAAGAGGAGATAGTTGTTGTTATTCTCAAGAGCAGAAGAGAAAGTATTCCGCAAGATCTGGAGAGAAAAGATTCTGAAGTCGATCATATGATCATGGGGGTAAGGTTGGTGAGGGGAGGGAGGGGTAAGTCGAGAGTAATGATGGACATGGCACCTACTGATGGACAGCCAGGATTGCAAAAATGTACCCAAAAGGGTAGTTCCTAAATACCAGCATATATGAAGTTGGGCATATGATACATATATCTGGAAATTTCGAAGTTAATCAGAAACATTTTCCTCCCCATTTTTAATAACAAAATGGTATGGTTATGTCAATGATTGAACCGCCAAGACACAAACATTTATAATTGTTTTGTTTCGATTCGACGTAAAAAAAAACGAAGTTGTTATGCGTATGGATACGTGGAGGCCTCTTTGTCGAGACGTATTCATGTGCTATATCAAGCGAGTCTTTAATTAGACTCGGATCAAAACACCAACGCTGTTTTGTAGTTATTACATACCCTTTCTTTTGCGCTTTCCCAACATTTTGTTTTATCCTTACAGTGTAAATGAAATTGAGAACAAATTGACTTATACAAGTATGATTAGGTGCATCTAACAATATCGACGCGCGGACATCATTGAAAATATTTAAATACTTCCAGTCTTGGTATGCGATACGGAAATACACCGTAAACATCCATATTTACGCTTTAACCCTGTAAGATTAAATGGCATGTAAGATTAAATCAACCGGGGTATATAATGTTCTCCATTAGATTGTCCATCTGAAGTTTTGTTATTTTATTGCTTTTAAGAGTACTCATGAGCAGCATTCATAAATAACGGAATAGTTTATTTCTCTAACCCGGTGAGCAATGGAAATAATTTAGACAATTTAACAAGAGGTATAATCCATGTTTACCAAACTGAAACATAGTTACAGATGGGTCATTTTTAATGAATCAGATATTGTCTATATCAAGTTGTATTACATATATGTTCATTATTACAATTGTCTGGGAAGATTTACTTGTAAACTCTGCCATATTGTAATTATATGAAGTCACCGAATTTGATTTGCAATTTCATATGTGTGGATGTCATTCAAACAACATCAATTCATCACTACCGGCAACTCTGGTTTAAAAATCAATGACTAATATTCATTTAGAGTCTAGACAGAGGTGGTCTGGTAACTGCTGAATTGCGATATTATTAGCTTTTAATAAATAGGTTTAAGCGGTGGTCTGTAAAACTGATTGATAAATGATTGTCACATTCCCTGTTAGCCATAAAGGATAATTTGTGTGACCTGTTTTGTTACATTCCCTGTTAGCCATATGGTACAATTTGTGTGACCTGTGTAAGTCATTACAGGATGACAACAACCAATTTGGGTTGAATGATCATTAAACAAGATAAAATGTAAAAAGGATGTGAGTTTAATGATTACTAAGGCAAAATGTTAATAAAAGGATGTGGGTTTAATGATCATGAAACTAGACAAAAATGTAACAAGGATGTGGGTTTAATGATTACAAAGACAAAAATGTAAAAAAGGATGCGGGTTTAATGATTACGAAGACAAAATGTACAAAGAATATGGGTTTAATGATTATGAAACAAGACAAAAATGTTAAAAGGATGTGGGTTTAATGATTACAAAGATACAAATGTAAAAAGGATGTGGGTTTAATGATTACAAAGACAAAAATGTAAAATAGATGTTGGTTTATTGATTATGAAGCAAGACAAAAATTTAAAATGGATGTGGGTTTAATGATTATGAAGACAAAAATGTAAAACAGATGTTGGTTTAATGATTATGAAGACAGTCAAAAAAGCCAAACATAAATCTTATTCATATATTGATTCTTTTTTTTTCTTTATGACTGAAATAATTTTAGTCATTAAAAAAATAAAATTTCGGCCATTATCTACTTGACAAATGTATCTCTTAAATTGGAGGGAAATAAGTATTTTGTCACTTTAAACATTGTGTTAAATTACTGCAAACATATCCTATTATTGTTTCTTCTACTCTAAGAACGGACGGTTCAGTTGAGAAGTGAAAAGTGTACTGCCTGTCCAGAATTAGGAAATTATTTTATATTTTCAATTTAATTTATTTTTTGCTTAACATATTACAAGTGAAAGAAAGAAATACGTGCTTCAAAAATTCTTATCATTAAGTAAATCTCAGAAATCAGTGAATTTTCTGAGTATTTATGTCATGCAGAGTTTGTGCCCATTGGATATTTGTTTATATTTTTCATTATAAACTATTCAACCTTATTCCACATTTTGAAAGCTTTTAGAGAAACGCCAATGTATTCAAAGTTAAATGATATACTTTCTTGTTAACAAAATTTTAAGGTTTAATAAAACAATTCATCACATAGTAACTGATACATGTCTTGTATATAACTTTTGGATCAATATATAATAGTCAGCTATCCATGACTTTTGAATCAATATATAATAGTCATCAAGCCGTGACTTTTGAACCAATATATAATAGTCATCAAGCCGTGACTTTTGGATCAATATATAATAGTCATCAAGCCATGACCTTTAGATCAATCTATAACAGTCAGCAAGCAATGACTTTTGGATCAATATATAATAGTCAGCAAGCCATGAATTTATGATCAATATATAATAGACAGCAAGCAATGACTTTTCGATCAATATATTTTAGTCAGCAAGTTATGAGTTTGAAAAATAATTCCTATAGCATTTCTGAGTAGAACTTGGCATCCATGTTTGATCGAATCTTCATGATGTACCATTAATATCAGGCTCGGGTGCCATTCTTGATCTTGCATATTGGAGGCAAAATATAAGGACAAAGGTCAATTGATTTCAAAAGCTCATTATTTCAGATCACATGGCATTATTGGTTGATCATTCATTGCCTAATTGGTACAGTACAGCCGAGAAGTGAATCAGATTGGTCCAGGGAGACTTTGACGTGTTTAGAGACTAATGACTTATTGATAACATCTGGTTAGCAGAAGGCTACATATACGGCATAGATTTTGCTCAAAATTAAGGGGGGGGGGGCAAATTATATTTATTCAGGTTGTAATATTGCAATGTAAACTCTTTCATTTCTGTTTGAAAATAGAGCTGCATCTTTTTATTCACACTTTCAATTTTACAAGGCTTATGGTTCTGGGAGTATACGAAATATCGAAGTACTGGTTCCGGAAATATACACAAAACATCAAAGTACGTGATTGGAATTGAATATTTGTTACTCATATGTATATAAAATATATTATTGCATGCTTCATGACTGGCAGGAATATTAATTGTCCTTGAAGTAATTACAGTTTGTGGACAGAGGACTATTCAAGTTGTTGGTTCACTTTTGCGTCTTAAGCATGAGACAAAATAAACATGTCTGATTTGTTTTTCAGACTATCGTATTTAAACAGCGGTTATTAACCTTTTGTGGATCCAACTGCTCGCATTTTACGTAAAGCGGAAATACAGGGGTTTTCTCAAAAGTCAAGTCATGTCAACCTTTATCGTATCTACTTGAACTATATTGGCATGCTGGGTAGGGGCATACTTGATAACATCATTGCAATTGAAGGAGTGAGATGATGGCAACTAGATGTGCGTGGTATTACAGGTATACCGGTTTATCGCGGTATTTTGTTCCGGTGGTACTACCACGGTACTTTTTCACTGTACTGGTAATTTGGCAGTTTCCATCAGTAAGGAATCTACGGAAATTCCCGAGTAATCTTGTTACGAATTTATTGATGTTGAAAGGGTGTTTGTGTTTTCATTTCTCGTGACAAAATAATTCCAAAAATTATTATTTATTTGTTTTTCAAAATAACTGTATTTGTCACAAATTAATTTCCAATATTGCAAATATAATTATATTTATGAACCTTTAATTACATGCTTGACACGTGTTACGTATGCCAAGATGGCCGCCAAATGGGATGTTGTGAAAGATATTCGGGCCAAATCCAACTTTTGGAAAAATTTTTGATTTAAAAATAAGAAGAAAAAAAGTCATTTTTTTAGTTATTTACTAGCGTATGTTAATGTGCTAAGTAAATGTATTCCTTTGTAGGACTGATAATCGTCCCATGATTTTCAGGAGAGCGGTTGTTTTGTGTTTAAATTTTACATAATTTCTCTAGCCCACTATTTTCTCATTTGTTGAGTCAGTATGTTTATGTTTTATGTTTACTGGTCCTCTCTTATAAACATCTTGCCCGGGTGTTGTCATCCCACTCAAATTTTCCCTGCCTATTATATCAATAGTGTAACTAGTAAATTGTAGGCTACAGTGTCAACACTTCCTATTTTTGTCTATTAGCTCTTTAATGTCAGCACAATGGGTTTTTATTCAGGGTGTCAACTATAGTGTAAGTTTAATCATCCCACTTCAGTTACAGTGTTTAGATGACAACTTATTAGTTACTGACCATTTAATTTTCGGAGCGGGGGGATGGGGGCTGCGATTTTCTTTTGCGCCGAGATATTTTAGTTTCTTTTATCACAAGATAATTAATTTTTTTCAAATATTATAATGGATATATTATGGTACTTTTTTGCTATAAATCAGGGCAAGATTTTGTTCCAGCTATTTGAGAGCCAAAAATTTAAAAAAAAAAAAAAAAAAAAAAAAAAAAAAAAAATCCCAGGCCATTGCTGCAGAAAATTAACTAATTGGTCCCTAATATGATTGCGGTACACCCTGGTATGTATTGCGGTATGTACAAACCGCGGTACAAACGTTTTCGTGGCATTCAACTCTAATGGCGACCTCACTAAAAAGCATTGGTTGAACCGTACTTCATTCTATCCCACAGCCGTATGAATTAAGCTCCAAATAAACATATGGAACAGCTTGTAGTCTGGTCCACATCATGCTCAATTACTTAGCTTTCCACGCTTGTCCCTTTTCTTGTGATCATATCGACTATATGTCAATGTCAGCTTGCTTCAAGGTTTTATTTTTTAAATTGACCCTTGATACAAGAAATTTAAGAGCATGCCTGGTTGACGGCAACAAGTATACGGCTTATGTAACTGTAACTGTTATGTAACATTGGGGTAGTTAATGAACTGTTCATCGACACTTTTTCATGCCACAAAAAGATAATGTTTAATTATATCATTCTTGGAAATGAAATCGAAGAATATTGTTCATCACAAAAGAGTAGTGTGAATTCGATATGTTTAGACCAAAGCACATACATAGAGGATGTTTTCTTTTCTTACGTTAATACCAGATATATGTCATCGTGTGGTACAAAAAACGTGATATTTTAACGAGTGGCGAAAATACACACGTAAACACTTATACGCGTTATTAACATGTTCACCTGGATTCTTATTCCTTAACAATTAAACGCGTAAAAAAATTTAATCATTCATTTTCACTGCGATTTCGTGAATAGGTTATGGGGATATAGAGTCTGATATTAAATTTATCCTTCGCGTTTTAAATCAATATTCAGCCTGCAGCGGGTACATTGTATCTTAACACGGGACGCAAGGTTTTCACTACAGATCAGAAAATACTTCTTTGCCTACTGATTTTTTCTGGTTAATTTTACATACTACTACCATTACCTGAATTTGAAAACAACAAGCACTACTAAAGTCATTATTGCAATAAACTACGACACATCATTGCTCCTCTTTAATGAAAAGCATATCATGCAAACGATAAGGTCAAGGTCGTTTTACCGAAGCAGCGTTCAACTCGCGCCGTCGCAGGTAGTGTAGCTCACGGAAACTCCAGCCAACCACTCCCATGAAGTGAGTTTTTTTTATTATTTTTTACAAGAACTATATAATTGCTCGTATCTTGCAAATACAACGACATTTTGTTGGGCTTTTATTTGTTGCATTTTTGTTCCCCCTTGAAAATCCTCTCACATAGCTTCAGCATCGTTCATGGTTCATGTGTAACAATTGTCTTCACCAGGGGCGAGTAACTCTAGTAGCATCAAATCCGTCCCGTTTACTATTCAACAAGACCAGATGAGTAGACATGCTTGGCTTATCTGTACACCATCTCATTATTGCGATTAGACACCCTCTTCTGAGCAGACAAATACTGATTACATTGCAACTTTCGATAGCGGTAAGAGACTGAAATAATATACTCCGTGTCAAAGGAAACGCAAAACTTTGCTACTATTTCATTTGGTTGAAGAAACAAAAACATAAACAAAAACAAAAACAAAAACAACAACAAAGAAAAAAATACATGCCTTTATATTTAACTTTGCTATGTGAGTCTTTATTTCTACACTTTAAAATCTTCACTGAAAATCACTAACAAATGAAGTAACATTTGATCACTTGTCTTTTCATTATATAGACCAAGTTTGTCGACAAATTTATTTTAAAATATGGGGAAAATGGACTCTGCGATCTAAATGGACAATTATTTTAAGCTTAATGCATTAAAATCTATGAGAACAACATATAATGTGTCACCTTATTTTTGTGTCGCACTGCTGCCAGACAATGACTTTACACCTTGAGCATCCTTCTCTATACACCGCGACAGAACACGGGGGACAACTCTTACAATGGATTGTGAAAGGGGTCTGATGTCTCTCACATGAATATTTTGCTGATTTAACAAACAAATACAAATATAGGTGAAACTAAGATACAACTAATACAAGGTTTAAATGGGTTTGATCTCTTGCATAGGGATCAAAATGACACACCTCCACCCATGTGGATTGAATATTAATTACTTTGGGCAGTCAGTAAAATACGGGGTGTAAGGGTATTTTAATAATAACAACAAAAAAAACCCACCCGTGCCCTAAATTCACACTAGTGGTTAGAAAATTATATTTTTCTAAGAGCATTGCTGCCCATTGAAATTCCAGTCTGAAAATTCTGGTTGCCCAACAAAATTATCCGAATGTCAATTTTGAAATCTCTAATGCAATTTGAATTGTGTTGCCTAATGTCTAATCAACTATTGATTAACATAAGTGTAAAATATGATCAGTTGATAACAGTGATTTCAATGCTTACGCAATAAATCTTGGTGATTCGAAATCTTTTGTTAGTTACACAGACTCAGTTTGTGAATTTAAGCAGGTTAACCGTGATGAAGTGTGTAAAATGATAAGAAGTTTGAATTCAAAAAACGCTACCGACGAGGAATTCAGTTCCTGTTAAACTGTTAAAATCCGGGGCACAAAACCTTGATGGCCATGTTACAGATCTAATATAAAAAAAAACTACAGTCTAATATTTTTCGTGATACTCTGAAGAGAGCACAGGTAGTTCCGATTTTCAAAAAGAATCCAGTGGATAAAAGTAACTATAAACCTGTCAGCATTCTACTCATCATATCCAAACTGTCTGATAAATCAATTGAGACCAGCAAGAATAATTTTTTTAGAACATTTTAAACCAATATTTTGGGTGCTTTTCTAAAAGGTTATGGATGCCAGACCACTCTGTTACGTTTAATTGAAGACTGGAATAAGGCTTTTGATGAAAACAAATATCGAGCTGCAGTTCTGATGGATTTATCTAAGACTTTTGACTGTCTTCCTCATTAAATTCTCATTTGCATGCTAAGGGCTTTCGGTATGCCAGCTAGCTCAGTAAGTCCACTATTGTGCTATCTTATCAAATCGTTAGCAGAACATTAAGATGCAGGGTGTCTTGAGTAGCTGGACTGAAATTCAAAAAGATGTTCCACTGGGGTTAATCCTCGGACCTATACATTTTAATGTTTTAATAAATTGTATTTTTTATTTTATTAAATATGGTTCTCTACATAACTATACTGATGACAACTCTCTGTCCTTTTCATCACCAGACGTTGTTACTCTGATTGACACACTTAAAAAAGAGTCCAAGGTTCTGATTGACTGGATTACTGCGAACAAAATGCAATTATTATTATTAGTAGTAGTATTAGTATTATTATTATTATTAGTAGTAGTAGTATTAAAAAAATAGTAGTATCATCATCAGCAGCAACAGCATCAAGTAGTACTTACAGTGATGAAGATAACTATGATAGGAATTAAGGATTTACATTGTTATTATTATTATTACTATTATTATTATTATTATTATTATTATTATTATTATTATTATTATTATCATCATCGTCATCATCACCATCACAACGATTTTAACAATCATGATAAAAGACATCAGCGAGAAAATGTATTCTGCTTCTTGCTCTTCATCCCAATATTATTATTATTATTATTATTGTTATTAATATTATTATTATTATTATTATTATTATTATTATTATTATTATTATTTTTATCTTCATTAACAACAACTTATGAAGCATCTACTCATTTAAATCCATGGAAAACATGCATTAGAAGATATGCATTTAAACTCCATACCAGTTGAAAACATTGCGAAAATGTGTTTGAAATATGAATGGAAGTGATTTCTCGACTAAATATTTATAAGAAAAATATATTATCATATGGGAATCTTAGTGTAATTTATAAACGTACTAACGGCTTTTTTTTCTTCATCAACTGAAGGAAACAATTTTAAATTTAAATTTAAATTATAGATTTTACATTTTCTGGTAAAATTGTGAAGCAAAAAATGAATACTCTTAAGATTCTGAAGGAAAAAAAATGTTGTACAGGTACAATCCTTGAACTGACCCCGGCGTTGTTTACGGCCAAATGACTGACAAGACCGTCTGTTTAAATCCATTTTAAAGAAACTCTATTAAGTCTTAGCTAGGTTCCAATTATTATAGCTTCTTTGTTTCCAGGCAGAAATTAGCTAATCTGTCATAAAAAATCTTTCCACCTCTATCCTGGTCTGGTCAAATGATATTAACGTCTGGAACGTGTGGTAATAGATGTTGTTGGGAATGGATGCTATAATTCATTCCAAAACGCTGCGAGTTTGCTTTAAATGGAGTGTCAATATTTAATTATAAATCAAAGAAACTTCAAACTGAAAACCCCCACATAACAAAGGAGCATAAATACTGTGAATTTTACAAAAATATTATAAACCCATTTTTATTCACAATGCATTATTATGGAATATGTGGCATATAACTAACACAAAAAATAAAAAAATAAAAAAAATTACATTATATTTTTATGATTCAGAGAATTTGTTCAATGTCGTTTCATCCCATTTATTTTAATTTGACTAATTATTGTGGTTGGTATCTTGCATGTTGTATACAATATAGATGTACCGACTTTTATTTTTACCTGCGCGAGCCTCTGCGTCGCAACCATGTACTTTACGATGTACATTAGGCTGCTCTATCTACCAAAAATAGCATTTCTTTAACATTGCACTCGCCGTTGACGACTTTATTTTTCCACAGTTACGAAAGTTTGCGCTGAGGGAACAAGGTTTGGTTTCAAATTTGTAAGGTATGAAGGGATTAAATAATCCTCAGCTAGATTTTAACTGTGTAAGGTAAATACGTTCGAAGGCAGGAGGTATGGTACGATTCATAATGGACTGGAGACAGGCTGTAGGTCTCGAATTATATTGAACAGAATCGAAAATGAATAATGCCATTGAATGTTTATTCGACTTTATAATACCAAATTTGGTCAGGAAATAAGTACAAGATGAATGTTTGACAGGGTTGATTTTGTAAGATTGCGCACAATAACGTATCAACAACTATGAGGAAACTTATATATATATATATATATATATATATATATATATATATATATATATATATATATATATACGTGTGTATATGTGTGTGTGTGTGTGTGTGTGTGTGTGTGTGTGTGCTGTGTTAAACACACCAAGTGATCATTATATAGGCTATCAAACTACAATTTAAACAGATATAGTAATTGGATTGATATATGTCTGGTATATATATATATATATATATATATATATATATATATATATATATATATATATATATATATATATATAGTCATAATGTCTTCATCTGAGTTGAAACCTTGCTATTCTAAAATTGATAGTTCCATGAACTTGTTAGTTTAAACACTATTTATTCAAGAAAATATCTTCACATATAATTCAAAGCAATGAAATATCTGGGGATTCAGTTGAAAGATGCAAGCTTGTTAAAAGCTATATCCCTTTTTACAAAGAAAGTCTAACAATCAATATGTGTCTACTGACTTAAAGTGGATAAATCGTACACAAATATAAATATACATATGACTAATTCTGGTATAAGTAATTATTAGAGAGTTTATATAATAGTGATAAAATATGGAATATATAGATGTGGTTGTGATCTGTGTATTAATATGAAAAGTGTTTTGATACTTTTATAAAAGATTGCACTGTCATAGATATATGCATATTTTTTTCATCAGAGTACATGGAATTGCCAAATAATAATCACCTAATTGTAAGTCGATACGGTTTTGTGAAAAGAACAAAATGTCTTTCAGCTGTATATATTTGACAGTCTAATAGAAAGTGTTCAGCTGTTTCGATATGTACTTATATACAGTGCCTATTGTTTGAAACATGATTTAAGGATAAAAGTTATTCAAACATTTGATTCTCAGTTACGTATGCTGGACTTGAACCACCCGATCACCAACGTAATAATAAGAAGGAGTTATATTTCTTTTTATCCCGATTCAGATAGGGTGTGAAATTTCGAATAGATGCGTTAGTTATTATTTCTATTGGTAACATGTTCTACAGTTGAATTTGTGAAGGCATAACTGAATTACAAGGCAGTTTTACAGAACGGAGACCGAATAGTATTCAACGATTGAGTGGTGTAGGTCTCATTCATAAAAACACACAATCGAATTACAGCTTATAGGCACTTTGGAGCAAGACCATGGTACAATTTAAACAACTGAATTTATTTATAACTGTTACGTCGAGAATTCAGACTCTCCCACCCGCTTTCCTTATATAGTAGTATACGAGATGCTTCGTGACAACTGTTATTATTCGCATAGTCTCCGAATTTATTTTTCCAGTGATCCTTTTTCTTGCATATTACAGATCACAGATACAATCAGCATAGTCAAACAAGAAAAGTATATAAGATTTATAAATTCTTACCAAGGACAAGCGATCCAATCTGTATTTCAAATTCTTCAAATCATTAACTTTCTCCCAGGCCTTTTCATACAAATGCTTTACATGCCCATCCAAATCGGTGTCACCAGACACTACAATACCTAAATGCTTATGTTGGGTTATTTCGTGAATATCTTTGATATCTATCTGTTGGATCGTTATTTGGATTACGTATGTGTGTTATAAGTCTTGACTCTGTTTTATCTGAGCTAAAAGTCGCTAACCACTGACAGAACCAATCATGTAATTTATAAAAATCCGAATTTAAAATTCGACCAGCCTCATTTGGATTTTCAACGATTATATATAGTGCAGTATAGTCAGCTTTAAGTGATGACTGTACCTCATTTACAAAATAATTTATTTATACTTAAACAATAATGGTCCGATGATCGATCCCTGAGGGATTCCTGCATAAATGTTATGAAAATCCGAAAATAGGGAATTCAGGAAAACTCTTTACTTTCATAGTGATAAATACTGTTTTAAACAAAACAGCAAACTACCTTGAATGCCAGTAATTCCAAGTTTAATAATCAACCCCGAGTGACAAACACGATCAAACGTTTATTTCCAGGAAAACAGTTTTCACTTCCTTTCCCTAACCCGGAATTAAGCAAATTGTAATATAAATATCTAACAACTTATAGGTTGTAGAGTCGCCAGGCGTAAAGCCTAATTAATCTGTTACAATCAAATTACGAGCGTTATTTAAAAAGTTCTGAATATTAGTGAGCTGTACAACAATGTTCTTTATTAGTGAACAGAACGTCAGTGCATCCTGTCAAAGTACTCCCCATACAGCTCTACACACTTTCTTAGCATGATTATCAAATTATTAAATGCTATTTTGTATTCACTTGTTTGGTATGTGGTTCATACACTTGAAAACTGCACTTCCAACCGCATGCCGGCTTCAAATCGTCTGCCTGCCCCCACCCCCCTACAGTGACTCTGTGATAACGGGATTCAGCCAAAACTCAACTGGAGCTAAATCAGAGCTGTATGGAGAATATGGCAACGTTTGGATTTTTTACTCCTTCAGGAACTTTGTCATGTTTTATTCGCCCGTACGTTTTCATGGAGTAGATGGATGCCTCAGGTACCGATGCGCAGACGGGTGGTTTGGTAGTGTTCCACAACTTTGGGCCACACTTTGGAGGCATACAAATGTCCAGTGACACTAGCAGAGTCAGGCACAGATACGTGGATGACTGGACCTTTTGCATTGCAAAATAATGCATATACAACTCATTAGACAGTCTGAGCGATTTGTGGTCTCTGTTTGTTTTGTTGTATCCAAACTTTATTATGTTCTCTTGAGTCGGTTTCATCGCCTATGACAATCTCATTTAAACGTCTCTGGTTACACTTTTCATATATGGCGAGTAGCTGTTTGGCACATTAAACCCGAGTCTGTTTTTTATCAGATGTCAACGAATGCGGGACATATCTTGCACAAACCTCTTTGAGCTTCAAATAATTGTTCAAGATATTAAAACAAACTGACGAAATAATTCCCATGATAATATAAATATCTTCCACTGCGTATGGAGCATCTTCATCAATTGCCCCCCTTCACTGAGCCAGTTCCCGCTCTCTAATCGCAGACAACGGTCTTCCAGAACATGGGTCATCTTCCATGGATTCGCGATCATGTTTGAAACGACGAAACCACCACAGAATTGTAGGATATTACAGAGAATTATATCCGTAAAATGTATCCATGTCGGCCTTGATATCAGTTGTAGAGTAGCCTAAGAGCGCCTGGATTTTGCAGGTATGTTCTTTATTCAGTAGCAGAATTGTTTTCCTTCTCCGACATTTTTAGGACACGCTCATTTAACAATGATACATCATATGCATATATCTGCAGGTGTCCGGCGTGCTGCACGTGCAGCTGCAGATCATTTATAGAACGTTATTCTGTCTATCCATGGGCATTACATTTATTTGACAGGTTCAGAGAAACAAAACAGTTATAATTATAGAAATATTTATAAGTACACTTTTCGAACACCTTGGGCAAAATATAAAGGAGTGATATTGGGCTATAGTTTGAAACATTTGTTCTACAACTTTTTTGTATGCTGGGACCACATTTGTATCCAAGAATCTTGAAACCTTGAGTTTTTAAGAGAAACATTGAATATGAGACACAGTGGATACTTGATTAAACTTGCAATTCCTTTAAGTAGCTCGGGATGCAATAAGTCTGGACCACATGCCTTGGATTGATTTAAGCCCATTATGACGTTGCATACTTCGTCTTCACTAATATTAATGCAAGAAAGAGGGGGCTGATGTATGTCTGGTTGGATAATTCAACATTGTGTTATATTATCAATTTGTATTCGAGACTGTTCACAAAATATTTCATTAAACATTTTAGCTTTCTCTCCATCATCCGTTACCGTAGCTCTATTTACAATCAATGAATCACAAGATTTCTTCTTAGACTTTCCCTGGATGTCTTTGATAGGTTTCCACCTTTAACTTTGTAGCAGTATTTTATAATGTCGAAAGATACTGTATTAGATCTGTTCTGTTTTGTACATGTGCACCTAAAATTGAGATTACATAAGACCGCATTCTCTGATTTGAGTCTGAAATACCTTCATCTGTCAGACCGTTGCTTTATTGTATGGAAAAGTTAGTATAAAAGTGTTCTCCAGTATTCGCAGCAAAGGTGTATTTAATAGTCCAGCTTCATCGTTGCAAAGGTGTATTTAATAGTACCAGCGTCATCGTTGCAAAGGTGTATTCAGTAGTACCAGCTTCATCGTTGCAAAGGTGTATTCAGTAGTACCAGCTTCATCGTTGCAAAGGTGTATTCAGTAGTACCAGCTTCATCGTTGCAAAGGTGTATTCAGTAGTACCAGCTTCATCGTTGCAAAGGTGTATTCAGTAGTACCAGCGTCATCGTTGCAAAGGTGTATTCAGTAGTACCAGCGTCGTCGTTGCAAAGGTGTAGGCTCCACCAAACCTTTGTGTACAGTTTTATGTTCTTCAACCAAGCAGTTGTTTTTCTTCCCTTTGACATATCTCCAATTTTGATTAGCAGGGATATTAAAATCGTTGCAAATCAATTATGTCTGCTTGTCACTGGCTTTCATGCAGAACAACAATGTATATCACCGCTCTGAACTATGGAATTCAATACAATGTAGCTGTTCCATTATCTATGATGTGCACTCTATTTTACAATATTTTGTGTTTGTTAATTGTCTTCATAGTTTCACTGATTGTTTGTGATTGTTAAATGATTTTCAAAATATCATCGTGTCTAACTGGTCCAGTAATTTTATGATGGTGTACATATTGACAGTTCTGGAATTATATTTTCTCCATGTATTTTATTTATTTATTTTCTGCGCAAAAAATTGATGTGTAGTCGTATTACATTTTACTTAGGTCCAGAACTGTCAATATTTACATATCTCTAGTCTTTCAATCAAATATCGACCTATATGACATGACCACTGTGTTATCCATGTTTATAAACCCATTATATAATTTTATAATATTACACACGAAGCAATACCTATCATAACGTCATGTACGTCATGCATGTAGTAAATATAGATGACTGAAGCATCCGAATGTACTTCACTGTCTCATCACACTACATGTTTGTTTTTTGTTTTTTTTAAAGTGACTACAAAAGTAATTTTCGTCATGTGATAGTCTTATATTTGTGCTTCTTTCAAATTAAATTTATGAAACTCGTCGAATAATTTCAATCGTTTTTTCGCCAAGTTTCGCAAAGACAGAAACAAAATATAAAATAAGTATTCGTGTAAGATATTGTATGAAAACCCTATCATGTACTTTTATAGATGTTTATTTTGTCCCTCTTTCTGTGAAAATTAAATGCGTGAAAAATTCAATTATCCTATTTTAAAACTCAAGATCTATAATCATTTAGAACAGTTCAAATAGCTTGAAATACGGTCTCGTAAACAACGTAAACTGACTTTTACAACAACGACATTTAGTTTTTGTTATTATAGTTGAGATTGATAGCAAAAATTTGTTTTTCAAATTGTCATCCCGCTCCTCTAAAACAGAATAAACGGCAAATTTCTGTGGCCCATATTATTATATTATTACTATTTTAATCAATATTTCAGTCAGCAAATCTTGAAAGGAATTTGTGATGTTCGTGAATTAATGTCAAGTGTCAAATACGTTTTTCAAGAAATTAATCAAACCGCTGAACGATGAACGACTTGAATATGTCAGACTACGTCCTGCTTTTGATTACATGTAACAACTGAAGCGTTCTCTCCTTGTTTCCAATGAGAGTCGATGCATTAATACGAAATGGACCGCTTCATAAAGATATACCATAATGGTTGCAAGGCAATAACAAGCCAGCCTGGAGGAAAAACATATATAGCGCTGATTAAATTTCTGACTGCATCAAATAACTAAGTAATTGGATGTAGCAAACATTCGGTGACAAGTACTTGATTCTTAATGCAAAATATTAGAAAAGTTATATTTATTTTTTTAGGCAAACTGAAATTGGTGTATAAACCATGTCTCTGCTGTATCTTGCATGTGTATCTGAAGATTCTGATTATATAAAAAAGAACCACGAACTCCTTTGGTGACGTTTCTTCACATTTTGGAGTAATCTTCAAGCTACAAAAAAAAAAAAAAAAAAAGGATAATGAACGGTACGATTAAATCGTCACTCTCTTATTCGTTTAAAACATTTTGTGTCGCATAAAACAAAGTGAAAAAGCTAACCTGTATTGGAGGATTTGTGGCAAACGTATGTACCAAAATGGCTAGTGGTCCAAGAAAAATATTTCTGTTCTTTAGAAAATTTCGTAGTTGTTCGCCACTGTATGTCTCTTTGATATATTGGTACATGGGTATTTGGTACTTGTGTGTTAAAACGCAAAATAGAAAATTAAAACATTAACTATCGTATGAAGTCCTTTTACAGTTTCATACATTTGAAAGCGTAGTACCTGATGAGTTGTCTCAAACAAGTACATGTGCCAAATCGGATTTCATTTGTGATATCACATAATAAAAATCAGCTGACATCCGGAAAATATATAGGGAAATAATTGTTCGATTCCATTTCGAAAGTACTGTGACTAATGTGACTTGTTTAGGTTATTTGGTCCAGACTGCATCTCTATAATTTAGCTTATACAAAACAACTGAGTTTCCGAAGGCAACGGGAATATTGTGAACAATTGTGGAGGCAAGACTATGTGTGAGTCAATAGAATGGTTGGATAAACAGATGTTCTATTTCATCACTGCCGACACGCATAAGAGAAAAATAAGGCAATACCATGATCCTAATAGTTTCTGTTGTCTTATTTCGGAGTATCAGTGAAGAGTTTTAGATAGCCTGTTAAAATTTTATATTTCATTCTTGAGGAATTCAAGTTTAGTATATTAAAACACACTTTTGGTAACGTTTTGTGACATTGTACTTGTTAATTTTTATTTTTGTTGCATTTAAACAATAAGAAACTGTTTAAACTACTTTATATGTTACATATAGTATAATAAAATATTGTACAATATTAGGTAAAATCTATTGATTTTGGTATAAAGTACAGGATGTACCTTTGCTATATATGGCCACTCTTGACTAAACTCACTTCCAAATCACATTGATAAGCAGACAATGAAGTACGTCTGTCATACCAACTACTAAATGAAAAGTGTGTACGCTTTAGATAATAATTAGTATGAAGATAATAATTGAAATTTGGCTAACTATTTATAAAAGTAGCAAAGAAAGTCTCAGCATATAATATTTCATCCTGGCCCTTGAGAAATGAAAAGCAATTAAACCTGATGAGGAAGTACAGAAGTGATCGTCTTTCTTGAAAGGTGTGCTAATTGGTTGTCATGACCGTATATATCTAAAATTAAAACAAGTGTAAACGAAAATTAATTAGTGTTCAAGGAATAAGCCTGCTGCACTTTTCAAAAAGATCACTAAATCACATACAAAGGCAAGCTGGTATAAATCCATATATCGGAGCCTAAGACACATAAAACAATATGGTAGCCAAACACAATGAGTGTTTTAAGACGCTTACGGCATATTTTACCTTATATACCCCACAAATTATTATTTCTCCGCTATGAACAATACGAAAAGTAAAGGGCTCAGCAAATCTCCATTTCTGAGAAATCCAGCATTACCTGGGTAGGTAATATGTACCTGGGTAGGTAATATGTACCTGGGTAGGTAATATACACCTGGGTAGGTAATATATACCTGGATAGGTAATATATAGCTGATACGATAAATATAAAACATATAAATACTAAACATCGCATGTGCAAGATTTCAAAACGCTAAAATAAGTTGTATATTCAAGTTCACACAATTGAAACATTTGATGATGAACTGAAACATGCACATAGTCCATTGTATTTGAAGTTCTGTATCACGTTAAGTATAAATACTTGTAACCTAGATATGATGTCACATCGGCAACTAATCCCAAATGAGGAAGATATAGCTTCGATAATACGTTAACAATGAGGAATACGTCCTCGTCATCCCCAAGCTAATCATTCGTTAGGTTTAACTTTCTCTGAGTATAGAAGCTTCATGAAACTTGTTCAGAATATTCTCCGCGTCTCTATTCTTTACTAAGAATTCATATTGATCTGCCAAAAACGTATTAGTATTCTTTCTCTAAGTAAGGAAATAATGAGGGTGAGGGGATCTTTCAGAAAGGCTTGATTCTTTTGGCAACATGCCAGCATGTAAATGTATACATTTGAAACAATGTACTCATTGGATAATTTTATTTATCAAGAATCTATTTAACTTTTTTCTTATCGGTCAAAATCTTCTTTAGAGAATTGCAATTTAGTAAAAGAAATAATTTACTTGACAAGTTAACAGAGTATTAGGATAAATATAATCATTCATAATCAGATAATTAATAAATGTCTTACACATAAAAAATGTATCTACTTTATAGTATTTCATTCTGCACTGCAAACTACTGAGAACTTCATTCTTTGCAAGAAATAAAAACAAAACAAGATATTAAAATGTCAGAAGACGGCTTGACTTGTCTGACTGAAAAAAGGCGATATGGCGAAAATTCAGCTGGATTTGAACGATAGCTGTCCAGAAATGAAGATGGATGATCAGGTTAACCACGTATTCATTATTTTGTTTCCTAAATTGAGGTTACCCTTATAAAAAAAATTAAAAACGCGAGTAAATTTTATATTTCTCCGCGCATGATTTATGTACACCGCGTTCTGTCTTGGAAATGGATAATAACAGCCAAATAATAAAACGATTTCCAGGACAGAGGAAACTCGGTCTAGTAACACGCAGTCTTACCACTATAATCAACATTACATGTAGCATATTTCGGCTGGTGATTCATTGGACTATTTGTGTAATAATACTATGTGTCAGCTGCATTTCTCAAGAAATATATAAAACAGCTAAATACAAGACCGATTTGAAATTTTAATACTAAGGCATGAAGCCTTCTCAATATATGTCAAATGCAAAACGATGAACTGAATTGAAATGAAGCACTCAATAATGACTTTAGAGTCCATAGTCGATGTTATCACAAATTCAGCCTTAAAGGGGAAAAATCAATACCACTGAATACATTTTTAATGTATCCAAACCTATGTGTGTTGAGGCAGCAACCGTTAGTTGTCAACCATTTTAATGTTACTTTCCAATATGATAGAAAACATATTTTCTGTATCAAACAGGCTCATTATTTTAATTGAACTGCAATTTCTACACAGTCGAATTAGCCGTCCGGGACACTTGAAATAGCAAAACTCCTGATTCTTTTTAAACAGTTATTTATATAATAGAAATTAGACGGTAACTCCATGCTAAGGATTTGTAATTATCTATCAAGTTATTTATATAATAGAAATTAGACGGCAACTCCATGCTAAGGATTTGTAATTATCTATCAAGTTATTTATATAATAGAAATTAGACGGTAACTCCATGCTATGGATTTGTAATTATCTATCAAGTTATTTATATAATAGAAATTAGACGATAACTCCATGCTATGGATTTGTAATTATCTATCAAGTTATTTATATAATAGAAATTAGACGGTAACTCCATGCTATGGATTTGTAATTATCTATCAAGTTATTTATATAATAGAAATTAGACGGTAACTCCATGCTAAGGATTTGTAATTATCTATCAAGTTATTTATATAATAGAAATTAGACGGTAACTCCATGCTATGGATTTGTAATTATCTATCAATTATAAGTGGTTTATAGAAGTTTCTTCGGTTTTATCTTAAACCCTAAGTACGTTTCGCCGCTATATGTATCTGTGATACATTTTAATACCGGTATTAAATATCTATTACGAAAATGAATGAAAAAGTGAATAAGAAAATGCGTCTTTTGCGTGAACCTTTCGTTATTTTCTAGAAGATCGGTATTTTCCCAAAACATGGGCAAATTTATTCACACGAAGGCTCGGCACCGGCTCTGTCAATGAATGTTCACTTTTGGACTTCTGCATATTGTAACACCACCTGGGTTATATCGCAAAAGATCAGAGTTCAAGATTTAAAAGATTTAATAAAATAGTAAAGGTGAGATAGAACATGCCTTTCAATATAGCATGGTGACTTACATCAACACAGTGTTTATCACAATACTATGAACTTCTGATAACATGGAGCTCACAATTGTTGATCTAGAAGCCAAGAGTCAACGTTATAATACGCAATTTTATATTGAAATTAATTATATTATTCATATGCACAATACCAGCTTCATTTATTGGATTGATTTTAACACATTCTTACATAGCAGCATGATCTCTCAATGTAAAATTTATTTAAGTGATAGTGTTCTTGAGCTGTGTGATGGGATATAACTGCGGCATTATAAAGAATTATTGCAAAATAATTTTAAAGCAGTCAAATTTAATGGCAATCAGGTAATAAATCTACTTAAAATGACTTGAGATTAATAATTTGATTTGCCTTTGAATTTTCTAGTGTTATACAAAATTTAATATTGGTTATATGATAATAATGTATGATTTCTGATTGCATTTTGGATACAAGGCCGAAACTTATTTCTATTTAGATGTTTTTACTTTGCCTCTCTGACAGCTATCTGCCACTGCACTGTCTGCACCCGTATTTATAGACTTCTGTTGACCTCAGCTAGCCAATCGATGCTTGTCTGTCTCAGGGCTAGCTATTTAGCTAACTAAATCAACTGTTTAAACTGCACATAAAAATGCCTTTGAACACAAAATTTAGACAGAATTAAGTTGTCCTCTAAATGTCCGTGGTGTGCGTATTTACTCCTAATCTTGTTTATACATTCATACCTGTGATTCTGTAAAAAATAACAAAACGGACAAATGAATTTCGATGTGGATCAAGCAAGAGTGCAACCTACGTATGATGCAATGAGTCGTAATGCGGTTCAAAATAGTCCCTATCAATCTTATACTATTTTTAACCTTAAAATAAAATAACAAGTTCGGCAGAGTAAAGAACTTACAACAGAGAACAGTTACACATCAGGTCTAACTTATTGTTGAAACAAAAGTCCGAAAAAAATGTGATTATTCAGATAGGCGCATAGCTTCCATCACAATCCTGTGTCACACTGCATCTGTAACAGCACTCCAGCGGATGGTTGAAATCACTAATTTATGGACTAATATCATATTCCTGGCTTTGGTAAGCCATATTTCAAGAAGATAAGATAATTCATTTCTTAAACTATTGATGAGAAATTCCTGCATGACGCACACGTCGTCCGGCTTGGAAAGGAATAGGGTACTGTAACATCCAACATGCGAACTTCTTTCCACTTGCTGTTGACCTGCTAGGCCTTGTAGAATTGATTCCATCGAATGAATTCCTCGACACTCATCCCAACAGTATGTAAATACAAGGACTAAAACAATTTTGTATACACATACTTAGTATAAAACACAGAATGCACATCCATAGAAAATATAGATGGCGATTTAAGCATTGGTAGGTGGGGTGGGAGCATTCGTTCAGGAGGAATGGAAAAAGTAATTCACACATGGTAGGCATTATTAGTGATGAATAAAAGTGAGTAATCAATGCTACAGTCTCGTAGACGAAGCATTATTTCACACCTCAACATTTAACATGAAATAATCTTGACACACTGAATGAATAAATGATTATATATGGAAAACTCAACTTGTAATACCATAAAGGTATTACAATATTTAAGCTGTTCAGGAAGGACATTCTCTATACATAACACAATGATGCAAGTCTGATGTTCTGCCACCAGCTATGTTATTACTAATTAATTTCGCTTTGCCTATCTAGAAAGCCCTTAGCCCAAAAATGCCCGTTGAATGCGCTTCTTGATATTGCATCTTAGCATATGGACATTAGTTCAGATCCCTCAAGACACCTTGAGAAATAATGGTCATGTTCCCTCAAGACACCTTGAGAAATAATGACCATGTTCCCTCTTGACCTCGAGCTGGAATTGATTGAACAAATTTAGCTAAATTTTTGCTTCTTCTCTGATTAAGCTTGTAGACCATTGACTGTATTTGCATACCTGAAGGCTAACAGGACATTTTGAGGCCCACATCATTATTTTATTATTGTAGAAACAGCTGTTAGTAAATCAATAGTACAGAATGGGAGGTGGATCTCCGATTATTTTATTTTGGACACTCATAAGAGAATACAATCATGATTTAATCATAACCATTCCCCTTTTTCTGTCATTTTAAACAAGAAATTCACTCCTATTAACAGAAAGAGAAAATATTAAGACTTGTGATTCATATGCAAACTGAAATAAAACGTGGTCGCAAAATGGCCGCAAGATTGTTTTTCTGTATTTTCAACAGTTTTAATAGGGTGGTATATATTAGTGAATTCAAATTACATTGTAAAAAAATGTGAACCTTTCGATTTAATTGTGCGGACTTGTTGAAAATGTAAGTAATTGTGTAGCTTCTATGCGCAATCAGTAGCCATTTACATTTCCTTTAGTAGCTACTTGCAATTATTCAGTCATATCCTTTAATAACTACTTGGAATTATTCAGTCATATCCTTTAGTAGCTACTTGCAATTATTCAGTCATATCCTTTAATAACTACTTGGAATTATTCAGTCATATCCTTTAGTAGCTACATGCAATTATTCAGTCATCTCCTTTAGTAGCTACTTGCAATTATTCAGTCATATACTTTAATAGCTACTTGCAATTATTCAGTCATCTCCTTTAGTAGCTACTTGCAATTATCCAGCCATATCCTTTAATAACTACTTGCAATTATTCAGTCATATCCTTTAATAGCTACTTGCAATTATTCAGTCATCTCCTTTAGTAGCTACTTGCAATTATTCAGTCATCTTCTTTAGTAACTACTTGCAATTATTCAGTCATCTCATTTAGTAGCTACATGCAATTATTCAGTCATATCCATTAGTAGCTACTTGCAATTATTCAGTCGATGTGACAAAAAGTGAAATGCGCTCTATGTAATATTATGTGGAAAACCTAACTGATCCGAACCTTCCGTGCAGCGCACCATGCAGCATCGATATATGGCCAGTTTTTACCAGAAAACATTTGATAAGGTATCGCTACACTAATTAAGTTCCCAGTGTATTTCCTTCATTTTGTTACATTTCGGATGACCTCCAATGTTATAGTTGTAAGTTCAGATGCGCTAAGACCATGCTACTAATGTTAAGCACTAACTTGGGCATACCATATCTCAAAATTAGCATAGGTTATGTTGCAGTTTCTGGAAATAACTGAACTTGAAAAAAATAACTGGAATTTTTAGTGCAGTGACCTTTCTGGAACCGGCCGAATAACACCTCTTTGCTTTGCCGTTCTACGCAAAAGCCCAGAGGTTGAGGTCAATACAAATGTTATTTTCTGTTGAGGTTTTAAAGCTGCTTCCTATTGAATGCAAGTAACATTCTTTACTGCTTAGCAAAGCTCCAGGAAAAATCAGAGAAAAAATAATAATGATTTTCTTAGGGACTACTATGACATCTCATTGGCTCAATTAACACAGAAGAGAACAGACCTTTATTCATTTGACGTATGCAAAAAAGCACAGAATCAATACAATACATAATCCATATATAGTACATTGATGCATATGTAAATGAATAAAGGTCATAGAAAATATGTGTACGCATTAATCCTCAGAGAGAGAGAGAGAGAGAGAGAGAGAGACAGCGAGAGAAGATACTCTCAGTTGGAATACATTATACACAAATTTACCCAGGTTTAAAAAAAAAAAGTTGTTGAAGCTTCATTTTTAAATATTTGTAATAGTTTATACACACTTGGTTTCTGCCAATAATAAGGATCAATATAAGATGTTCTAAGTGAGAGGTATAGAGGACAAATTAAGACAAAATTATATTCATCTTCGACTTCATTATTTACACAAAGTTCACATTTCCTTTCATGCCATTCGTTTTCTACGTCTCTACCAGTCTCAATACTTAATGGTTGTGATGAAACTCTTAATTTACTTAAAACCTTTCTGCGGTCATTATTAGCCAATATTCTAAGATAAGAAGCGGTTTTGAAGATATCTTTTACCTCTTGATACATATATGAAGATTTCGAAGCAACTGCAGCACTTCAATCAAATTGAAATATGTCTTTAAGTCTTTGGTTAAAAAGCGATAAAAAGAACGATATGTGGACTGATTTAGGGTAATACCAAATGTATCCAAAAGGACGATATATGGACTAATTTAAGGTAATACCAAATCCAAAAGAACTTATATTTGGGTAATACCAAATGTATCCAAAAGGAAGATATATGAACTGATTTAATGTAATACCAACAAAATGTATCCAAAAGAACGATATATGGACTGATTTAGGGTAATACCAAATGTATCCAAAAGGACGATATATGGACTAATTTAGGGTAATACCAAATGTATCCAGAGACTGAGAAGAGTAATATAATTTTTCACATTTAGAGACCAAGTTGTTATAATTCATTTCTTCTCAATCAGTAAGCATTCATTGGTATAGTTTGTGAGGAAAATAATTTTCTGTGTTTAGCAATTTGAACCAGTACTTAATAATACGAACATATCTATTTACATAACGTGGTTATCATGCCAACTCTCCATATACAAACATATTGCTGGTAGATATATCTCGTAACCATTTGCAATATTTTATATGTGCCCATTCTACGTTTTCAACTTTCAAAGATCACAAGATTTCGCAGCAATAAGACCAAGAATCATTCGTATAATTATTGGCACGTTTCAGACTTTCAAAACGATTCCAAACCTCACGTGGATTTACGTTTCGTAAATGATGCAATGTGTGCCCTCTGGATCTGTTGTAGAGTAATTTACATGTACGGAAAAACGTTTTGTATTCTTTTTTCTTCATTATGTAATTTCTTCCATTTACATCGGATTTGAAAGAAATGTAATTAATCAAAGCATTTTCATATAGTTTCTTTCTTGTTCTCAAAATTCACGAATAAACCAAAGAGCATTATCTGTAAATTAAATTTTCCATCCTGAAAATGCACCGTTCATTTCAAAATATCGATTTGCCTTTTTTGTAATAAAAAGCGTAAATGCTTCCGCTTTTCATCAATTATACTTTAGTCTATGAGTCCAGTAGCACTAACATTAAAGTGTTCATTCAATTCCCCAATGCCTCGTTGTATATCAACAAGAAAAGCTGTTTTAAAATTAGGATTCCATTTATGTTGTAGTATTGTAGAATTCATGTAATTCTCGAAATTATTTGCGCTTTTTTAACTAGAAGGGAAATATATTTGAAAATTCTGTAAATCTGTGAACTTTGAAGTTGTTAATGAAGGATAATTTACTCTCAGGAGTCAAGCCATAATCAATTGTACTTTCTCCCTTTGCTGTGAAACGTATACTGATCCTTATCCGAGTCGTTACTATGCGTTTACCCGTACTCTTACATAAGTCGAGTAGGCTATGTTCAAAACTGTTATTGTTTTTGTCCAAATTTAACTATTACTGTTTTGTCTAAATTAGCACATGGAATCGGAATGTCTGTACTATTAACCTTGTCATGCGTTAAGAAGCTAGAGTCATTTTCTATCTAATCAAGTGTTCATGCCGGTCATTATATTAACATCAAGCTAGGGTCATTTACTATGTAATCAAGTCTTCAGGCCGGTCCTATTATTAACATCAAGCTAGAATAATTTTCTATGTAATCAAGTCTTCAGGCCGGTCTTTCTATTAACATCAAGCTTGGGTCATTTTCAATGTAATCAAGTCTTCAAGCCGGTCTTTCTATTAACATCAAGCTTGGGTCATTTTCTATGTAATCAAGTCTTCAGGCCGGTCTTTCTATTAACATCAAGCTAGGGTCATTTTATATGTAATCCAGTCTTCAAGCCGGTCTTTCTATTAACATCAAGTTAGGGTCATTTTCTATGTAATCAAGTCTTCAGGCAGGTCCTATTATTAACATCAAGCTAGAGTCTTTTTCTATGTTATCCAGTCTTCAAGCCGGTCTTTCTATTAACATCAAGCTAGAATCTTTTTCTATGTAATCCAGTCTTCAGGCAGGTCCTATTATTAACATCAAGCTAGGGACATTTTCTATGTAATCCAGTCTTCAGGCAGGTCCTATTAATAACATCAAGCTAGAATCATTTTCTGTGTTATCCAGTCTTCAAGCCGGTCTTTCTATTAACATCAAGCTAGAGTCTTTTTCTCTGTTATCCAGTCTTCAGGCAGGTCCTATTATTAACATCAAGCTAGATTCATTTTCTATGTTATCCAGTCTTCCGGCCGGTCCTACTATTAACATCACCCGCTACTATAACGGTTCCATTATGCGTGTAATAATTGACTTCCATTTGTAGTTTACCAAATAAATCGAAATTAAGAAGAGTATGTATCAGTGATTATTCAGGTGGACTACGAACAAAGCAAATATAAACATCATCATCAAAACCCTTTTCTAATCATAACCAAACAATGCAATCAAAATGACTTTGTACTTCTTTTATACCTTTTACCAGACTTTGCCTTACATATAATACAATGTCTCCACTTGCACGTTTTGCCATTTTCTAAAACAAAATTCTGGGGAAATGTTAACTTGGTAACCATAGAAATGAACGTGAACATTTTGCTTGGTCCATGTTTCTGTCAAGCATATTAGATCAAATTTCAAAATAAATTCATTAAACTTCTTTGTTTCTTTTTTCCTTCCGTAAGACCATCTACATTCCATGTCAATATGTTAAAAAATCCGTTTTTCTCGTCGCTATCCTATTTTGCGTGCATCCCTGGAATGAGCGGATCGCTCTGATCATTATCTTCAGTGTAATAATCATCGTGCTTGTTATGTTCGTTGCGACCTCTGTTTAGATGATGGTTGTCCTCGTCTCCTTGCAGATGTTCCTTTTGTTTTTCAAATCTGTTTTCCCAATTGAGCCGCCGGTGGTGTTACCTGTTTTCTATGTATGAATAATTTATCCATCACCAATACCGCCCTCTTTACCGCCGCCTTTGCTTTTTTAAATATTGGTAATAAATCTTTACGTTGTTTTATATTCGTCTTTGAGAAAATTCTTGCATGATCCATAGGGTGTCTCCTTAAAAATTATCAGCATTTGTTCTCACTTTTCTCTATGTGGAAAGTATAGACACTTTGCAATGATGGTACAAATCTTTCTCGGTGTGAATTTTCTTTCTTTCTTGCGTTTTCGACCATATGATTTGTTTCGCAGAATTCCTTATCTTTTAACATGCAGTTTTCCTCTTTGTCTTCGGGAGTATTAAAAAACAACAAATTATCTCGCATTGACTGACACTGAAGGTTAGTGGCTTGACGGCCTAATTGACTATGGAGGGATTTGACCTGCTTCATGTCATCAACTATAGTGGTCTGGGTTTGTCTCATGTCTTTCAATATATCAGTCAAACTTACGACTTTCATCAATGGCGCGAAATCTGTTGTAAAGTGTATAAACTGACATTTCGATTCTGTCCACTTTTAGCTCAATGTTATCTAGTTTGTTTAATCTTTCTTCCATTTCAGACAATTTTTTAAACATTTCCTAAGTGGATTACTGATCATCTGCCCACCTTGTCTCAGTGATTACATATGTGTTTAATCCCCTGACGCATTTGATCCATGAACATGGGTGGGTGAGGGTTGGTGTGACTGTAGATAATGCGGAGAGATCCCAGGGGTAGAAATATATACTGATCTACTGGCTGGGAAATTTGTGAATACTGTGAATATTGTCTGCATTGACCACCAGGTGACGGATTATCAGACATAACTGCAAGCGTTTGCTAATGTTGATTGGATACACTGTCGGGAAGGTGGGGGGGGAGGGGGAGGCTACGGGAGACATTCTGATTCTTCTTGGGTTTCTGAGCGGTTTTTCTCCACATCACTTTGCATTTTTTAGGTTTCATAACTTTACTGTTAACGATGCACTATTAATTACTAACTTGCACAAGAGAAATTATTTGCAGTGTTCTGTGAGTGTCCCCCATGAATTTATCCTTAATTTTGGAAGAGCAAAATTATTTAATTAGTGTACTGATACCTGATACGGGTCATTGCAACAATGTGTCATTTATGTCTAGACTATTCACTATTTCAAGTAAAGTGCTGTAAATAGACAAAATAAATCACACGAGGGATAATCACCTAACTTTTTGTTGAAATGTTTGGATAAAAAACAAAGAGAGCATTTAATTATTTCTCTATTCAATTAGATAGCAATATAAAAACTTTGTTTGCTGAGAAAATACATAATATAAATTTAATAAAGAGATTTAAATGAAATATCTAACAAACCTTTTACATCTCTTTAAACATAGAAGATGATTTATCTCATCAAGGACTAATAAAGCAAATGAAAGATTTAATCAAATGATTTGGTTAAGGTCTACAGAAAATTATACCATGTTGTCATGATCGTATTTACGTTTTGTTGGTGTAAACCTACAAAAGGGAAAAAATGAAATCACATTTCGATGTTATTTGCAGGAAATAAACCATAAAGCACTCCCTATATACTTTCTACATGTGTCCGTTATGCAGTCTCTCATTTATAACATTAAAGTTGATTCAGGAAACCTAATTATAAATTTCCTTTTATAAAGCTTATTTGCAATTGATATTTATTATTGCAACCCTTTCCAAAACCCTCAAACATAAGATCAGTATTAGACTACTAAACTAAACAATAATATTAGCCTAGCGATGGCCTCTTAAACTAAACTAAGCAAGAATACCAACCTAGTTATGGCCTCTTAAACTAAACTAAGCAAGAATACCAACCTAATAATGGTCTCGTAAACTAGACAACCTAGTGATGGTCTGGTAAACTAAACAGCCTAGTGATGGTCTCGTAAACTAGACAACCTAGTGATGGTCTCGTAAACTAGACAACCTAGTGATGGTCTCTTAAACTAAACTAAGCAACAATACCAGCCTAGTGATGGTCTTGTAAACTAAACAGCCTAGTGATGGTCTCGTAAACTAAACAGCCTAGTGATGGTCTCGTAAACTAAACAACCTAGTGATGGTCTCGTAAACTAAACAAGAATTTTAGCAAGTGATGGTGTCGCACTTTTAATAAAACGTGCTTGGAAGGATCAGGACGCCTTGAAGTTACCGACTGATGCAATGTCCATCGGCACAAGATTTGCTGGTCTGGCGACGAAAAGCCTTTCGAAGAAATAATTATCCTAAAACAAACGACAAGAGTTGATGTTATACATCATATGATAATGAGCTGTATAATTTAGTATTATCAGAAATCATTTTGTACACAAGACACTAGGAGATTATTTCTGCTGATAAGCTGTAAAACTTGGATATTTCAGGGAAGGGCCTGCGATCCGTTGTTCATTGTTTTTGTTTGTTGTTATCGATTTTGGTACAGTCTTTTCGTGTAAAGTTGACAAAGTGGGACATAACATTTACATTGTCATAAAAATATTGTATTTTTGGATAGTCTGTGTGTTTACCCCTTGACGCCATATAGACCTAGTTTCCTTTCTATTATTTGGCTATCAATTTATATTTCCAAGACATAACGTGATGCGTGTAAATCATATTCGGAGAAGCACGACATTTGCTACCGTTTTTTATGGCAGGAGTTTTCTAGGGTTTAGGTACAATTTAGGAAGCCAAATGGTAAATACGTGGTGAGCCTTTACTTTCACATCTCTGTCGTTCGAATTCAGTGGGAATATTTCTCCAGGTTGCCCTTTCAGTGAGCTTTCTTCTGATTTTTTACAAGCATTTGGTATCGCGCTCCTAATACTAAGGACTGCTTACCTGAGATTTTGCGCGATAGATGGTACGTGTCATTACAATAAATATATTTATTACTGGCTTGATTGTAAATAATACATACTAATAATTTATTTGAAACTTGGCAAATCAAATATTTTTCGAGCAATCAATAATACTCATCGCATGTATACACTAATAGTATGTATGTATGTATGTATGTATGTATGTATGTATGTATGTATGTATGTATGTATGTATGTATGTATGTATGTATGCATGCATGCATGCATGCATGCATGCATGCATGCATGCATGCATGCATGTATGTATGTATGTATGTATGTATGTATGTATGTATGTATGTATGTATGTATGTATGTGTGTGTGTGTGTATGTATGTATGTATGTATGTATGTATGTATGTATGTATGTACGTATGTATGTATGTATGTATGTATATGCATGTATGTATGTATGTATGTATGTATGTATGTATGTATGTATGTATGTATGTATGTATGTATGTATGTATGTATGTATGTATGTATGTATAATATTTAACTGCACATCAGTACAGTCCTGGCTATATGGTGCCCAGGAAAAGCTAGGTAGCAAATATGGCAAAGGCAAACACTGTGCCAAAATCCCCAGGAAGACAAAGTCCTCCAGCCACAAGACAAAAGATAAAATACCTAAATGTTGCTAAAGGGCCCCAGAAAAGGCATACGGAATAAAGATAAATGGAAGCAAAGGTTGGATCCTTAAAACAGAATGTCAAAACTTCTCTATATAAACCGCACTTTTTAAATATTTCAAGAACTCTGTTGGAACATCATCACGGGAAGCATCCCACGGAATCAGGTTGTCTCCAATAGTCGCCGAGTAATATTAACACCACTTTGATTAGATATATTTGCAAGTTGTATGATTATCTCTGGGTTGTAGCTAAATTTAAACATGTGGTCATGGTACAAATATTTGTACCTTGATATGGTAATTTACATCTTTAAACCATGCATTATCATCTTTGTCGTTTTCATTGTCTGGTTGTCATGCTGATGATGATACTAATAATGATGATGATGACGATGATGATGTCGATGATGATAGTAATCTTGTTTTTCTTTTTCTTCTTCTTTACACACTTGGACATCTGTGTAATTAAAATGTTAAGATTTGATTTCTATCACTTTAGTGGAACAAACCATATAATGTGTGACGACAAAGTGTGATTTCATACTGAACAAACTCTCATGGCCTTAACTTGCTAAATAAAATACAATATAAGTATTTTTTATATATTTTTTTTTAATTAGACGCAAACATGGCTTAGATCTAATTTCCAAAAAGTGTCGCCAATATTTTGACAGCGAGAAACTATTACCATTATTATTGGTAGAAAAAAAACATATAGATTCAACAAAGTAATCAGAGAAACAGTTTTGTTCTAAAATAAAATAAAAGATTACAAAAATTAAACCATAAACTGATTGTATGTTAAACCTGTTTTATTGTTTGAGGCGTTTGCACTGCATATCAGGGCACGTTTAATCTGCAATGAATTTTTTTTTGTAAGGCAATGCAAAGGAGTTTCTCTAATTCCAATAATGATTATATGAATTTGTAAGTTAATTTATTTCATTGTTCCAATTGAATTAAATGTAACATTTCAGTAATAAGGAGTTTTGTTCCACTTCAAAGATATTTATCATCGTTTCAGTCTGAAAACTGATGGTGCGGCAAAGAAACACGCAATAACTTCAAACTGATCGTGCTTCAAATCAACATGCAATAAACTGAAACTAATCATCCGTTAGAGCAACAGGCAATTATACTGTATATAGAAATAAATCAATTCCAAGCTGAATAGAAGACTCGTAAAGAAAACCGATTTGTATTTTATGGGCAAAGGTTTAAGGTAATAGTGCTAATGGTCTGCATAAAGTATTGCTTTAACTTTTGAATTATCGATGCTTTCTAAGCACTCACAATTAATATGGTGTTCCTTGGTGTCGTGTCCAGACGACGATGCTTAATGTATTAGTCATTTGGCGCCATGGTTGGAGTCACCTCCCAAATTATTACTGTAATAAAGACACTATAACAGAAGTCTTAGTTCAAATGTAGTCTTTAAGCGTATGAAAAACATGCTAAATGATTATTCAAGCGAGAACCATTGCACCATTCCAGATTTTATATCTGGCTTGTTTTCTTTGTACCTACGCATTAGCAAAAATAAATATTTCTTTTATTTGTTTTTTTTAAAAAAAAGTTCTCACAACTTATATTCATTACATGACTACTTGTATATTTTCGCAGTCTTTTCTTTAGATTAAAGGCAACCGAAGAACCTATAAAAAATAACTATTTATCTCGAATGTACAACCATGCCCGAACCTGGAAGCAAACACTCGGAAGAGTAGAAGTGCAAAACTAGTGTGTTAATCTGCTTTATTCTGTCCAACATCGATTCATTTGCATTATAACCACATCTAGGTACTCGACACATTTTCCTATCCTAACTTGAACAATTATAGTGGACATTTTATATTAAATTTAATCTAGGAAGATATGTCGGGAAGAAAAAAGGAAACCCTAGAAACAAAAAATGCCGCAGCCTTGAATTCCTTTCAAGGAGCTAGATCAAGCATGTGCTCAGGGTAAAATCACAATTTTTGATTCGTTTCCGATAATGACCCAGGCTGGCACATTTATTGTAAACCGTTGTTGGTAGCGTATTTTCAGAAAATATATTTACTGTAGTAAACCATTTTATATTTATTATATATACTGAAAAATAACCAGTCAAACATCCAATCACAAAATGAATATTGTGGGACACTACCAAGAGGATAAATATTTGCTGTCAGTTGGTATAAATTAAATTTTTAATCCTTTTGGAAAGATCCTTTTCAATTATTATGGTCTCATGTCATGAACTTTGACCTTAGAATTTCCATTTTTTACCCAAAGATTTGCATACTGTTCCCAAAAAATCTTGCATGAGTCACCACCATATTTACCCTTAAGTAACGTCTAACGAACTGCGAACAGAGCTAGACCGACTCTGACCTTTTCGCCCGGACAAAAATTAATTATAGTGTAAACAACGAAGGACGAAACAATTCACCAAAACTTTACTGATTTAAACAGAATCAATGTTAATAATGTTTCTGACACCACCTTAGATACGAATATAAAATCTGCTGCACAGAAATATGTCCCCGAGCAAACTTTACGCAGGGATTCTTTATTCATCCTGCAACATTCATTCACGGTCCACAGTCTTGCCACAACCACTTAATGTGTTGTGCACATCTACGAAGTACTCTCAATCTCTGCCACAAAGTTTCAACTCTATCTGAAACGGGATAGAAAAGGTGAGCAGAGCTACAACCACATAAACGCACAAACTCACAAACTGTTTTCGATTTTATAACCTGTAAATGTCATGACTTTGTCAAAGAAATGTAAGTGTACTTCGTCAATTCTATTTGTAAATATCCATTCAGAAATAACTGTAGAAAGTGTTATTAGTGAATAATATACATGTACATTTTTAGTTGTATTTTTTCTTGAACCTATAGAAGGTAATATGAATACGTCTACGATTAAATACATCATAGATAAAATAATAAAATGTATGTTGTCCAAAGTATCACCCGGATGTCTGAGGGCATTGCATATTACGGAATTTAGGTCAATTCAATCTTCGAAAACGTTTTCTAGGGTTATATGTACCCAATTCCTGACAGTGAGTTAATTACGTTCAGCACTGAGCATCCAAAAGCATTTGAGATGGCCGTTACATAAGATACGTCAGTGATAGAAAGTATTTGCTCCTACCCATTTTCAGTAAACGACGGAACTAATCCTCTAACATCTTCGAACAATAAAGATTTATTTCTGTTGAGCATCTATTTTCCTTCTTTCTTTCTGTTCGGGGCTCACCTTTGGCAAAGTGTCACCACTATTCGTTGATCTGCCAAATACTCCCACGAATATTAGTCTGACCAGAGGGGATAATTATTCTCGAAGCATCAAATATTTATATATGTTTGATCACATAAAACAGGTGCTAATTACATATTTAACTAAGAATGTCAAATGTCACAAAGTGTATAGATCATATATTATACTACACTTTCTTCTCCTTATTTTCACAAAATTTTGAGAAAGTTGTTGACATTCTCCCTATTATTAGCAGAATAATTTCCGTGATTGGAAAATAAAATCTGGAAAATCCACTCAGATAGTCGATCATCTCCGTTTTGTTGTCCCCACATTTGTACACAATATAAAGATGAAAATATGCAACATTTATTTTAGATATAGTCATCGTTGCCTTACTACAAAAGTCAGAAAACATACATACTAGTTCTTCAAATATCATAGACTTGCCGACAATGAAACTCATTAAATGTGTGATAGTTATTTTATATATGGTTCTTTGTCAACTATCCTACTTTACATCTACCTTGTTTAGTCTAACAACGTCTAACCAGCTTAAATATGTGCTTAGTTATGAAGTTTGTCAGGCAAAATTCCATTTGCAATTAGAAAGAGCTTTTGTAAACTCCGACATTGATAATGGCACAAGCTATTTAAACAACTCTTTTATAGTCAATTTAGATGGAGCAGCAAATTTGTAACCGAATAACGTTTGTAACAATATACTGTAAGAAACAGTTAAAACAGAATCCATAGGAGGATGGTCTATATCGTCTACAATGGTTTTAGCATTCATATAATCATCGTCATTATCAGATGGTCATCATCAGCAGCAAAACATTGATCACAAAAAAAGAAGAGAATTTGTTTTCCAAATTAGAATTGAACGTTTTTTTCTCCATATTTTTTTCAGAACTTGAGTGCAAACAATACTTATATAAGCATATCTAGCAGTTCAAGTAGATACACATACTTTATACTTCCATCCATCCAGATTTACTTAATACATACATATATTCATTCATACAACATACATACATACTGCCATATTTTACACCGATATTTCGTTGCACAGATTCTATTCCTTCTCACTACCTCTTCGTTCTGTCATATTCCCGCTTGGTACATGTAAAATGTGTTTATTGAAATGTTACCACTTTGTTCATTTGCTGTGGATTACACAAGCATTTTATATATATTGACGGAAAGAGAACATATGCAAAAAGAACAGTTTTTCAAATAATTGCAACTATGTTTTTCAATGATCGTTCGATCAATGTGACCGAGAATATTTTGTTTCAGTTTATCGTACATTATCTTAATGCACTCTTATGGTTAAGCATGTCCTTATTTAGATTAACAGAGTTACACAAACATGAATTGTCAGCGTATTTTTTAAGGGAAAGTATCAGTGTCATCAATTCCTTGATTGGGTGGCTACAGATTATCGCTTTCGTGGCAATGATCTAGATATCTCAAATCTCGGTAATCGACGCCAATGATAATATAAAGAGCCAAGTTAGTGGCAATCTATAATTCAATCCACTAATCACGTGCGATGTACAAACGCATGATCTATAATTCAATCCACTAATCACGTGCGATGTACAAACGCATGATCCCGTGCGATGTACAAACGCATGATCACGTGCGATGTACACACGCATGATCACATGCGATGTACAAACGCATGATTTTTATGTTTATTGTATATCGTTACAAATTGAATATTTTCCTACCGAGACGAATCAAATTGGAGACTGATATTTTTCATGAATTGTACAAATATTGTGATACTCACGAATGTAATTTCTTAAATTATATTTCTTAAATTACAATACAATTTTTCATTGGCTTTTGGAGATAATGTGTTTTGCGATAACAGCCGCTAAATGTATTCGCTATTCTTAACTGTGGAATCAAGTCTTCAGGATATATTGTATATTGTTGTTGTTGTTGTTTTTTTATTTGCATTTTAAAGTTTTAGTTTATGTTGGTCATGTTTATGTTGGTCATATTTAAATACATGTAGATCAGGGCTTTGGATGCTATATTCACATGATCACGTGAACTCTAAAAACATTATACGTCTCAAAAACATCTATATTGTGTTTGGTAGGTGTTATTTATTGGCTCCTGTTTATGATTTAATCTTGTATTTATACTGAAATCAAACGAATATTACAATAGATTTCCTTAACAAGTTAATAATTCTAATTGTTTACTTGATCTTTACAGACACAGATACAGCTATTGTCGATGTGGTGTTAGACCATAAGCAGCTTTGCAAAAACGATCGGACATCACGAGTAACATTAATACAATGCATGCATACAACAATTACAGCTATGAGAACATGACTTTTGACCCCTGTGAGACTGATTTTGGTGGGATGGAGGTGTTTCTACTCCTTATGTATTCCCTTGTAATTCTCATTGCTGTGGGAGGCAATGTCATGGTGTGTTATCTCGTGCTGGCACATAAACGAATGCGAACAGCTACCAATTTCTTCCTTCTCAACTTAGCCGTCAGTGATATCACAAAAGCCATAGTTTGCATTCCTTTCACCTTCGTGGCTAATATGATCGTTCCATACTGGCCCTTTGGGTATTTCATGTGCCCCTTTGTAACTTACATGCAGGCGGTAGCAGTATTTCTAAGTGCCTTTACACTGGTTGCGATGAGTATGGATCGTTATGTTGCAATCTTGTACCCTCTTCGCCCAAAGTTGAATATTCGAAAAGTCATCTACGTCTTAGCTTTAGTATGGATTTTGGCCCTAGCTGTACCTCTTCCAACAGCCGTCTTCTCGGTAATCACCAGCCCATTCAACACGAGCGAGGACTGTCAGAAAGGATTGTGTATGGAAGTCTTCGATTCGGATTATCACAAGTACATCTACAGTATGATGATCATGTGTTTGCAATACTTCGTGCCATTAATTGTTCTCATGTTCACCTATGCCAGAATAGGATACGTTATCTGGCTGAAGAAGATCCCCGGGGAAGCCGTGAAGAAGAGAGACGAAAAAATTGCATCTTCGAAAAGAAAGGTGCAGTATAGCATTTTACAAACGTTAAAATGCAAGTAAGGTCGAACATTACGCCAAACTTATTCTAACAACGCTTCAGTAATTTACTGTATATCAAATTCAACTTTAAGAACATATTTTCATCAGTTTTATATTGTTCCACCGCCATATTCGTTATAATAAAATATTGTCTTACTCTTACCTGCACGTTAAACTGTATGTACTTCGAAACAGACCCCATACAATGGTTGGAATGGCGGTCTTTTGACTAAAACCATGACTTTTCGTGATTTCGAAGTTTACAAAATGTGTTGATAGAATTTCAAACAATGTGCTATCAAGATTGCTTCTCAATAATGTACTTCAGCTGAACCAGTCAAAATGAAGTCGACCATGAAGTGAAGTCACACATGTACCTTCCAAATGAGAATTATGTTTCTTAGACTAAATTACTGTATTTGCCATAATAATATTCTTAATCCTAAATTCCACTACAAAATTCCCTACCATTTGTTTCACTTTCATTAAAGGCGGTTATCGATTAGCAATAACCGAAATTATTTACATCCTTTTCCTATTTACCTTTAGTGAATGAAGATATGGCATATAAAATGGGGATACAATTTGGTGTGAACATTTTTATATGATGCATTATCGTTATTAGCTTAACACATTGACAAATTGGTTTATACCAGACATCGTTATTGCCCGTATTGGACTTGAACTTTTGTAAAAAGAAATCGCATTCAATATTACTAAGATAAGGAATGAATATTGTATCAACTTTAACGATTTGCCATTTTCCATTTTATGGATTTTTTTAGTATTTGGCTGCAATTTTTAACTTTGTCCAACTAATTAACGGCTAAATGATAGTTTCAGTTCTAAGTTGATCATTCCGTACACCCTACTTCTCTCCATCACTTACCTGTTTTATCCTTTCATATACTTTCTAAGCAATGAGACTGCTTGATAATTATATACGAATAATACAAATTATCACATATCAAAGTAAGTGCCAATAATAGACGAGTCCTTATTTTCTTGATGACGGCAGAAATGCCTCGGGTAAGTCTGAATATTTCTGTCCTCCATTGATCAATTACAAATCTGAGGTGGAGATGGATATATACAAACAGTTTGATCGCCATACCTTGTCTTTCCATTTATCATCCAAGGTCTGAAAAAATATCGAAAATAAAGACTGAATTATGGTGCAAAGATAAAGGAATACTAATGTATACAGACATCTGTTTATTGCAAAATGTTGTGGATGGAACGCAAAACTTGCTTAAAAGAGTTTCCTTTTTTCTTACAGATGGTGAAGATGATGATCGTTGTAGTATTTATATACGCAATATGTTGGTTACCCCTGCACGCCATCACCCTGGCAGGCGACAGACATCCGTCTATATATAATATTCACAATTTTCGGGTCATCTGGATAGCCTGTCACTGGTTGGCCATGAGTCACGCCTGCTATAACCCAATCGTATATTTCTGGATGAACAAAAGGTTCAGGGTCGGCTTCCAGAGGTTGTTTTGCATGTGTTCATCGTGCCAGAAGAAGATGAACAAGCATTTCTACTCCCTAACGAACATTGACACTAATATGCGATTCCAGACAGAACGCATACAGAAGTGATTACAATTTAAGATTAGAAGGAAATATATCTGCTTTTAGTGCTTCCCAGTATAGGGTTTTGACCGCCTCTTGGCTTTCTTTAAATTTTTGTACTTTAGTTTTGATAATTTCCGCCAATATTCATTGTTAGGATACTTTTGATCAGAATAATGTTATAGTGACTATTCTGTACAAAAAGTTATTCCGTCAGTGTATTTGGTGGCGCGGGCAGGCTTAAATCGAGTATACATTTCCATGTTTTGTCAATCCTGGGCTCGAATACATCCTTTTTGTCTTAGTGTGAATTAAACATATATCACCAGGACAGTAATTAAATATTATTTGTACCATCTAGGTACGAAATGTTACGATTGACATGAATTTCTCCTCTAAGTGAAACAGGTATTTCAGGATACAGTTATATTTAAACCCTCGTCATGCCCGCTCCTTGTATTACTGGTGAATCCTCTCTATTGAGCCCGTTCTATTCACAATTGTTGTTAGCAATCATATTTTCAATATGGACCTAAATTTCTCAGCTATAGGATTTTGTAGATTATAATTACAATTTTGCCAATTAAACATCCAAGAACAAAAAGAGAAAGGTCAGTAGAAATATGCAAACAGAATATTGTTGATTCTATTGCAATACATATGTTATCAAATATACATAGACTGTATCGTCCTAGTGTAAATAATAAAGCTATGGTGTTTGTACAACGATTTCTTTTTAAGGATAAAACTGTTTATTTGTGTAGAGATAAGTGTACCTGAGTATGTTGTTTCAAGTGTGTATATTTTAATATTTTATAGTGAAATTCGAAAGTTTGATTTGAGCTTTCAGAATACGTATATCGCCAAGAAGGAATAGTCTTCTATTGTGAAGACTTTGGAATGTTAGAAATGTACTATTCAAATATTGGAAGTTTAATCATTACTGTTTTAATTTCCTTTTTAATCAGTTTTCATTATTCGTTTTCCCAAATGTAGACATATTTGTGGGCCTATTATGACTAGATTTCTAGTGAATTAATTTCATTTTGCATACCACCACGCAATATTCTAACAATAAACTGAGTGAAAATACACCATTAGTAACCTTTTTGAGGGTATTGTTACGTTAATCGCATTTTACACAACTGTTGGAGCGGTACATGTTTTTCAAGATGCGGTATCAATATCCGTGTGTTCTAGGAGAGCGCAGCTTGTGTTAATCAAGAGTACATAATAATTAACCCCCACCAACTCCAACCCCCATTGCAATCGTTGTCACGGGCTAATAAATTCTTATACAACTGTTGGAAAGGTTGATTCTGAGGTCGTAAAATACCTCTAGACCTTCTGGGCAGGTTGGTGATTAAATTTCAACCTCCTGGACAGGTTCCTAGGGACTTGTAAGGTCTTCTAGACCTTCTGGGAATGTTGGTATGGACTTCTAAACTTTCTGGACATGTTAGGAAAGACGTCTAAACCTCCTGTCGATAGGTATTTTTCTAGACTTCCTAGGTAGGTTGATAAGTAATTCTAAACGTCTCCATGGAAAAGGTCAAAAGGAAAGAAAAAGAATGAAAGAAAAATACAGTCGCATAAGTTGCATTTTATATTTTTCTCGCCCTAGAAGCAGTGGCGTTACAGTCGTAGGCGTCAACGTTAAGTTGTTTCATTTAGCTCAGTTTCTCTGACACCGCTGTATGTGCGACCAGCTTTTATACTCCAGCGATTACGTTATATTTTTGCATTTACCTAGCTTCCTTAGACACGGTTGTGTGTACAATCATGAAATTTGATGCGTTTTATATTAGGAATATTAATCAACTCATTGATTCGCTGATAAGGTAACAGTGATCTACGCTCTTGCTCTATTGATAATGCGAGGTTTTTGAATTATACCACAGCGAAGCAGGCGAGACGTAGCATTCGGAAGAATTCCTGTATTAGATTAATGCATGAACATAAAACATCTGTCAATGACCGCATGGTTAAATATGCTCTTAACATTTAAACCTAATAACTTTCTTAAAAATTAAAAATGTACAATGTACAAATATCATGCAAGATTTCTTTCTATCAATTCTGAGATGAATATAAAGGGAAAAACAAGAGTTTTCAGGTTGAAACTTAGAACTTGGAATCCAGGGTTGAGGCTCGAACTATATCGTCGACTTGCTTTTTAGCATGTTATCATTATACAAACACAATTTGTAAAAGCTCACTGAGTGTGGCCCCTATTTAAGTTTTCTTAATTCTTTTCTGTTATTTTCATTTCTTTTCCTGTATCATATAACTTTTTAGCACTAATAAGCTTTGCACGTTTTTAGTACAAACCCATCAATGGCGATTACTTAAACGACAGGTAATAAGCTGATACAGACTGCTGAATCGAAGGTAACCAATAAAGGATGTGTCAGTAGCGGAAAACATTCATTGAATACAAGAAACTTGAGTCACCTCACAAGTTAAAAAATGCACGATTATTAAAAATATTGCATCGAAACCGTATAATTTGTTCTATCCTTGTCACCAACCTAGAAAGCTTTAATCTATAAGTCTCAGCAGACTAATTACTTCCCTAGTGCTTAAAATCTAATTTTTGTCCTCACCTTCTAAACTTTTTTATTTTTCAATACTTGACGGGAACAAATTATTTTGAAAGCTTTTGTTATATAAATGGTATCTTATTAGGTAATGAATACCTACCCATTTTGTAAGACGTTCGTAGTGACAATCACGTATTCATGTTTTGTTAGTATTTTCCCTTTATATGAGACAAAATTGACCATAATAACAAAACGTGTTGTTTTTACACTTCCTAAAGAATGGCAAAAAGCTACATTCTTTTGAATTCAATAGTTTCTAGAGAGGTAATATAAATATGTCACTAGTTTATTATCAAAGAAACTTTCTCGATATAAATAGTAATCGTCTATTGGTTTACAAGTTTGGACAGAATAAAAAGTGTTGTATAAAATAATTGTGTCAAGCAATACAGTTAAAGACGAATATAAGAGTTACCTTGTTAATTTAAAACGTAAAAAATATATACATCAATGAATGTTTAAGAAAATATGCATATTTACAGATTATTCTTAACGATTATAACATTGAAATAAGATTATTTCAGATAGCAAGATAGTTAAAACATTGCTGTATAAAGGAGGAATTAATTACATATTTGAGGTGGATAAATACAGAAATGTGTATTCGACTAAATATACAGTAAAGCTTGTAGATTTCATACAGTGTCAATCTACAACAATACTAAAACAACAGAGTCAAAATTTATGGAAAACAAAGTTTGATTTAAAACAGCGCATGGTGACTTAGTATATGAAACATCTGTTATAGATTGAACCATAGTAATGGCAAAATTTTACTTATGTCTGAAATAATCTAAAGGTTTGAAAGAAATTAAAGAAACTTTGCGAATTGTCCGAAACAAGTAAATTTTCTAGATGCATGTTCTGTTGGATTTTTGATAACACCTCAAGACATATTATCATTCATAAAACCTTCTCACGATGTTTTATACCATTGTAAACGACGGACAAAGAACAACACTTGAGACATATATTTGTGAGCCTGACAGTTCAGTTGATTAAGGCAGCAAATTAAACAGAATAAGTAAATAAATAAATACAATCAAATAAAGTAAACTAAATTGAAGTAATGACTGAATCAACAATGTACTTGCATATTACACAAGGTAGAACAAATAATTTACACACGGAAAGGTCTATGTTAGTCATGTGGATGACAGTGGCATGCTGACATATGGAACAGACAAACAATGAATACAAATACATTTTGGCAGTGATATATATATATATATATATATATATATATATATATATATATATATATATATATATATATATATATACATATCCTCGAAATAGGCTTGGACTGATAAAGTAAAAATGACAAAGGGAAATACTTGTAGAGACGTCGTTCTAGAGCAAAACCTGAAATGATACAGTTTGATGACCAATTTTATTTTACAGAAACACAATGTAAGGGTTTTGCTGAAAAAGGAAAACACTGAATACGTTTTAAGTTACTGAGACTGTGTAGTAGAAAGATTTACCAGAATCTTAAATACTAGAGTGCAGAAGTATTTCATTACAAAATGAAACTAGAAAATAGCTTGCCGTTACTTTCCAAATCTAATTGATAGTTCGAATGACATTCACCACATAACTATGACTCATATGGAAGCAACGAATCATGAAAACAGAAATATGGATCAATATTTTTGGTTATGTGACAACTGATACATTTAGTGCCCCTAAATTCAAAGTAAATGAGATTCAAAATACAAAACATTGTTTTAAAAGGGTTACCTTCCTACTTTACTTAGAAAATAGTAAAAATTAGGCAATTTGGGTGGGGGTAAACAAGTCGATTATGAGCTTGAAGACTCCAAGGAAGAGGATGTAGAGGTTATATTTTACAAATAAGAGTTACTTCTATACGACAAAAAATATGGCACATTCAAAGTTGAAAGGATATTAAAGATCAACATAATAAAGGGTAACAAATTCGTACTCGTGAAATGGAAAGGATATTATGAACTATTTAATAACTGGAATCCAGATGAAAACATTACGCCATTGAAATAAAATAAAATTCTCATAGATGCTTTGTTAACACCTCAAATAAAAAAATGCAAATAACAAATCCAAAACAAGTAAAATTACATGTTCAGTTAGGAATGAAACAACCTTTCTGTCTGTTTTAAAAAAGTCAGCTTATCACACTTCCAATTACATTACGTAAAGCTGGTGCTTCTGTTTGCTCTAACCCAAACAAATACTTGCCAATATTTTTAACGCCTTTTTAATTTTGTCAACTTAAGGTACATCTTTGCCTCATGATGGGGCAATACTGCTACTTGTTCCTTCTCCAACAGGCACATCACCTCTCATAGTGTTTGTTATAGACAAGACAACAATTTATACAGTCATACCTATTACAGTGACAATAGACAGAACAACAATTTATACAGTCATACCTATTACAGTGACTATATATATAGAACAACAATTTATAGTCATACCTATTACAGTGACTATAGACAAAATAACAATTTATACAGGCATACCTATTACAGTGACTATAGACAAAATAACAATTTATACAGTCATACCTATTACAGTGACTAAAGACAGAATATCAATTTATGCAGTAATACCTATTACAGTGACTATAGACAGAACAACAATTTATAGAGTAATACTATTAGTGTGACTATAGCAGCTATTGTAAAACACTTTGTCATTAAACATTTTTTGTATGGTAATTTTCCCTAATATTTGAAATGATTCCTTTTTCAATATTTCCTCAAAAATATTTCGCCAACTGAGTTAAATGTCCAAACAATTCATGCTCTTTCATTTTAATCACTTCTTTTAATATAGCTCTTTAGGTTGTAACTGTTTTGTTATCCTGGTTTGTTTGTAAACTCTACTACCTGTTTGTCATACATTTCAACATCAGGTTTCATTTATTTTATTTTCAATTGTTCATTTATTTTTAAACTATGTTTAATGTATTTTGTACTAATTGAGCATTTTTGTCTGAAGATTTTTGTCGAGGAGTTGTTAAACGTTTGTTGATAGTAACAATTTATCTGAATATGGTTCCATATTTTGGATGTATTTATTGACAACTCTCGTGTAATCTTCATGGCTTTCATGGTTTTCAAAATTCTCACTACCACCTTCTGTCAGTGTTCGGCTATTTAAAAAACAAGATTGTGTCTTTGGCATCATTTGACGAATGAACAAGTGTCAGTTGGAAAGAGAACTGGTAGTTTTAGATGAAAAAATAACAAATAAATAGTGTCAGAGACAACATGTACCAAACAGTACAATTATCTACAGAATTTGAAGAATGTAAACAGGAATAGAATATGAGTATTACAAATGGAATTACAAAGACATAATTGGCAAATATTTACATGAAAATGACTTGGAAAAGATGGCTAAGAAATAAATCAAAAAGACATTTGACATCTTTGTCAATGTTAGAGCTGCTAAATCTTTACCAATGTTAGATCTGATAAAATTTCCCAAATTATTCTCAGATTTTGTGATTCATAATTTGACAGATTTCTTTGAATCGATAATCGAGACTTTTAACAAAATGAATGTTACATGACATGAAATGGAATTTGATACTTCAATGAATTTTCTTCATTATAATAGGATTACCTCTATATGAACTGAGTGCACGTTTCATAATGTTCAAAAACATATTGATTTTAAAATGCCAAAGACAGACGCTTCTGCAAAGCACAACAAAAAGTAACGAAAGAAAAAACACGGAAACAAAATGCTTTATAAATCAAGGTGAATCAGTTGTTTTGTTTTAGGTAAGTCATCAATTAGGTGTTGTAAATTCATTTTGGTTTGACAAATTCTGGGAGCGGTTTGTACCATATTTCAAACATACCGTGCGCAGTGTTACCATATATTATTTCCTGGAAAGTCCTAGTTGATGTAATTCTTGTGCTGATAAAAACAGACAATATTTAGTGATATTGCTTCTCTGTTAAAATTAGGAGCAAATTCATACATACATGTTATGAGCTTTCAACAACATGCTTAGCTATATCAAAAATACTTATGAATGTCTATACCACACTATTTAATGGAAGATTTTTATATCACATTAAAATAAAATGTGATAACGTGTCACAAAGATAAAACATAACACGTGTGTGCAATACCCATGAGAAGAAACCAGCAAAGACTAACTGAATATGGTTGAACTGTAATAACACATAACAAAATATTGGCCTCGTGAATGAAACTGAGAACAAAACGATACTTTGAAAAATGCTACTAATAGAAAAAGATAAAGAGACTGAACTTGCATGAAAGACAATGCTTACATAATACCAAAATCATCGAATACCAACACTCACTCAAAGGAAAGTTAAAGTGCAACGTAGTTTCAAATGGCCTGTAATATGATGTAATGTTAATTCTTACCATTGACAATGACTTTTACTCAGACAATTCAACCCAATTACACTGTCATACTATGATGAATTGACGAAAGAGATAAGGAGTGCTCAATTTATATAGAAAAATATCACATCTGGCATAAACTTAACTGCAGGCCTTTCGATCTGTTATCCTATGCGTCACGCCTATACCACAGCCTCAGTTTCTTTCATAAATTATGAAGTTTTACTTGTATAATAGCAGACAACATTTGTTTATGTATCCGCCTCGCTCCCCTTGCGTTCTTTTCGAAGCAAAAGAGTTTCGCTAATTGTCTTTATACCATGACTGGTCTAGTATTGTTTTAATTTGTGAAATAATACCCACAAGTCCGATTGGTCTAACGATTTGTATAATGTCAAATAATACCATCAAGTCTGACTGATCAAGACATTTTAAGAGTTCAGATGATTGCACAGATCCCGTCCTCTTCGGACTCGAAGGACTATCTTTATCTTTATTATTATCCTTGCACTTTAATTAATTAAAGACTATGTTTCACCCAAGATCAGTAAACATTATGTATATATATATATATATATATATATATATATATATATATATATAGATCGATCGATAGATAGACAGATAGATAGATATGGATATGAATAATGATTGATGTCATTTTTTAACCCATTTTAATGTGAAACAGGACCTACTAAAAGAGATCACATGATCTTGAAAGAACTGCAAATATGCCAAAGTTGAAAAAGGCGTCGACTCTGTCGTTGTTCGTCCTTCCAATTCGAAGATGACCTTGGTTTCTGTGTGTACGTGAGTGGCTGATCAGGCCAATTTGTGCTCTGAACAATCTGTGGCACATTGAACAGGAGAGGCCGCATGGGGTTGCTTGATCAATAGAGGACGTGCTGCAGTTCCGAGATTTACGTTGCTCGCGCTTCTGCACTGCCTCTGCAATTCTCCTCAGTTCATAGTTTGTAGCTCCAGTATCGATGAGACTACGCCAGTTGGAAGGATCCTTTGCGAGACCTTCCCAAGACTTAGGGACACTGCTGAAGTATTTCAAGGATGACTTGAGGGGTTTTTTGAAGCATTTCTTCTGACCTCTCTGAGATCGCTTTCCCCCCTTTATCTCGTCATAGAAGATCTTCTTTGGTAGTCGCTCTTCTGGCATTCTGATGGTGTGACCTATCCATCTCATCTGTGATTTCATCAGCATAGTATAGATGCTTGGGATGCCTAACCGCGTGAGAACCTTAGTATATGCGACCTTGTCCTGCCATCTTGACCTCATCAGTTTCTTCAGGCAGCATATGTGAAAATGGTACAGTTTCTTGGCATGAAGTCTGTACACTATCCAGATTTCGCAGGGTCAGCAACACAATGGCTTTGTAGAACTTCAGTTTTGATTGCAGACTGATGCTTCTGCGCTCCCACGCATTTGCGCGTAGCCTTTCAAAGGCCACACTTGCTTTGGCCATTCTGTCGTTGGTTTCGTCATCGATGTGGACTGTACGTGACAGTGTACTGCTGAGGTAGGAGAATTTGTTCACTGCCTGGAGTTTTTGGCCATTCACTGTGATTGTAGGCTCTACGTAAGGCTATCTTGGTGCTGGTTGGTGCATCCTCTTTGTAGTCGTGATTCGGATTGTGAGATCGAAATTGTCACAGGCTGAAGAGAAATATTCCATACTCTGTTGCAGGTCAGAATCAGATTTGACATACAGGAACAGTCATCAGGAACTAGAAGAACTTTATCTTCGCCCGTAGTCTCCCCAGATTGAAGAGCTTGCCATCAGTTCGGTATCTGATGTCGATCCCAGTATTATATTCACGGAAGGCATCTGTAAGCATGGCAAAGCGTCGAATCTGGTGCATATGGAGCATACACTGAGATTGTATAGAAATATATTTGTATCAGATACTACTTAAACAATAGAAAATACAAAAGGAAAAGAAACTAAAATGACATCATGGGACATCTTCAAAATGATTGTTATAACGCCATTTATATTGCTCCCAGTGCTATGAAAAAATTATACTCACGAGAAGGTTGAATAGAATTTTACCTTTTGTCTTCTGTTGAGATCGTCATTAAATGTATTCAACTTTTTCAAGATAATTTACCATCAATTGTTCCGGAGGGACTCGGATACTCTTTTTAATTTTCCCGGCTCATTGTCACGTAAATGAAATCCCACATTGGGAACAGAGAAACGCACTTTTAACGATGATCATTTATTTTCCCATTTTAATGACAATTTTGATTTGGGTTATGATAACATGCCACGAAACCTCAAACAGACCTACCAGTAAGCGCTTTTTATCTTCATAATATCGGACCTATTTTTACAAGTAGTTGAACATCTATCGCCTACAATTATAGCTCAGAGATATCGTGTCTACAGAGTACACCGTCGCAGAAAATTGCACAACTAGTATCTAAGTAGCCTAAAAGCACTTTCGACTCTCTCTCTTAGTCTCTGTCGAAGGCAATTAGAAAACAAAAACAAATAAGACAAACAATCAACACAAAACTAAGCGTTGAACTTTAAGAAATAAATAAAAAGATACATGATTTTAGATCTAATACAAGTATTGTTTGAAAACTATAGAGATCGCTTCTTATTGGTTTGAACTCCAAACATAAAATGGCAACCTAGCTGGTATTTACCTACAAAAGGAGGAACAAGAGCGCCATCTGTTTCCTAATATAAAATGTTTTTACCGTATCCAGGATTATTAATTGTTTCTAACAATAACAACAACAAGAATAATATGAATAAGTACTACAAAAACAGTAGTACTTGTAGGTACGTAAATGAATAATGAACTAAATTAACGAATTATTTAATTCAAAATTATGGACTCATTAATGGCTTTATTAGCGTGATGGAGCCCGTTTGGAGTCTTCTTGGTTTAAGTCGCATGGTTTCAGAGTTTTTAGGCGGCGTATCCAATAAAAGTTCTTTCTTTCCTCATTCGGAACTCAAGTTGCGGTTGAGGACAATTGCAGTTAGTATAATAGGTTACGCAGATAAAATCATTATTTGTTTAGAGTCTATATTTTTCAATTAATAATTAATTCTTTCATGACATCCAAGTAATTGCTATGATACATTTACAAAGAAAGACTTGCGTCGCAAAACATTCAATTTTGAAAAGCTAAATTATTTTCTCTCGTCGATCCAATGTGAATGTTTTGCACTTTTAATGTCAGGAATACTGAAATACCTTTTAAAATAAGAAAATCAAAGTAGGAGACCTGCAACCATTTGGATCGAACGACTGTATGACACATATCTGGAATAAAGTAGATCAACATTTACCTAGGTGTTACAAAAACTCTATTTCACCTTCTAATTGTCAAGAAGTTACATCGCTTCAGCTATATTTGATATTTCTTTTCGGACAAAATCTCATACCTCATGGAAATATACTACCAGGCCTATTACGTAAATAATACCACTAACGTAGTTCATATCGATTAAATTAAAATTATACTTCTGTCACCTATTATTACCAACCAGTGTAATTTGTCTGAGAATGAGCCATAGCTGATGTCTTATATGATGCTTTTGCGTGAGATCTATAAATTGTATGTACATTTGTAGGAAACATTATAATTTTCATTTAAACAAGTCAAAAGATAATAATTGCTGCGAGAATAGCCGATAGACGTGTACATATCAATCGGGATTAAATCTTTTCCGATACTGGTGTAAATTCGGTATTAAACAAGCTCAAATCTACAACTTCTGCAGTCCCACTCATACTATGTTCTCATGCAGTTACAATCTATAATTGTATAAGTGGCAGTAAATGGTAAGGGGCAAAACTTGAAAATATCTCTCCAGGTCCTGATAAAAAGGCCAAGGATGATCATCGGTGTGGCGGTTAGGGGCACAAGGTTTTGACAGCACATGGTTGACTCAAGTAGAGATAGAATAGGAATTTTGGGATTTTTTTATACTGACATCCGTCAGCGCCTTTTATACCAACCTCTATGGCTATTAGTATTTGTATCGCTATCGTCACACGCTAGCACATGCGCGGTTGGGTTTACAAAATATAATCACACGTGTGCACGCGTGTGTATGTGGGTTTTATGCAAACTACTTATGTATACACGTCTTTGAAATTGTGACGTGATAAATACGATTATGATTTGCATCAACAATTTTGCATGTTCTCTCACCCGACTGTTAACTTCAATATGAGTTCTTTTTATATTCTTGACAACTGAGCTCGGTGGCCGAATTAGATAAAAGCGCTATAATTACGATCAGAACATTGCATGTTCGAGTCAAAGTCGCGGAAAATGTTTTTTTAACAATTGAGGAGACGTCGATGCTTAGATTGGTTGTACATAAAAAATGAAAGTCAACCGATGATGCAAGGTTGATATTAATTACAAATACGAAGCACGCATAACTTCTTTGAGACGTACTTTGGTTTGAAACAACCTCTGGGGCTTTTAGTCTGTCGCTTGGCAAGCTAGGGGCTCATCTGGGGTTGCAAATTTAAACCGCCGTAAATAATATGATCTGCGTACATCGGCTGACTGTAAGAAACTTATATATATATATATATATATATATATATATATATATATATATATATATATATATATATATATATATCGTGGCGCGCAAATTTTTGAAAGAGGGTTTATGGATATAAACAATCAATTGTGGCATCATTTTACCAGACCAATGGAGTGTTTTAAACGTTACAGAAAAGGTTAAGTAGTTGTTTCGTTTAAATGCATCAGACAGATTTATCAAAGAGGCTCAAAAGATGTTTATGATTTTTTAAATACGTATCCGGAGCATCTTGATAAATTAATCAACTTGGGAATTATCCCAGAATTGCAACGATGCAGATTTGCAGAACAATACAACAAAAAACTGAAATGTCATTATATCATATTGTGCAAGAAATGTTTAAGTCGCTAACGGTGACTAGACCACCTAGAACAGATATCAAAACGAATGTCATAATGACGATGACGATGACAATGAAACATCAAGCAAATATTCTAGCAGTAGCCAAGATCACCAAGAACAAATCAATTAGAGAAATCTTTTTGGTATAATATATGGAATCAGCAACGACACGTTTTTGTAATTCTGTGAGAATCTTAGAAAAGGAATAAGAGATTCTCATGCAAAGACACAGCAACTAAGGCATCAATATACATAAAATAGTACACGACATTATTACGTTATCGGATGTCATTGTACAAGCAACGGTCATTTACGAGTTGGTATAGTATATAAGTGTTCTGATGAGTATTCAGTGATTTGGCCAAATACCGAATTGAAGAAAATTATATCTGAACACAAAGATCTATTTAACTTTGATTCTCTGTTGCTGCCGCCTGGTGAACGAGTTTGTTTACAACGCACTGCCTATAATTTGAAAATTACAATGACATGAAAAGTCTCTTACAGCAAATTAGTCGTACAATCAAATACTGTCCACTGCGAGCAACTGCACTATCTATTGTACCCGGTGCAGAGCACATACGTCTAAAGTTACGTACACCATCAGTCGAAAACATGGATGATTATATCTATGAAAACACAGATGATTATGTCTATTAAAGAACAAAATTTGCAAATATATAAAACGTTGAATGGCATAAGGACGAAATCAATGAAAAGGTGTATGCCTTGGAAAGCATACATTCTGCGGCAGAACATGCCATTACGAATACTATAAATCACATTTGGTCGCGTTACGTGTTGATCTGGGTACTTGACCATGTCTCAAATGTGATATAGAAGTAAAGTCTCGTAATCAGCTTTGCCGCCCATGCAGATCTGTTTGCGAGTATTTTCGCGTTCGCTATCAAAGATCCACCTGCGCAACGTTAATAGGCGTTTCAATCGATCCGAGATCGACTAAGACGATTAGTGACTCGAACACCACGATTACGCGAGTTCTGCTGGCCCGTCTATGATGTTTTACAAGGACTCTTCCAATACTGCAGATCATAGAATGTACACGATTGGAAACGTTAGAAATGCGGCAGGATATGGGCCAATGCCCGCTGTAGTTGCTATTAATGCCAATTACAACCTTGGATTTGCGCAGCGTTGAGTACAACATCACGAAGACCCATGGAGATTTTCGTGTGCGATTCCTCACAGTCATATATTTGGGTTTTCCAGAGATGTTCGCAAGGTTATTTTTGGAGTCAAACACACGGTCACGTTAAACCGTAAGAGTAACGCCCACGATGCAATTTGGTGTACAGGAGGCATTGCCGACAAAGTTGAATTGTCGACATTAACATTGTGGATGCCTGTGGTAACCCCTTCACTGGTCAATGCACACCAACAAGTCATATTCAGGTACAGTTTACATGGCAAATAAGTACCGGTACCCAAAATGGTCTTACCGCACCAAAACACTTGTTCGTGTTGTATCAAAATACGAATCGAGACAATAGTCAAGAGCATAGTAAGATGCTATTTGACAAACTAGGATTGTCTGAAGTTTCTTTGCGGTTAAACGGTCACCAGGAACCCTCTGAAGAAATTAGGTTAAATTGTTTAGACAATCAAGTCGCACGTGCATATTACAATCTTTGACCGTACCTGAACCGGCATCAAGACATTAAGACGGGTATGCAGATTTCTCAGCATGACTTTTATGAGTTGTACCCGATTTATTACTTTTCATTGGAACATCTGGAGTTGTTCAGGCAGTTCGTGGTTGGCATGTATGTTCATGCACGTGTAGGTGCAGCTCCCGCTGGTGGTTACAGATGCTTTGCTGTGATCCTTTCTGACAAGAATATTTTGTCGGATTGCGCAGGTCGTCGAATGAGGGTCATTGACTTGTGGAAAACTCATAGCGGTTGCAATTGAACCTGTTACATTTGTAAATAATAATGTCCTACCACGAAGTTAAGGTTGGCCTTAGCGAAAACCAGCTTGCGAAAATCAAAAGCACAATACGAAGCGAGTGTGGCGCCATATTGAAACTTTCTCCGGCAAGGTTAACCGGAATTGCCCCTGTGTGGTTGACCCAAACACAAGTTAATCAGCTTAATGCGGCCAAACGAAAAAACACCTCGGTGACATTAGCATTATCAAAGTCATTGGTGACACAACTGCAAAAAGCTGATGGAATATTTCCCATTTCCTGCAGTGATTCCAGCGTTGTTAGCAGCTGCAGCTCCTGCGGTTGCAAAAGCAGCTGCGCTAGGGACTGTCGGAACTGCATCCGGAAGGGCGTTGAAAAAGGCTGTTGGGGGACGCATAGTGTCCCGTAAACGAATGAAAAAGGGAAAAAGTCTTCGATTACCCGGGACAACTAGCAGAATACGTTCAGCAGAGGTCTTCTACTACCCGGTATAACTCGCAGAAGGCCTCGTCGCTAACCAATATTGGCTTACTTACGATTGTAAAATCAGTCAAATATTTTCGAGGTGTCTTTATGCGGAATGAACTTGCATATATTATTCCCCGCAAAAAGGAAATCAGAATTCTTAACCTGGATTTGACAACAGGACCTGGTACTCCATGTATCGCATACCTGATAACACCTCGACATCTTTTGTATTTTAACTCGTACGGGCTAGCACCACCACTTGGAGTTGTTCATTATATAACCCGAGGCGGACGTACACCGCTGTTTTATTCAACGCTAACGTTGCAAACTCAACTGGACGGACCAATATATGCACATCTTGTTATTCAGGTGTTGCATGCACTTGCGTGAAGCAAAGCTTCCTCAACACCGACCCCGCAAACGCTTATTGATTTGACATTTAAAGACACTTGATAGTATACAAAATGCCTATTAACATTTACGGACTCTCAACAGCCCTACGACGCGGCGCCTATGCGAATCTGAGCAGGTTTGACACAAGTGGATTTGACTGAGTTTACCAGTTGGGTTGTTGTTGGTGTTGACTCGGGCGAGCTTGTGATTTTCAAAGATCAAACTGGAAAACTTAAAACGTCTAACGTGGACATCAATGATGTTGTTTTGAGGCTGCGAGGCGCTCTCGCGTGTGAATAGAGACTCTGGTACGTCGGTTGAGTTTATCAAAGACTGAGACAAAACAATACGTGGATGATGCTGATTATGTAACGAGACAATACGTGGATGCTAAGGTTTCCAGGGTGCCATCACCACAACGCATGGTAAATTCATGGAACATGGTTAAAGGAATATTAACCAGTAAAGGAGAGGGGGGAAAAAAAAGGCTTAATAACTGTAACTGGCCTATTTACTTTTTCGCCTAACGTGGATAGTTTTGATAGACCTAAACCTCATATCTTACAGGTGCGCGATTCTGGATCGTATTTATTCATCATACATGGATATAAAGGTGGGAGGGGTGTAATAATAATAACATTAAATGAAACTGGCCCGGGTTTTTCTACAGTACTACCGCCTACCACCTAAAGTAATATCATTCGAGAACGTACCAGATTTGTATTCTCAATATCATTGGTTGTTGGAGAAAAAATTCACTTCGAAGGAGTCAGCGTCTATCCGGAAGGGTTGTTAAACATCTTTGGCGTTTGTTTTTAACAGTTGTGATTACATATAAGTGAGGGATTCTGACCGAGGTGATGAAGTGGCGGAAATTAACGACGGGGTGTCGGACCAGCTGATAACAATTTTGTTCCACTTGTTAATGAATATCTCCTTCAAAATGGTGTTGCCAGGCCTTCGTATATACTCAGATATAATCTAAGCGACGGTAAGATAGAAATAAACCGTTGGGACCACCCAGTTGTACCATTGCCAACTCGAGACCAGCTTGGAGTCATAGCATTAGCACGTGAAAATGCCGATCATTGGCTGAAACGCCAAGCGTGAAAACATCCAAGGATTGTTTCTATAACGATGAAGTTATATTCAGCGGTATATCTACCCCGTTGAAATTCCTCAACAAATATGTTAAACCGACATTGAATCAAATAAGAAAAGAAAAACTCAACTGTTATTGAACAAGAAAGCATTTGTTCCGTGTAACAGTTCATGGGTAAACACGAGTACAATCATTTCAGATACCAAACAAGGGATTAGTCAATCTGATTCTTAGTGAACGCGGTGTCCCACTAGGAACAATAGCCGGCGATTTAAATAATCATAGGAAGATATTTTCTATGATTTTACAGCAGTTGTACCAGTAAAAAAGGGTAATTGGTTAGAAGTGCGTGTGCGAGTTGCGCCTGAAAAAGACATGGTTGTCGAGCAATTGTACTACGCAAGTACATTATTAGACAAGAAGAATTATAATGGACCCTCAATGTTACCGACGTGAAAATATAATCGAAGCGAAACTGCAACTGCAAGATGAAGTCGTCAAGAGTACCGCGCAACTTGTGAAATACAAACGCGTGTGTGTGGTCGTTGATGCTATTTGTGGGCTTGCAGCGGCAGCAATTGTTGAATTTGGTGTTGCTTGAATTGTGACGACGGCAACTATCATAGGCAAACAAATCGCGATTGTTCTTGCAGTCATATCAATAGTAACCGGTATCTCTGGTGGTGCTAGCAAAATAATTTCGATACGACTGCATTCGCGAATACGTGTCTATTCAGAACTTCTCACAAAAATAGTGTTAATACGATTAGTAAATTTCACTCGAAGATAAAATCATTAGCGCGCCCGAATTCGAGATCGTGTTGGCGGAAATGGAAAATCACAGGCAACTCCGAGCACAGATATGCAACCGCGTAGTGGATTTGCAGACAGTAGAAGTCGAGTAACTGTTTACATAACAGCCCGCACACACACGCCTGCACATGTCTGATTTTATTTTGTAAACCCAGCCGCGCATGTGCTAGCATGTGACGATCGCGATACAAATACTAATAGCCATATAGGTTGATATAAAAGTCGCTGACCCCAAATTCCTATTGTGCTTCTACTACTGATCTGCGATAAAGTGCAATCACATATAATATATTTTGCCACAAAAGGAAATGACACAAATAACTCTGGAGCATGGCTTTCATGTCGCCATTAAAAAGCACAGGATTGTTGTCAGCTTTGGGTTTATAAACCTATATTTTTAATGGACAGCAGTAAGAGAAAGGAAGATGTGAATGTTTGATCGGAAATATACATAGTATATTATTTCAGGACACAATGTACTGTGATGCTTTTTGCGTGAGAGTTTTTACATATTTCACTTATTATCAAAAAGAAAGTAAACACGAATAGCAAGTTCCCAAATTCTGAATAACAATTCCTTTGCATATTAAGTAACAGCATACAAGTCAATCTCTCTAAATAATACTTGTTTCCTAGAGAATGGGTATGTATAGCGAAATACCTGCAAAATATTTATAAAAAAGCCAAATGTGATCGATAAACTAATATATAAGGCAAATCAAGTAGATGAGTAATAGTTTCTCACATATTCCACTATATTGTCAAACATATTTTCTCGTTTAAACACAGTTGAGAACTATCTAGTATCATAATTCTGAGACCAACTGGAAATCTTCAACATCTTTCACGGATAAGATTTCTTATTCAAAAAAAAAATGTGACAGACCAGTAATTCGCTATACAATTTTGTAATATTTGTTCAAAAGATATTTAAAAACTAGCATGCTTTTTTTTAATGAACACATTGTACAAGTCATCATCTAAGTTAGGTTTAAATATGTAATAATATATTTCAGTATATGCAGGTTTGATGAAAATATTAAGTAATTATAGCTAATGGCAGAATGCTATTATTAACAGTTGATTCACTGGAAATTGGAATTTCGTTCGGTTAAAAATATAAAAACACCTGTACTCATGATGTCACTGTTATTAATAGTTTTCTTGCTCAGTATAATTTTCATTACATTCCTTCAACAAAAATATACTGTCCATCAAACAAGCCCAATGATGTTTAAAACCCCCTCAATAAAATCAATTGTTTTACCTTCATATTATTTTTGTTTTTTTTAACCGAAGAACATAGCACCAGCTAGAACATGCGCAGACTGTAAGCAATATTTTTTGTGTTAGTTCTGTATAATTTGACCAATAGCTTTCTTTTTACAGACGACAGATCGTGAAGTGAATTTTTACAGTCGACAGATCGTGAAGTGAATATTATAATGATTGTAGATATTTAACAAATCTAGGGCCTACTTTGTGACCGAATTTAATAAATGTTTTCTTCCCTAATATGCACATTTTTGCTTTTAACCAGTCATGAGCTAACTGAATGTGTTTAATATTTTTCTACGAAGCTGTCAATAACATTTTGTGTTGATATCGATATGATTGTATTTCTCTTCGATGAGACACATTAACAAGTATTTTAGAAGTTTATTGACTGAAAAAAATGGCTATTTCAAGACACCTTATAGTTTATATGACAAGGTGTTCAAGGAAGATATTTCAACTTAATGTGTAGCACATATTTATTAGCTTTTATATTTCAATTACGTTTCCACGAGCACTGGGTTTAATGTTCTTTTGAAGATTTAAGTCCCAAATAAATTCCAAATCGATTACCTTTTAGGAAACCCTAACTATGTAAATGTGGCCAATTTAAAAAAAGAGAGATTTGTTGCCCTACCCTTTGAGCGGCTTATTTCTATAATACATTGACAATTATATCCCAGCCTGCATTTGAATCATTCCATAAGTCATATTTAGTGAATGTGTTTTATACAAACATACAAATGAATCAAACCCCAAATTAGCATCATTTTTGTTTTGTTTTCTTTTCCTTTTTCTTCCCGTTTCTCTCTTCATATATTCCTTCTTTCTTTCTTCTTTACATATATCAATCGATTAGTGACTATAATATTTTCTTTCAATTTGATATATATTGCTTCGCACCAGCCAAACTTAATAAACGTACACAAAAAAAAAAAAAAATAAGAAAAACAATTCAGTAGAAAGTCAGGAAGTGAAAATAAGTCATTCAAATTGTACGTTTTTATTTCTGAGATCAATTTGTATTACTGCATTTTCAAAGCCTGCACTTCGCAACTTGTTGTCAAACAACTAAAGACATGACACTTGGTAAACGAATGAAATTATTCCAAAGTTGAGTATGCCTTCAAATATTTTCTAATGATAAAAAACTCGATTAAGTTATCCAGTGTTAGAACAGAGCATACTAACGACGAACAGAAACTTTTCAATTTTAGATCTCGCATTGCCACTAATAATATTCCTTGACATTTTTTTTATACAACATAATATATTTAATGACAGCGCATGTGAAATGTGGCCACCTATCAGAGCATATGTTCACCAATCCAATCTTGTAGTTGTCCATAATTGATGTTTTGATAGGTTTAGACAATTTTGTTTTATTAACACAGGTTCACCAGCAATACGATACTCAATTCTCGTAATCTTAGGGACAATTTATTCTCGAAATCTAACTTTTATTCCGCCAAAGTCTCAAAAATAATGAAGAATAATGCGAGACTTAACATTTCTATCCAAGTCGATCAGAATTTATTGGTTGCTGAATACAGCTAAAAGAAGCAATTGATTCATTGATGGCCTCTTACAAATGTATTGGAATCCATTTATACAAAATGATGGCCTCTTGCAAAGGGTATTGGAATCCATTTATACACATTTAAGTCGAATATTACATTAATCGGCATGTTTAAGCGTCAATGGAATTTAAATGACGTTCAATAATTTTTCTTTTAAAAAATATGTACTCTGAAATGGAATGTCTGAGGTTATATAGTACATAGCGGAAGTAGTAAATCTGTCTGTGCAGTATATGTTTGAGCAGGCGACATACAACATGCATACATGGATTTTATTTCTTACTGTTAATAAGGAGAACAAAATTTTGTCAGAGAAAAATCTTTTTATCGAAAAAGTAAAGTCAATATTTTTGCATGAAAGTTATGTGAATAGTATAATTTAACGTGCTCAGAAATAAATAAATGTTAGGTAGAATGCATTGTTTGACCAATATATTGAAGTAAATACGAATCAGTGCATCATAATTATCCAAGCAGACAATATGACATAAGAACCGTTATTGTCTAATCTGTTGCATAACAGAAGTAGATAAGGGGTAGGAAATTCAATTGTCTGGCAGCCCGGGGCAAGTAAATAGCTTCTAACAACCGAGTGTCTCCCGGGCACAGCCCTAACGGGCAACTAGATTTATATGGCTATGAGTTTGATTACTATGATGAAAATGAGTCTGCTTACTGTGATTAAATGAGTCTGCTTACTAGGATTAAAATGAGTCTGCTTACTATGTTAACAAATCAGTTTGCAATGGGACCATACGGATCTTTTCGTTGTTATTCATGTCATGTTTGCGAAAGCTTTGATATCTACTTGGCAGAACCAATCATAATAATTCCACTCCCTGTCGTCACTCAGCGGTTCAAGACTGGCTAATACCAGATGTTAAACTCACCGTAATAGGCATAATTACTTTCTGCTACTGATTAGAGCATTCCAAAATAATAATTACCCAAGGAGCAGACATAAGAACAAATCTTTACTAAAAATAATCACGTTCACTTTAGCCACCATATTTGGAGCGCCCACAGTTAGACAGTCACATGCTAAGAGTGTAGTTGCTTTCAAATTTCTCCACATATGGATTTATTCAAAAGGCAATTACACTTTCATAATTCTATGCAGATACATTATAATGATAAATACTTAATCTGCGATAGTTATGATTGTGTGTTTTCTTTCTATTGATTAAGTTATGATATATAGATAAGTTAACATGCAAAAACAGATTCTGTAAATTGCATTGTACAATCGCATGTAGTGTAAGATGAAAACATATATCCATATGATGAAATAAAATAAAATAAAGAATACAAAATATAGAAAAATATATAAAGAAATGAAATAAAAAATGCCTTGGCGTATTGAACGAAATAAATTAATTAATAAATTTAATCTTAATATTCATTGCAGAGAAAAAGCAAATAGTAATTCTGAACTTGTATCAAAATCCTGACTTTGATTATATCATATATATTTATGTAATTTATCGACAAGTGAAGTAAACAATTTGATTTGACATTTGGAATAAAAACTGGTTTACTGCTGATTAAACACTTTCAGTTGCTAGGGAATTTATTAGATGATTCTGATTGGCAACTTGATTTTACAGTATGCTTGTTCGGTGGGAAACCATGTTTTTTGAAAATATTTCTACGACTGCTGACGGTGACGTCCCTTTATAAGCACCAGTTCTTTATCAAAGATATTCCATAAAGTCCTCGGAAAAGTAGGGCCCATGTAGCTGCACGTGCACCATATGCAAATCAGTTCTCGAGGGGAAGTAGTGATATCATCATAGGAAAAGCTGTGTCCTCTCCCTTGCGAGTAGTGAACCCAGTGCGAGTTTTCCATCTGCATCACGTGACTTGCACCTGGAAAATTGGAGTCTGACATTTCCTCGCATACTGAGTATAATACTGGAATGTTATTATATACCCATTTAATCTTACATGGTTGATCTGGCTTTAGATACAGCTGTTCAATCGGTATTTCTGTATCACACACCCAGATTAGGACTACTTGTGTGTCTTCCCTGACGTCAGCGCGTCGATATTTTTAGACATAGTGAATTGAACTTTCATAAATTCCAGTTCGTTTTGAATTTGGTTCGTACTGTAAAGCTAAAAATTGCTGTTTAAAAAGCGTAAAAGAGGGGGAATGTACTAAATACAAAACCGCATATGTGTTTTGTTCTGAGTCGTGGAAAGAACTCGTTTGATATGGCTTAAGAGTACGTCTCGGTTTAACGGCCTCGAGATTGAATTATCTGACATCATAAGCTATGAATTCATAAAAATAGGTCCTCTAGGGTTTAAAACAAGACATTCCAACAAATAAATAATCATGAACTAAATGTTTGGCGCCCTTAATCACAGTACACAGAAACAGTTATGTAACTAAATGATTAATATAGCTACATACTGAAAAACAAATCAAAGATGAAGACTTCAGTACTTTATTGACCAATTCCAAAAAAAGTCAGAAACAAAATGACAGTCTTCATTGACACTTCAACAACATAAAAGGAATAGTATTAATAAGCAAATTTAAAAAGAATTATCAATCAAAGTCTTAGAGATTGATTCAAGAAAAAACAATAAATGAGTACAGATTTGACGGCGGTAACAATCAAGTTTAGTATGAATGTTTCAATGGCATTGAACCATGCTTCAAAAATGATCATCATTCACAAAAAATAGAATATTCGGTTCTGTAAAAGTTCAGCTAGACTTATCGATAAGATTTAAGAAGATGCCCACCAAGGAGGGAACAAATCTGAGTACATGAATATATATATATATATATATATATATATATATATATATATATATATATATATATATATATATATATAATTGAATGAGTTAAGAACAAACAAGCTTCTATCAATGTAGAGAATAAAGGCAATAGGTGTTTGTTCTATATCGTGAAAACAATTTTAAATACTTCCCTCGAAGCTCTTCAGAGACCTTACTGAAAATACAGATTGGATAGATACAGATAAATAGATATAACGGACATAAATATATCGACAAAATATACAAGATATAGCGTACATACTATACATATATTTTATTCATGTCACCTTCAAATACACATACTTGCATTTCCAACGCCTTTAACGTTGACTACAGGCGACTGTGTATTGAGAGAGTGAGTGAACCCTTCACATCCTTACCCAGTGTGTCCGCTACAAAATGTAGTCATGTAACTTTTGCGGCTATTCCCAATCCTCTATGCAAATTGATAAGATGCTTCTTTTCTTCTTTTTTTTTTGAGCTTCTGTTTTCATTCATATTGATTAAATAAATATAAGACACACTTTATGCTTTAAACATGCAAAAATGGTTTAAATGAAGAAAGTAGAGCAATACAAATACAGCATGGTTAGCTTCTTGAACACTGAATGCGCAGCTATTCAGTTACCGGCGAGTACATTGAAAAGAATGGGGAATTTAGACTAAGTGAAATGAGGAACCAACAAGAAGTAATTCAGATATTGCAATTTATTTAAAGTTGATTTAAGTCATTATTAATAAACATTGCTACCGACCATAAGATTGCTTTTATCATCCATCTCTCCCTTTCCCCTTTCCACTGGTCGGTTTGTCTGTAAATTTTACAATCATTCATAAGTCCAGAGACATCGTCGCTTGACAGGCAAAACTCCGCTACACTAGTTGAGCACGGAATTTTGCCCGTGGCTTGCGATGTTGGTCCAGAGAGAGAGAGAGAGAAATAGATACACTGTAGTAAAATTGATATGCTGACACACCAGCCATCAGAGAGAGAGAGAGAGAGAGAGAGAGAGAGAGAGAGAGAGAGAGAGACAAACAGACACAGAGTTTGAGAGAGAGAGAGGGTGGTGGTGTGGGGATTTGGAGAGACTAACCATAAGATTATTTTTGTATTGTCCGTCCCTATGTTTTTCGGTTGGTCGATTAGTCTGCTGCTTGACCAACCAACACAGCGAGAGAGAGAGAGAGAGAGAGAGGAGGGGGGAGCTACCTTTTACATTTTAATATTTAAAATAATCTGTTTTTAGAGGCTAATTATAGGTTTTAAAAAGTATTATATACGTTACAGTATGACGAAGAAATTTACCATACGGTCTCTACACTACAGGCTATTGCAACTTTGTATCACTGGTATTGTGAGCACTGTGGATAAATCCCATGGAATGTGTACACATACCGTTACAACAAAGCAGGTTGTTGTAGGTTACTTTGTGCAAGTTCATGTTCAAGGGATTCATCCAGCTCAACTTCTTTTTCTCTCTTACTCCACATATTTCCACGTATTTTGGTCATTTATGCATGAGCGAGAGAGAGAGAGAGAGAGAGAGAGAGAGAGAGAGAGAGAGAGAGAGAGAGAGAGAAAGAGAGAGAGAGAAATAAACTGGAAAACTGGAAAGCAGAGGGGATTTCGATGAAATTGTGTACCATGTTTAATTCATTTAGAACAAGGTAATGATTAATATTTTTCTCGGTTTTTTTTTCTTATGTCGTTAATGATTAATACGTGGAAATTCATCACTGATCATTAGAGTATAGAAGCAATAGTCTACTGCTGAAACTATGTTTATATATGCGTGTTAATGCCCCATGGTCGGATCACAATTTGATATACCAAAAGTGTTGGTATATTGGTATACCAAATTGCTTTATACCAACACTTTAAAAACCATGTTATTTGTTAGTGTCGGTGGTATATATATATATATATATATATATATATATATATATATATATATATATATATATATATATATATATATATATATATATGATTGAATGAGTGAGTTAAGAACAAAGCAGCTTGTATAAATGTGAAGAATAAAGGCAATAGGTGCTTGTCGCCTTTGCTGTGGGAACAATTTTAAACACCTTACTCGAATCTCTTCAGAGTCCTTACTTAAAATACAGATTGGATAGATACAGAAACTGGTTTGATTGACGACCGATAAAGTGAAAAATACTTGAAAAAATTTAACTTGAAGTAGATATTTCTGTAATTGTGTATGAAATATTGGAAGGAGGAGACTATCCTCCAGTAAACTACATAAAACCGGTAAGAAGAATTACCATACAGAAAGTCAGATGCTTTGATCATATTCGCTTAAAGCGAGGATCCAAACAGCTGGAAAGATGGAAAGTATCATTATGTTGGAATAAAATATGTGTACATTTTGGTGTCATCACAAATAAATAGACATAACTGACATAAAGTTATTGACAACAAATGCTTAAATTTGTTCAATACCCACGAAAAGTTTATCAAAACACAAAAGACAATGTTACAGTGTAGACAACTCGATAGTTGTGAAATTTAAAACTTATCGGCATCAATTAAAAGTTCCGTATGTTGTTTGTTGTGTGTTTGAAAGTACAATCATTCCACAAAACTGAAATAGTACTATGCATTAATCAGACATATCCTGAACAATCAAAACATCTAAACACATTCCAGCAGTGTTTTATCTGTACCTAAAGCCAATTCATAGATGTTACAAACCAGTCGTTTACAGAGGTACTTGATGAATTAGGGATTTTTACAATTGGTTGGGTGAAGTCGCAAAAATAGTGAACAAAGAATTAAGGCCGAAAGATGCAAAATCTTTCGTTTTCATAGAGGGTGATGAAAAGCATTTAACTTCAACAAATAGATGTCACATATGCAAACGAAAATTGAAGATATCCACGTTTCCGACCATGATCACTTAACAGGCAACTGGAGCAGGTTTTCTCATAACGACTGTAATTTAAGATACAATTATCAAAAATTCATCCATTTGTTCATTTACAACTTATCAGGATATGACAGTCATATGTTTATCAAGACGTTTGTAAACATTGATGCTGATGATGAGGTAAAATAATACCAAATCACGATGAGAAAAATATTTCATTTTTTTAGCACGGATTTGATAATACATATGTTCATAAAGGATGGTAAGGAAGTAACAGTCAAGAGAAAAAGTGGATTTGTAAAGAGCTTTTGGTTCATGGTTCATTCTATAGAGCAGCTGGCAAAGAATGTAAATGATGACAATTTCGTTAAGACAATGAAACAATTTGATGAAATGAAACCTCCATTTTTGAGAAGGACATCTGTTCACATCAGTACTTCAATTATTTTGATAAATTTGATGAATTATCTATACCAGAAAAAAAAGTTTTGTTCATCACTTAACGATTCAGACATATCTGATGTATCCAAATGATATGATGTTCCACTTAACATTCAAACATTAGGTGACATATACGACTAATACGTGACAAAATATACTTTATTGTTGTATGACATCTTCGAAGAATATGTGAATGTCTGTATGAAACACTGCAAACTTGACCACGCTCACTATTTCAGCGCACCCTTACAAGCTCATGGCATAAACATGAAGATATATGGTTCAAAACTGGAATTAATAACTGAGCGTGAAATGTATTTGATGATCGGAACTGGAATACGAGGTGGAAACAGTATGATACAACATATATACACAAAAGCAAATAACGAATGCTATGCAAACAAAGATGGTAAGATAATAAAATACACCTTTTTGGGAAAGACAATAGCGAATCTGAGTAGGAAACTTTAAGGTCATTCATTATGTACCATACCCCAATAATTGATATGGTTTGTCCTTGAGCAAATACATGCCTAGAAACAACATTAGATGGGCAAGCGATGAACAAATTAGATAGGTACAAAAAACTCTGCTAGAAATACCCGACAATATTCATACTGTTTACATTTTAGAATTTGAGCAGGAAATACCTCAGAGTTACATGATTACTTTACAGATTACACATTTGCTCCGGAAAAATAATTCCGGACGAAAATGGTTGACTAGGGGTATTTGAAAAGTTCTGAATATTTTGTTGTAACATTTTTGTTTTCTTTGAACCTGTCAATTATTTCACAACTGATCGATAGACACAATAAAGTCCTATAAAATGATCTGCAGCTCCAGGTGCAGCACGCAGGACACTTGCAGATATATGCGTGTGACGTAACATAGGTAAATGACAGTGACGTAAAAATGTCGGAGATGGGGACCAATTCCGCTTCTGTGCAAAGAGCAAAGTGTAAAATCCAGGTGCTCTTGGGGTACTCTCCGACTGATATCTAGACCGACTTGGATCAAGTTTTGCAGATGCAATTCTCTATCATATCCTACAATTTTGATGTGGTTTCATCGTTTTAAAGATGGTCGCAAATCTATGGAAGACGAGTCACGTTCTGGAAAACCGTTGTCTGCAATTGGTGAGCCGGAAGTGGCTGCTGTGAAGAGGGCAAATGATAAAGATGCTCAATATACGATAAAAGATATTTCCATTATCGCGGGCAATAATTCGTCAGCTGTTTTAATATATTAAAGAATCATTTCAAGCTAAAGATGGTTTGTGCAAGTCGGGTTGAAATCGCCGAACAGCTACTCGCCAAATATGAAAAGAGTGACCAGAGACGTTTGAAGGAGATTGTGACAGGTGATGAAACATGTATTTACTTTTTTTTAACTCGACTCAAGAGAAAATAATAAAGTTTGGACCGGTCAAAACAAACAGAGAACACATATTGCTGGACGTAGAGTTTTATACGCACTTTTTTCGATGCAAAAGGCCCGGTCGTCCTGGTACCTGTGCCTACATTTGCTGGTGTCACTGGACATTTTAAGGCCTCTAACGTGTTACCAAAAGTCAGGAACAATACCGAACAAACCGTCCGCGCATCTGTACCCGAATTATCCGTCTACGCCATGAAAACTCACCGGCGCATAAACCCTCCATCTCGACAGACTTCCTGAAGGAGCAGAGCATCAAAATTTTTCCACATCCTCCATACAGCTCTGAGTTAGCTTCAAGTGATTTTTTGATGAATCCCGTTATCAAAGATTCGCCTTGGGGCAGACGAGTTGAAAGCTGCCATGCGGTTATAAGTGCAGTTTTCCAATGTATGAACAAGATATCAAATATTGAATACAAAATGGCATTTAATAATTGGGTAATCAAACTGAAAAAGTGTGTAGATGTGCATGTGGAGTACTTTCAGAGGATGCACTGACGTACTGTTCACTAATAAAGAACTTTGTTGTACAGCGCACTAATATTCAGAAGTTTTAGAACACCTCGTATCTCCATGGCAAAATAACTGTATTGTTTATAAGGATACAAAACCAACCGAACCAAAACTATTGTGTCCATTGAAAAGCAATAAGAACTATGTGACACATTAGAGAAACCTGAATATCTACCAGCAATTCTGTCAAAAACTGGAAAATATACCAGCAGTTGCCTTATTTGAACAAACATTGTGGCTGAAAACAAACATATAACTGAATACAACGTTTAAGCAAAATGCTAATAATGATTTAGAGAAAGATTTCTTCAAATTAATGAATAATGATGTATTCGGTAAACAGATAGATAAACTCAAAAAGAAAACAACCGTAAAAATTTGTGCAGGAGAACAAATATTGTCGATGACTTGGTGCTAGTCAGTAAAAAAATAAGAAAAGCAAATTAACCAATCGAATCTAAGGCAGTTTTACTGTGTAAGAGACATCCAAATGATTGATGGTATGAATTATATTATAACAAGTTTTAAAAAAGGGCGATTAAATGAGACTACTCCTGATTGATACATACTCAATGTGCATCTATATCAAAACAGACAAATCGACACGAAGAATGACATCAAGTTTTATGAAATTAGTGTCCCATGTAGAACTTGTTAAAAATACCACAGATGAACAAAACATGCCAGGCGTTTTCAAAAATAAAAAGCATACTTACCATAGAATTCTCTGTGTTAAGTTCTAAACTTTAGGGACTGATAGCGATGAAAAGAAAATTTGTAAAGGAAATAAAGAAATATGTCTTAAAAAAGAATTTAAAGTCGAGATACACAAATATTGGTTTTTCTGTCACAAGGAAAAGTGTCAACATATGACTTTACTCAAGTCATACAATCACGAAATGTATAGCAGCAAAATAAACAAAGTAGCATTGTCTATGTATGATGATAAATGATATTTTTGGACAATATGAACGCATTACCTTACTTACACGCTATGACGTTGTAATATAAGGGAAATTTAGGTCTCATCAAAAGTTTGTTTCTTTTGTTCAGTTTCAAAGTATCTTCAATCTCTCTTTGTGTAACACGCAGAGAAGGCAATCATGCCTCCGTAACTCTCTGGTTTGATTTATCACTGGTTAAAGAATATTGAGGACTGGAAATTAACTGGAGTTTATTCTTTGACCTAAGTAAAACTTTGGTTACTGTTAATCCAAGTCTCACTATATAAATTCTCAGCATATAATATTACAAAACCCTGAATGTGATGGGTTTCACCCTATCTCAATAGTAGATTTTAAGCTTTGAGTTGGCGAGGTACTGTTTTGGATTTTAATAAAATTTCGATTGGACTACCACATGGATTAATTCTCGGCCCTCTCTTTTCCATATTATATATAACTGACTTTCCAAAGTGCTTGAAGCTTTCTTCAGTGTCTATGAATGCAGATGGTATGTAAGCGATAAAGATATTACCATTGTTGAGAGCAAACTAAATGAAGATTTACAATGTACTATGAAATGGCTGTGTGAGAACAAATTTAGCTTAAATTGAAAGAAAACTAGTTAATGCTTATCTGCTCAGCACAAAGAGCAGACACATGTTAAGAATAGTACTTGGAAGTAATTTGTACACAAATTTAAACAGTTAAAAGTGCCAAAACTTTGAGGCATCCGTATTGATACTATTTTATTCTTGGTCCAACCATTTTGAAACACTCTTCATAAAAGTATCTAAGAAAATACACATTTTATAAAGGGTTAGAGGTGTTATGTCGGATGAGTTGATCTGAAAAGTGTACAATACAGTTGCTTTTCCAGAAACATTTTCTACCGCTGAACTGTGTGAAGAGAACTCCGTAATTTCTTGTACATGCAGAAGCTATACAGGTTACATAAAAGAGCAAGATAGGAGTCAAGGTGGTTGGATTTTTGTAACTATTGATCGTAAACATTAGTTCCGGTGTATTTAATTGTGTCTGTATTGACCTATTTGAGTTTACAAGTCTATATTTTCTAAGCTCTATTTGAAATGATCACCTTGTATCTTCAAACATTTACGTAGTAAGTGTTAACATTAGGGTAAAACTGTAATAAATTACATGGCGCAATACCAGTTTTTGTATGTGATAGTGTAAGTATGTGATAGAGAGTTTTACCATGTAATAGGCAGTTTTACTACGTAATAATCAGTTTTCAGTATGTAATAGACAGTTTTAGTGTGCGATAGGCAGTTTTAGTATGTAATAGACAGTTTTAGTGTGTGATAGGCAGTTTTAGTATGTAATAGACAGTTTTAGTGTGTGATAGGCAGTTTCAGTATGTAATAGACAGTTTTACTATGTAATAGAAAGTTGTAGTATGTGATTGATTGTTTCACTTTGTAATAGGCATTTTTAGTATGTAATAATCAGTTTTCAGTATGTAATAGACAGTTTTAGTGTGCGATATTCAGTTTTAGTATGCGATATAGAGTTTTACTACGTAATAAACAGTTTTAGTGTGTGATAGACAGTTTTAGTATGTAATAGACAGTTTTGTATGTAATAGACACGTTTAAAATGTAATAGACAGTTTTACTATTACTTGACAGTTTTGTATGTAATATACAGTTTTAGTATGTAATAGACAGTTTTAGTATTAATATACAGTTTTAGTATTAATAGACAGTTTTAGTATGTAACAGACAGTTTAGTGTTAATAGACAGTTTTAATAGTAATAGACAGTTTTAGTATGTAATAGACAGTTTTAGTATAAAATAGACAGTCTTAGTATGTAATAGACAGTTTTAGTATGAAATAGACAGTTTTAGTATTAATAGACAGTTTTACTACGTAATAGACAGTTTTGTTATGTAATAGACAGTTTTAGTATTAATAGACAGTTTCAATATGTAATAGACAGTTTTAGTATGTAATAGACAGTTTTAGTATCTAATAGGCAGTTTTAGTATTAATAGACAGTTTTAGTATTAATAGATAGTTTTAGTATTAATAGACAGTTTAGTATTAATAGACAGTTTTAGTATTAATAGACAGTTTTAGTATTAATAGACAGTTTTAGTATGTAATAGACAGTTTTAGTATAAAATAGACAGTCTTAGTATGTAATAGACAGTTTTAGTATGAAATAGACAGTTTTAGTATTAATAGACAGTTTTACTACGTAATAGACAGTTTTGTTATGTAATAGACAGTTTTAGTATTAATAGACAGTTTCAATATGCAATAGACAGTTTTAGTATGTAATAGACAGTTTTAGTATCTAATAGGCAGTTTTAGTATTAATAGACAGTTTTAGTATTAATAGACAGTTTTAGTATTAATAGACAGTTTAGTATTAATAGACAGTTTTAGTATTAATAGACAGTTTTAGTATGTAATAGTCAGTTTTAGTATGTAATAGACAGTTTTAGTATGTAATAGGCAGTTTTAGTATTAATAGACAGTTTTAGTATGTAAAAACAGTTTTACTCTGTAATAGACAGTTTTACTATGTAATATGCAGTTTTACTATGTAATACTTTAGTATGTAATAGACAGTTTTAGTATGTAATAGTCAGTTTTAGTATGTAATAGTCAGTTTTAGTATGTAATAGACAGTTTTACTATGTAATGGACAGTTGTACTATGTAATAGACATTGTTAGTATGTAAAAGACAGTTTTACTATGTAATAGACATTGTTAGTATGTAATAGACAGTCAGTTTTGCTATGTAATTGACAGTTTTACAATGTAATAGATAGTTTTACTATATAATAAACAGTTTTAGTATGTGACATGCGGTTTCAGTATGTGATAGGCAGCTGTGATTGGTGCTGGATAGCAAATATTTAATTCTGGAAAACAAAAATTTGAAGGAAAAATCATTAATATTTTTTTTCTCTATCTATTATGCTAAAAAAACGTTTTGAAGGAAAGACGATTGCTAACATTTTTGTTGTAATTAAAGTCTCAAATGTATGATATTGAAGAACTTACTTTTGGGGTTTTTATGTTGAAATGGTATCTATACCTTTTGTTTCACTCACCCACATGTATGTGTAGAAGAAAAATAAGATGCATTTATTTAAATTAAGGTTTATTAGTTTTCCTGCTGAGAGAGGTTTCATTTGTAAATATTTAAATTAAATCAGATCGAAACCACATTAAAATTGTTTTGACTCAGAATGTGTGGAAGAATACCCTGAGAAAAATTGTATCATTTTTAAAAAAATATTCTTAAACACTTCAGCTTGTTAAGTCAGGCTACTGTATACCTCATTTGTCCTGAAAATGCAATGTCTTAAGGATTCTTGACGTTGATGGAGGTGGTGCACTCTTACACCAAACAAATCATACACTTTGACAGACTTTTGTAAAACTTGAATCGTACACACTCTGCGCTTCTCATATGCGTACATTTATCCCTCAAGTGGTTCACTTGATTGATGTTGTTGCTTCTCTAAACAGAGCGTAGGCGACTCTGTCTAAAAAGACAAAATATCAGAAAAAATACTTTCTTGTTTTTTTGTTATTTGAAAGTATTTGTCTCACTTGGAAAGAAGGATTGGTTTTTTGCCGCCTAACATCCTAGCTGTGACATTTCTTGGTGCACACATCACAACAATATATGTATGTGTGAAAACACTGTCTTTCCCATTCTGCCTAAACAATTTTGTTGAACTGATATACCTTTTCAGTCATATATCAGCACAGTATAACCGTTGTGTTTTATAAAGATGGAATCCAATCACTGCACACAACACTAACGTTTCATTTCGTATGGTGCAATTTGCTTTACTTCAAAAGAATATAAAATCATGTTTTAAGGCCCGTTCCCTTAAGCTCGATTAAACTTTAATCATTATGAACAGGAAATCATATGACAATCAAATGTTATCAAAAGCTGATTAAGGTTTAAAAAAGATGGATATCTAAACTTTCTTCAAAACACCAGTGTTATATTCGATCTGATATATATATATATATATATATATATATATATATATATATATATATATATATATATATATATTACTATGGAATGGTGAATAAATGTGTGATGGTAGAAAGCTTCCGAGGAGAATCGGGTGGGTTCGAATCCCACTGGGACTGATCTATATCAGTCATGGTAGTATCACTACGGTAGATGAGAAAGATATACTCAGTAGTGTAATAGAAAATTGTTCTTGTGCAACTGTGATCCAGGACCGGCGTTGTGTACCAAAATGTGCGTGTTTGTTATTAGTGAGTGAGCGATTGATCGCGGTGCATGATTCCTGTGCTTGACAAGGACTAACAATGATTCCCCGCAAAATTAACAAAAGCTTCTGGCATTCCTCCTCTCGTTTTTAGACAGACAACACCTCGGTTAGTTCCATTCTTGTATATGAAGAGCACTTGTCGTTCACGCAAGTGAAGGACAAGGGATTAGGCATAATTTGAAAGATTATAACGTTTCTAAACGCTTAAACACTTCGAGTCTAGTAAGACATTATTTGTATTTTTTGTATGTGCTAAATTATGAAATGGGGGCGTGTGGGTTGTGTATTGTATTTGTGTCGGTTCTATTTTGTAGTTACTCCTTGTCTTGTATATTAAGTATGTGCTCTGTATTATTTTAGATTTATTCAATACATATATAATATAATATAATATAATATAATATAATATAATATAATATAATATAATATAATATAATATAATATAATATAATAATACTATTTAAATACCAGACACAGCCATTCTTTGTTAATATTCTGAAATTTGTGATAATCTACAAAAGTAATAAAGTCAATATAAATTTTACTCTTCAGAGTGCTATTAAATGTTATAAATATTATTACCCGAGAAGTGCTATTAAATCTTATAAATATTATTACCCGAGAAGTGCTATTAAATGTTATAAATATTATTACCCGAGAAGTGCTATTAAATGTTTTAAATATTATTACCCGAGAAGTTAATTTTTTGGTTGATATAATTTTTTCACCTGAAATCTTCATAGTACGCTATTATGACAAAAATGTTAAGAATTTTCTTTAAAGAGCGGATAGCTATATGTACAATAATTACCATGTCTAGCGAAACATTCCATTCATTTAGTAAATTAAATGTTTTATAATTGGAGACCATTTAACTTTACTTGATTTTAGCATAGAACATTTGAAAGTATGCATGCTATCACATTACGTCATCGATATGAATTTGCTTTAACCCGTTTAAGAGTTTTTTTTATAATTAGCTTGTAATTGGCTTGTAAAAATATCCTTTCGACATCAAAATTCATTGTATACAAGGACCGTTTTGTCCGAATGTAGTTTAGAATCATTTCAGTTTACTAAATTTATTGAATATAATTGATTACATTCGTCATGCGATGAGTAGAATGTTACACTTATGACATTTCAGATGAAATTTTGTGGACCTCGTTGAATAATTTTGATGTCAAAAAAGATGTTTTCATTTAAGTCTACCAGTAAAGGACGTGGGTATGCCAAATGGCTGGTTTCTACTTCTGCTGTGACCTATAGAGTCCCAATTAATTCAACTGTTGATCTTAAAGACATCAGCGCGAATGACATCATGCAATAGAATGATAGTTTTCAGTTTGAAACAAAAAAAATTCAGATTATCTTTTTCAGAATTATCATATTATAATTTTTCGGTTGCAGAATCTCTATTAATTTAACTGAGAGCATAATGACTTTTAATTACATGAAGTTTGTTGGTGGACTTATAGACTTTAGGGCTCAGAGTATGGTTTTATTATTTACTTTGAAGGTATTTTCAGAGACGATAATCGGTTATTATAATCAATACTATCCAGAGACGCTACTCTGTTACTATATGCACAAAGTTTGATTCAGATGTCCTGACAAAATATAATTTGTTAATTCTGCACCACGGTAGAGTTTTTAATTACATTCTAATTACATTGACTAAAATGTCTCTAATTGAAACGGTCACATTGTTGTGCGGAGACATCAAGTAGAGCCAGCCAAAATATCCTGATATTATGAATGCAACTGATGTTACTTCATACTTTGTTAGCTCACACCAATTTAGTCTCTCTTCTTTGTTAGCCGTGTTTCTAAATTTATAGGAATACGTAGAGTCCTTAAAGTTCAAATTGATGTGTCTCTGAAACATTTATTACCAAAAAACATTGAAGGACAGACTCCATAAAACGTATGTATTATTTCAGGTGTACCTATAATTGTCATCGATGCAGTAACTGCTTTTTGCTGAACATTTTTTTTGTTTGTTTGTTTTGCTTTGGGGGGTGGGGAGGGTGCAAAGAGAGCTCTATTATGCTTAATGGATATATTGTAGGGTTTTTTTTCTTTGTATCTATTTATTTACAGTGCTGAAATGTTTTAAAGACTTTTCGCTCACTTCTTGAAACTAACGTGGGCAATCGTTGGTTTTTATCACAAGACGGTGTCGAATGTTCCTCACAGTTTCTATGTTTCCTTATACCTGATCATAACTGAATTTAAACTTTAAACAGACTGACAGCCTCTTATGGTTTCATCGATGGTCAGTGGTGACATTAGATACTTCTTTAAAACTGATATGCAAAACAAACAATTTTTTTTTAAAATGCTCTATTGGAGAAATGTATATCCTTGAATATCGGGGTGTTTATATTTTACATAATTGGAGTCTTGAAAAACACTAGGTTCTGCTAAAAAGCACTAAAGATTGAAACCATTAACAGCATCCACAATGTTTTGTGTTCATTTTGCAATTGATCGATTATCTGAAGAAAAAGGCTTTCTTGTCATGTATTCATCCTCCTGACACATCATATAAATTATAATCGCCTTATGTCTATTGGTACAGTTCATGTTTCGAGGAGAACCGACTGACGGACGGACACATGGACGAATGGATGAACAGACACGACCGATCGAAACATATCCGCAAAAGGTGAGGATGTATTAATGCTTTCAATATTTACAGCTTAAAAAGAAATCATGGCGCAGAAAGACTAAGCCGTTCGGCCGACTATAAAACGCTCAAAAGTAAAACAAGATCGAAATGGCACAAGAAGTACGAAAGGAAGTCATATGATACTGTTGGGTTTCAATTTTGTCTTTAATATAAATCTTTCAGGAATTTTCATTCTATGAACGGTCCATATATTTCATAAAACATTGCAAATGCAACCACCATACAATGGCAGAGAAGGTGAACATGGTTATTTAATAAATGTACTTTTGTGAGTATCCAATTAAGTAGGTATGGATAAGAAGTTCTGAGCCGTAGCACATTTACAACATGTACTACAACTTTTTGGTAAATGAAAAAATTACCATAGCTTTTTCAATATATAAGCAACAACTTAAACATTCCACGCGACAAGTAAGAATTGGTAAGAAATCTGTCTGAAATAATTCACTGCAGTATCCCTGGCTTTGCTAACAAAAATTACAAATAGTACGCGACAAATAATAAAAAATAAAACATCCTTCCAAAAGACTTCCAACACCAGCCATGTTTTTTTTAATTTTAATTTTAATTTTTGTTTTTTAACACACATTCTGGACCAAAAAGCTCCAACGGTTTGAAACGAGTAAGAATTGCATCAAATTTAAAACGTTATTTTTTCCAATATAAATGACGTCAGAAATCAACTCTAACAGATGTAATATTGAGCAGGAATTAACAGAGATGAAACAAAAGAACAAGGACTTTGCAAACAATCAGAAAGGTGATTATGGTGTGTCAATGTCTCATTACTATGTACTCAAAGAGATCGATATCTAGAGATATTCAAATGCTTGTGCTACAACATCAATAAATATGTTCATTTTATGCACATCACAAAGACTCACAAATACTTAAACTTTGAGCACAATCGCCGAGACTTTGTGGAAAAATAGACGACAACTATTTATTATTACAAGCAAAGGTTTGTAAAATTAAAATTTTAAAAAAAATTTGCTACCAAAGGTTGTGCTCTAAACGCAGGTGGCAAAGATAAGGAAGAGACACTGCGAAATACAATTGAACAAAATTGCTAGCAATCAAAGAATTGTTATGATTTTGTTGTGCTGGGTTGACTATAAAAAAGGTTCCAGGACTAATTTATTTCGATTTCTTACTTGTCTCATGCTATTTGTAACTTTTGTTAATGTGTGTGGGGGGGAGTCTTTCAGGAAGATTTCTTACCATTTCCTACTTCTTTCATGCTATTACGTTTCATGTATTGTGTTAAATCTGAAAAAAAAGAGAATGAAGAGACACTGGGAGAAATAATTGATGAAAGTTATAGCAAGCGGACAAATGTTTATGATCTTGTCGTGCTGGATTGACTCGGACCGAATATCGGAAGACTATTTATTTCGTACCTTTTCTTACTCATCTCACAAGATTTGAAAACAAAATTATATAGATGTTGCCTAGAAATCTTTCAGACAGATTTCTTGTGTGTCTCTTACAAATTATACTTTTTTGTCAGGATATGGGTTGAAAAATATTATCGTGGAACTCGCTTGGAAGTCTTTCCGACGGATTTCTCACAGAGTAACAATAGTACGAAAAGAGTAAGAAATGGTAAGAAATCATTGAAAATACTTCCCATCAACTTCCATGGCAATACATTTTTTAAGCTTACTGAGGCAAAATATACAAATAGTTTGAGGCATGTAAGAAATTAGAGTTTGTATATTTATTAATTTATTTATTTTAGATTCAATTTAGCACAAGAAGATGATAAACAACTGTTGGCTTGATATCAATTGGATCACTTACTTATTTCTCTTCTTCGTCGCCTTCGTGCAGAGCACTACCTTCAGTCTCATTCGTCTTTCTTTTCTTTTAATTCCACAATCTTGTTTGTGCAATAATCAATGTTATTTTATATCCATTTTTCGTGTAGTCCGTGTGATTGTGCTTAAAGTTTAAGTGCGATGACTGATTCAAGTATCAGAAAGAATGTTGATCTGCAGCTTATACATCATGATTGATTTGGGTATTATATTTGTTTGTGCTTGACTGAAAAACTCATATTCTTGCTTATATTTGATTTCACGGAGAGGCAGCAACATTTATTCTGATATTGCGATATTTATCTACCGAGTATTGTTAGACAGTTATTCTGATATTGTAATATTTATTATCTCTTTCTTTCGTCATGATGTCATCTAAATTGTTAATAAAACGTCGATAAAAAAATAAGGTTTCACACGTTTAAAGAGGAGATGAGAATCAACGTTTCTGTCTCAATATTTAGAGCGAATGTATTATTATTGGTGAAGATTTCTTTGAAAGCATATAGATTTAGCAAATCTAGTACAGTCATTTTAGCAGTCGGTACTAATTCTCCTAGTGTCATATGTGTATAGTTAGCGCAATTGTATCGTTTCTATATATTTTTTTTCTTTAAATTTTAGTTTTGTTCATTTACATTGTTGAAACATGTCAATAATATTTGACTAATTTACTGATGCCACTATAAACATCCGTTAGTTGTTTTCAAAAGAAAGTGTTGCAATATAAAAGACTCATAGTTAGAAAGATAATGGAAATGGTACAGGTATTACTAATATAAATGGCACGGTTCCATGGCATTTCAAGTTTTCCTTTATATTTACCATTTCAAAATATTTCACTCTTATTGAATTTTAATATTTTTATTTTTATAAAATATATCAAAAGTAAAATGCGTGGTAAAATACTGGATAGGTAGGGCAACACATGTTAGATGTCCTTCTGCAACGGTCCAATTTGTTATGTATGTGCTGGAATGGAAGAGTTACAAATAAGAGTAACAAACATAATATTGAAATATGAAACTAGAGCACAGCTCTTTTCTGCACTTAACATATATTTTCAGAGTCAAATCTCAAATAGTGCTGTTCGTGTTACAGGAGAACCCATTGACAGACAGACACATGGGCAGACACGACAATATATCTGTAAAAATGCGGATTTGATAATGGTTGGAAAAATGTGAATACTTCGGATACTAAAATATTAATTAGAAATAATGGACGAGAAAAGATCAGCCTTTCGGCAGGTACAACAGTTTTGTGGAAATAAAGTGCTGACAGTTAAAATAATTTGCAAAAGGCACAAGTATTATCATAAGCAGAATATGATTCTTTTGCGCTCGATTTTGTTGCATTTGTCAGCATTTCAAGAGTTTTCATTTTACCGACTTTCAATAGCTGTAATGAAGTGTTTCAAATACAACCAGCCTGGCGTGGAACCAGGGTGACGGAAAGTGTATGTTTATTTTGAATGCATGCCTCTCAAGTTCCAATTAGGTACCTCAGTCCTGCAAGGGAAGACGACCCATTTTAATTTTGGGTATGGCACTTTTATGCACTTTGCCCGCATTTTAAAATATGTTTATTATTATTATTATTATTATTATTATTATTATTATTATTATTATTATTATTATTATTGTGATTGATTGGATAATGATGAAGAATATTGATTTCTTAATCTTACACCATGAGTAACTTGTTATTACAATGTTTGTTTTTGACTGAAAGGATTTGATTGAAAGAATCTTGTTGTTTTAAGTGATCTTCATCAAAAGTCAATCAAAATTTTATCCTGTGACTATGAAATTGACTCGGCGATATTTATATGACATTTTATATTATTTGCGCTTCTATGAATTTTTTTTTCTTTGCATCACCATGTTTTCTACATCTCTCGCTTTTAATATGCTACTCGACAAAAGTCAATTTGATAAGGGTTTTCCGAAGATTCTTGAAAGAAGTTCGAATCCAAATTTCCATCAAAGTTTCGTGTCAATGAACTACTATAGAATGTTTGCTCTATTTTTTTCATGTACTGCGCTGAAGAAAAACCAAAGCCTTTCGATCACTTCCTTTCACAAATCTGAATAACTTTAGCTTTTCTAGCGTGCAAACAAAATGTTCCTTTCAGATTCTGGGTCTCCAAAGACCTGTGTCTAAACAGGAATGATACGATTATAATTCCAACAATTGACGGGAACTAGACGCTGATAACCTTACTCATTGCTACATGCATGGTGAATAACGTCATTAGATTGGATTGTCCAGATTAGACTATATTGCCTGAAGGTGATAGCAAGCAGTGCCTACCAGAGAATCTATATGCAATATATGTGCATTTTATATTTACCTGCATGCATCTTGTGTGGCTGTGTTAAAGAGCGTTCTAGATGAAAGTCGTCACCAATATCTGCACCCTGTAGCCATTGTGAACCTTTTAAAGATATAACACATTTATATTCATCCTACTGACACATCATCTCAGATATGATCAATCTATCTCACTCGGCCTTGTTCATGCTGAACCGACTGACGTACGGATATATCAACATACAAATGGACAGACACAATCGACCACTACAGAAATGTGGATGCAGTAATGCAAAGAACAATTCAAATGCTTCCATCGCAAGAATATTATAGTGTCATAGACGCAAAAGACCAAACCCTGTAGCCAGCATGATTATTTTGATGGTATCAAATGATTGTGTTAAGAACAATATAGATGTAAAGGATCAAGTTGTATTAAGGGTGGATTTTAAGATTCTATGGCATTTCAAATTTGTCTTTTACATTCAACAATTTAACAGTTTTCGCTCCATCAACATTTAACAGATTCTAAGAAATATGTCAAAAGCAACCAGCCCGGCTTAAAACTTGAAGAGCAGGACAACATATGTTAGATAGGAATTTATTTCTATGAGGATCCCATTATGTACGTCACTACTGGAAAGGAAGAGGACACATTCCATTACAGTAACAAATCTAATTATATAACCCGAATTTCCGCACAGAAATCATTTTTTGTATGTTTTATTTCAGGAAGGAAAAATCAATTTTAGTACGTTACTTATTCTTACGATTTTTCAAGTAATTAATCTCCAAAATATACATATGCAATTTCCTTTCTTTATTATTGATAAATCACTAATTTCTCAACCATGAAGAGATGTTGGAACACTTAATCAAAGAAATTTTTACTGGGGCAGTGAGCATATATTTTCCACACTAAAATCTAGAAAGTATTTGCAATTCAATTTACCATGAATAAAATATTCTCTCAGATCCATGACAGAAACATTCTCCAGAGTCAATAATTTCAATCCAAAACTTCATCAGTTTCTGAAACGCATAATGATATTACCTGACAGATTAAATACCTATTATGAGTCAGTATAAAACGAACCTAAATGTTCTTCCTTCCACATAATTATTTCTTATTAAAACAGTTTACTTGACTATTAACTTCTTTTACGTGATACAAATTGTACAAGTAATCTTCAGCCTTTACCCACTTAAACTTATATACTGTTTTATTATATACTTAAGTGTGAACTACAGAAAATTATTGATGAAATATTTTTCATATTTTTCATTCCTATATTTTCACATGTGAAGATATATCCTTATATGTTCACATGTGGCAATACAAGAGTTCCCATTGTGCCATGGGACGCTTGATTGTGTCTGCCAATAGAAGTGATATTTGCAGCAAGAAAAACAAGCATATTGTGAGCTTGAATCTATATCACGTGTTGAGGTATTATCCAAGACCGATGGACTACAATATCCTGGCAACAACCATGACACACACTGAACTTTACGATTTACCGACACTATGACAGCAGCACTGAGACAATCCCAACGATGCTGTATCATTGGACTGATAGTTTTAGCTGATCTTTTCGTAATGGTACATTCAATTTTCATTGATGTATTTTTTCCTAATATTAATATTTCGTTGTATTTCTTTGGCTAAATGACATACAATCCTCTTCAACAAACTTAGTTTCGTTCAGTGTTGAATGAGAATAACCCCATGTACACACGCGCCTTCATAGCAGTAAAGTAGCGTATATTACTGTGCGGTGTTCAGGTTTCATTCATTAACTGAACGACGTTTAAATGTTCAATAAAACGTTGAAATATTTATTTTTGTTTCAATTGTGTCATTCCTATAACATAATATAATGATTAATATGCTTGTTTTTAAGAATATAATAAAACGTTTATTCCCAGAGTATTACAAAAAATTGTGCCCTCGTTCATGTGGCGTAGAATGCCCTCACAAGCTCGAGCATCCTGCACCACATGACCTCGGGTCCAATATTTTCAATACTCAGTTAATAACCTATACATGCACAGTGATTTACATTTGTACTTTGGAATACATCTCGACGTCAAAGAACTAAGTTAAAGTATGAATAGGTTTAACTGGATCAGAAAACATCAACTGAAATGAAATCAATATACATCTGAGATAAATTTGCAACCTAAGATATCATGACAAAGCAAAAGAGTAATGTCATCATACGTCTGAGAACTCTGAAGTGGTATGCAAAGCCGTCTCGTTCAGGATATACGTCTCGTGCAGGATATACGTTTTGTGCAGGATATACGTCTCGTGTAGGATATACATGCTTTGTCGACCGCTCCGATTTATTTTACATAACTTAAGTACAAATTCAAGTATCCTGTGTGACTCTCAATTGCCTCTATGAATTTATTAAATATACATTTACCTGAATGAAGTACATACTAGTATTAAACCTAATCGTAAATGTTAATAAAGTGTCACAATTTCTATTATATTTACAAAATGACTACTCCCATTTTTGCAAAATACATAAACAGTATGTAAATAAAGACTACGCAGAGATACAATTAATACAGCAACATGCGCAGGTGCCAACAAAACCTCAGAGATGATTTAATAATTTCGGGGAAAAAAAGATTTGGCAAGGAAGAATAAAGCATAAATATAAGCAAATAACAATTGGTCGTAGTTTGTGCGCCTTGCAGGATTTCTTCAGATGGAACCACCTAATGAGAACAGTAATCAGTAATGTAATTTGTGCTTGTGATCCGAACGCAGTTGAACCTGTTTATAACGAATCCACAGGAACCACTGAATTGTGTTCGTTGAAACAGAATTTCTTTATCAAAAAGAGATGTATTTTGTATAGGTTCATACAACGAAGCTAACTTAGAACGGTACTTCACCACATAACATCATTAGCTAAATCTGAGTTCCTGATGAACGGAATACATTTTCTGTCATTCAAGTTGTCTGACGAAAAAAACACAAGAGCAAAGCAATCAGTGGTATAATAGTAGGGTATGAGACAAACCGAAAAAAATTACCTGCAGTTTTCCGATACAAACCGAAATAATGTGTGTTGAGTCTCCATTAGAATAAGTCTGCACAAGTAGAATAATATCTTCTCCTAGCCTACAATGAGCATCAAGTGTTGTAACAAAAATGATAATGCTTCATCTGCTCAAGCCATTGGCTGTAAAGAATATCTTTGATTGTCTCAACAACCAAATTTTATTAGTAATTTAAAAGAAATTGAAACAAATAATAATATTAATAATAATAATAATTATTATTAGTAGTAGTAGTAGTAATAGTATAATTACACATTAATATCATTATTCGTGTACTCAATCAGGCTGTTGATCAAAATTCAGTAAAGTCTACCATAAACTTAATTCTGTGATATCATAATCCAGTCTTCAAGGTCCAGAACTGTATTTTAATTTGAGTTAAATATATGTAAATAGCAACAGTTCTCTGTATAATAATAAATAAGTAATATATCTACGAAGAATACACCAAAAATTGATGGATGACGATTTTTGAATTTCAATACCACTTTGACGAGGTTGCATTTACAATAACGATGTTTAATAAATGCTATAGTTCGTAATTGCTGTGAATAGTAGAGCTAACTCGTGACCAGGTAGGTTCACGTAAAGATGATTTCAGAGAAATTTAGCCAAGATTGTCTGCGCCGCAAGGTGTACCGGAGAAATGAAATCCAGTTATTTATAATACTGTGAACATCGTCTCATGAAATTGGAAAACCCGAATCTCTTTTCTTGTTCTAACTCCAGTTCATAAAACTTGGTCAAATGACCACAAGTGCTGCAGAGAAAACATGCATCGACGGTCAAAAAACAAATCACATTTTGAGGAAAACACCAGTGTGTACCCTGGCTAAACCTTGTGTGCCTACCCATACCATTCAGCAAGTAACTGGTCTTAAAAATGCCGCCGCAGTCATCAACTATGCTACAAGTTTGGACCACAATGAACAGAGAAACGTCATTCATATACTGTGTTCCTCCAGCAAGACAACTTTCTGCACTTCTACATTAAATGCCAGTGCTGTCGCCTTTAAAAAGCAATTGACACCCTCTTGTTGACAAAGCAATCTCAAGGAAGACGATCTAGAATGTACCCCACACCCAGACTGGAGATCGTAATGGCTGTTTTAAACATCTAGTCCATGGTATTGTTATCAGTAATTAAAATTTCAATTTCAATATAATTCAGAAATAAGTAAAACTACTTATCCTGGATGAGCCAAATTGCATCAGTATTAGATATATCCATTTATCCTGAATATGTTGATCCAGAATCACAATGTTCTTGTAAAGTTCTGCACTCTCTGGACTGCACTTTACATATCTGTGTACGCTGAGGACAGCACTACGATTATGTGCTTATTAGTAACTATTGTTGTTATTGTTTAAATGCCATTAAGTGTCCATCATTCAATATTTGCTTGTTTGAAATATTATTTTACATCGAGAATGAATTTAATATGAACAAACATGTGCAAGAACTGTTATACTGTACTTATTATTAAGAGTTCATTCATTACCGAGATCTCATTTATAATGTCTCGTTTGTATGATGTAACAGTATACAAAGGCTAAAGACGTTATTCCACGAATTCATAACCGTTACGCTCAATGATTTGTACGATATTCTTCGATAAAATGTCATTTCTTTTAAAACGTTTCCTTTTTAATTCTGAAATGGCAATTAAAAATGGGGTGTGGGTGAGGGTATATAATAAATAAATTATAGAGTTTGTACTGTTGAATATTGTGGTCACGCCGTAAGTACATTGGGTTCGCTAACTCGCCCCGTTATACTTCAGTCTCGCACACAATATCCATTAGTACAAACAATATAATGTATAATTATCCTGCCTGGTCGATGTTGCGGAGGTGATAGTATGTGCTGTCGTGTGCGGGGTACAGTGGTTGCCATTCCGTTGTTTCTTGTTACATACAACTCAAAGTATCATCATTTACGCTTTCATATTACTTGATGATATGCTTTGACGGTCACTAGAAATAAATTTCTTAAACATGTTGTAAACATTGCTACCTTGGTCATTAATAGCATCTCATTGACACTTTACACTAACAGGATCAAAGCTATTGTTGAAAAAGATAGTAAAGAAAGTGAGAATAAAACACACCATTTCTCTTTTATATAAATAGATTAACTATGGAGATAAAAACGAGAAGTTTGCAAAGAAAATACTTGTTTGTTGTTCTTTGAATGAATTGCAACACCTGGTTCCACAATTTCCTCCCTATTGATATCGTATGGACTGTTAGATGTTTGATACAAACCCTACTGTGGTGCAGAAAAATATGTACATACAAACTTCCTTTAAACATTTCCAAATATTTAACATTCAGTTTTGTAGAGTAGTGTACACGTGCACTGATACAGGCTTGCGAGGAAGAATATCGTCATATATATATATATCTTATATGTTTTCAGAATGTGCAGGGACATTAAAATAAGTTTACCAGCAACCTAAAAAGCTTTTAAAGAAGATGATAATTAGTCACAGAGAACATCTAGGGAGAAGAGTTAACAAGTTCAGTCCTTAACGTAATCAACTATTATCTTTAAGACCTAAATTCATTGAAATACACATTTATTTTTCAATAACGATGTTTTGGTCGAGATTAGCTGGAAGATGAATTGCTGCTGGCTTGAGGCTTTTAGCTTCAATTGAGGTAAAAATCACACGACTACTGCTAATAACACGATGTCTCATACTTTTAGTGGTGAATATCAAGAGATGAGTGAATATGTACGAATAATATGTAAGCGCAAATTAATAAAAAGAGTGAAATTCAAATGCAAATATTTGCTTTGTAGATTGTGAGATGTAGGCAAACTCGTCATGCATTACAAAAAAAAAAAAAGACAGAAAAGCGCTGGAGTTCAGAGTTTGATTTGGTCAAGAAAAATATAATGAAATTTTAATTAATATGAAAGCAATAAAGGAAATGGGTGTGTCCGTTATTTATGTAAGGGAACATTGTGATATGCAAAGAAAACAATATATATATATATATATATATATATATATATATATATATATATATATATATATATATATATATATATATATAAAAATATATATATCACTCTCATAATGATCCAAAATCGTCTACCAAAGTGCGTAAACAACAATGTCAGATCATGTCAACTGGTTACAATCAGTGACACTCTGATCAATTAATTACTCCATTGCAACGTCTGAAAAGGTGGGGTCACTATATAACCCTTTCCTTATAGATCAAATGAAAACGAAGATGGAAAAAGATGTATCTAGTAAACAGTTGCGGGTTGTTTTGTTTCCTTTTCAAACACTAAAACAATGTTAGCGTTATATAGTTATAGTGTAAATATTATTCTAACATTTCGACTACCATTCATTATAACACTCTATCTGAATAAAATGTCCAAAAAGTAATCCTGAGCCAAAGCACGAAATAATCGCGTTATTAGTGCACTGTTTTGTACTTAGACAATATAATTGATCTCTTTCTTTTGATTTCAAGACAATAGTATGTTATAAACACGTTTAAAAAATCAAATTTCAAAATTTCTTGTAGGATATGGTATGATTAACATACAGAAACTCAAAGCTTGCAAGGCATCAGATTTTCATACTGGAAAGGTATGTCCGAAGACATTTGCAAGTAATGGCCGTTTGTATGGAGTTTTCAAAAGTTAAAATAATGGCACTTATAGGCTGATGGAAATTAAAGAATAACAAAAATAAAACAAAGTAACTATATGAAGGGTTTATATTATTTGACATAATTAAATACAAGGAAACATTTATAAAGTAGTCTACTCACTACGAATTTACAAATGTAATATGTTTACTCTTTGATTTGTCATTGTCCTTTTGTGAGACAGATGTTGAGAAAAAGTGCACAAACCCTAATCGAAATAGTTTATAAGCAATCATTAGGCAACGGTTCATACGATATACAAGTAACGCACTAAACACCAAAGAGACTTCTTTTGTGACATGCAGGTCAAATGGTCAATAGAGCCAGTAATCTGTACGTATTAAAATGCATAAATAAATGCATTCAATAATTCGACACTGAAACAGCATGACATTATACCTTGTTTTGTTTTTTTGGTCAATTCCCGAAATTGTCTAAGGACATGCCCTTTTGATAGGTGCTTTATGTCACCTCAAGCTGGCAATAATTCATGGGAATAAACCTCCAACTGTAGAAGATTCAAAGAGTGAGACGGAAGTACACATAATGTCATTACAATGCGAACATCAAAGTAACTGAACTTACATATTCTGACACTGGAATATCATCAAGTAATTTTAACCATGTACATAATGACTTACACAAAGAAACAATAATTATTATTTATGCAAGTTACGAAATAAAAAGTTTTATTGTTTTAAATATGTAAAGAAAGATAATTTTATTATTGTCAACCGCTATAGAAATGCAGTAGCAGCCAAAGATTTCAAATAAATATAGAATTTGAATCATATTTTATACCTCTTGAATGGTATGATTTTATATTCTTGGGTCTTTTTTTAATAAAAACTGTATTCCTGTCAATGTTTTTTTTATAGTTTTTGTTTGTTTATTTTTAAGTTTTGTTACTAAGCGTGTGTTTTGCAAGACTTTGATTGTTAAATGTCTTGCACATGAAAAGTTATACCAACATCAGCGTTTGGATTTGACAGTTCGTCGTCTAGAGAGTACTCATTTTCGCCTCATGAAGCAATCTAGGGCAAATTAAGAGAAATCCTTCAACTTATCGTGCAATTATCGAACCTAAATAGTTTTGTCGCTAGCACATCCATACGTTCATTGCCTATTATCGAACAGCATACATTGTGAGCATTCGAGCGCATAGGTGAATTATTGAATTAACACCTTTACTTACAAACCATAATAAGGGATTGGCCCATTATTGTATTGAATAATTGTAAATGAAATGACTCTCGAAAAAGTCACTTACCCAAAAGTTACTCTACCATTAGGACGTGAATATATCATGTCACAAATTAAAACAATTTCTAAACCATCATCAAAATACTTTTTTTCTTCAGAAAACATTTCCACTTTTTGGTAAATATATGTTAACGCAGAGCCGGTGCGAGGCACAACTGCAAAGATATAGTCAGCGATACATATCCTCTCACAATAAATACTTTGTTGTTTGCAATTTATAGTTTTGAATGTACAAATTCTTTGAGTTTAAGAATTCGAAAATAAGAAAATGAATTAATTGTGAGAAACTTCTAAATAATAATGCCATACAATTTCAAAAATTACAAAGTGCGTATTGATTAGAAAAAAGTTGTTTGCCAGATGTAATATTTAAATAAAAAGCAATCATTAAAGACAGTTAAATGTAAGTTACAGACTTGTGTAATAATGGCATTCATGAGATTATATTTTGCAAATTCAACAATTACTAGACCAATCAGGCTAAGATGGTTAGCTTTATTGCTAGGTTTTGAGCGAATCGAGTAATTAATTGTGGTCCGCTAATATACAGAGAAACAGATGGCGCATATCAGACAGTTAACACTTAAAAAATTATTGTTACGGTGTAGGTAAGCAAAACCTCTTGATCTAGCGGGAAATTACAGATCGAAAGCAGTGTGATTTGCATCTTACCAGAAGATAAAATCCTTTTATATAACTGAGAACTACATTGCTCTATATAGGGGCCACTTCATAATTAAAACCTGATCAAATTCGATCCGACATAAAAATGAAAATATGCTGTGCGATTTGGAACATGTTTAAAATGTGCGTATGAAATACAAATCATGCTAAGAAAAAGAAACAAATATATGAGAGGTATATGACAAAACTGCTATCTAAACGCGTGAAGCGTCATGGGAAGCCAGAAAGACTCCAGGAAGGAGCTGGTCTTGCGTGGGGTTCATTAATGAGGACTGTGTGACACAGTAATAAAACAAAGTAACAAGTAAAACGGAAAACGGAAACAAAATATATAGGCTGACGTAAGTGAGTCAAAGTTGCCATGTGAACAAAGAGAAGAACAGAAAGACTTCAGGGAGGTATTGGTCTCATATGGGATGCACAATGAGCAACAAATCTAGAAAAGGCCATATGTAAAAAGTACTGAAGAGAAGTCATAATTCGCAGAGAACAAAGTTTGATTGTGGTGTGTAGATACAAATCTGTAAAAACGTAGTTTTCCCTGGGGGTGATAAGTGGTGGGAAGAATGTATAGACCACGAGATGGCCATTTTGCAAATGTTTGAGATAAATATCAAAAATCACAAACACATACACATGCAAAATAGTTAAATATATTGAATTATTTCAGTTAAATCAATCAAAATGAATATGGATCGAACTCTGGGTCTTTCCATTGATCTATGATGAATGTTATTTTGAAAACATCAGTTCATTTTCTGGTTGCATTTGTGGTAAAATACTTCAAGATTCAGGTATTTTGGATTCTGTTCAACTTTCCACTGAATATGCCTTTCTGTCTGAGTAAGTCGAAACGTATTTAATGCTTTCCGTTTCCAGCAATTCCTTAGCTTTTGTATAATTCTTTTCCTTCATCAAACTGAATCTTTCCAGGGTTTTGTTTTCTAAAGACTTCCCTGAAAGCATAGTGCACGTCAATCCCTTTTTTATTTCATTTTCATAGCCCATGAGTATTTTGAGAAAACATCTATCACTGGCAAGATAAATTTTAATCATTTATTGTCCTTTTTATGTTTGCGCGTCAAGTATATCCACCTTCCACTGCTCATCCACATGACGTATAAATTACCCATCTGTATGTAAATATTTGTCCTCGTTTGCTTGTGCAATATGTAAGTAGATCAGTCAGTTAACTTTTCTTTTAATTCAGTGTATTTTCTTTTCTTATTTATTTTTCCTCTTTAATTTGTTGTCAACTTTGACCTGTGTGTAAGCAGCTGGATTTTATGATCGCAGTAAAGGTTACATGAATACCCCTATTTCTGTTCAATATACTCTTCCTGGTTGATAAACACTGATATATATTTCTGTCCTTGCACCTTTAGCCGTATGATTTTTTTTACGAATAGAATGCTATTTTGATAATGTGGTAGTTTCATTCATCCTCCGCGGGCAAGGACCCATGGAATAAAGTCGAACCCTCAACAGCATTATTAATTTCATCTATTTATTTTGCGCTCTGTGACTCGTGTATACCAACAAGTATGTCCAAAGGTGAAAGTTTAGAAATTACCATATAAGACAAAATCAAGGATATGTGGATACTTTTAAAACATTTGTTATAAACTGATGAAAATCACAGTATATATATATATATATATATATATAACGCTTATGAGTCTATCAGCAATATATGAATGAATTCTAAGATCCTAAGATGTTACAAGTTAGACATTAACGAACATTTATATTCTCATTTTTCAACAGACACAGAAGGAATTAATGGTGTTCAGATTTCATGATTAACAGAAGGAGACCGTAACCCATCCTTACATATCCTTTATCCCAACAAAATCTAAATGGGCAAGTCTTCTGCAAATGATCAATCTCCAGTTTACAGATATTTAATGTCAAGTTCATCATGGAGGGTAAATTAAAATATTGTATATACTTTTTGATTATTGTATTCTGCAGATGCCATGTTTTATTTTTTACTTCAGTATGATATGTATTGGAGAACTCTTTGCATTAAGGTTCTTTTTTTACATAAATGCTGAAATCATTCTCGAACATCGGCGTTTTCTTCCAAACAAGCGAAACTACTTCAGAGAATTTCTATGCACATTTAGAAGCAAATTAATGGCTATGTTACTCGATTTCTAATGATAATTTCTCATCTAATTAAGTACCGTCTATGCCAGTATACGTTAACATATAACATATAGGTATATAAGTCAATGTGTAGTTTATACATGAAAGGATTAGCAACCACCATACCTTTCATACTGGCGGTAACTCTTGAACCTTTTTTCAGAATATATTAAATAAGCGCAGGAATATGTTCAGTCTCTACATTGTTTCTTGTTTTGAAATAATCTGATATTGGCAAAGGCAAACTATCCTTATTGTAATATTTTTTAATGGATGCAAACGTTTCTCTTACTAGAAACATTAACAAGATACAAAGACTCTAGGTTTGCATCTTACAATTTGATAGTAGTGTAAACTTCAAATGTTAAATTTAATAAGTTCAGTTCAGTCTCTTACTTGCCATGTTTTTGTTGCATTATGTTCTGTCGTTAAACTGCTCTTACTGACATAACCGATATGCGTAAAGCAAATAATAATTGCAATGATACTTTTGGATATAAACAACAAAATATCTAGTCATAGCTGTTCACTTTTTTTGAACTCTGTGCCGTTTCGATGTTTATCTAACTGGGGTAAAAATGGTCGATAAAACACATCCTTACGCTAGCGTATTGACACAAGATAGTTTATATGTGTGAGATCATCGAGCTAGTAGCACTGTGTTAATTGTCTTCTCCACAGCTAATTGTTAGATGCATGTACACACATGTCTATCTCGATACTTAGGGAAGCAGCTCGATTTTTTTTTATCAGTGTGCTATGGATTGGGTAAATTATTTTCCTCGAAATAAAGCCTTTAACACAAAATATTTACATATTCACTTGAGTAATATTTGACTCAAATTTGGAACGTTTATTCGACAATGACAATTATGAACGTGGTCTTGTCGGAAATATCAAAGCTCTACCTTCTTTACAGAATGCTAGGGGGATACATGATTTCACGTTGACACATCTTCAGTGTTTGTGAATACAATATATTATAGTCGGACACTGATAGTAAAATATTTGCAATTATTGTCACATAGCCTGCTGCAAAAACATACATGCCATCTTCCGCTGATTCTCGAAACGCTTTTGCTTTCATTCGTATATCAACTCTGTCCAAGTCCATTAGTTGTCTTGCCATAAACTTTGTTATGTATCTTATTAGCGGCAGCTTTAGTAGATGTATGCGTCGTCCATGATGATGGTGCAGCATGTGTGACTAAACATCCCTATGATACAAAACCAGAAATGTCAATAATGAGTACCTGGTGAGCTTCATCTAAATTCTCAACCCAAAGCATTCCCGCTATCGGTTGACAAAGTTCATTTCGGTATGAGTAGAAATAATTTATATAACACTGTAATTGTATTTTGTTCAGGAAGTAGCTTTAGGGTCATATTTTCTATCTATATTTCCTATTTATATCCTTTTCACATTCCTAACCTTCCAACGCTGCTTCAAGTTTCCACTTTTCTTGTAGCAAATCTAAATTAGCATGCCAATATTGCATGCAGGTAGCTAGTAAAATCTGTGACTCCCGATTGGTTAGTCAGTGAAGTCATTCGCACAACAGTGACGTCATTCCTATAACAGTTAGTTTGGAAACTTCCTCTGAACTGCAGTGATTGGTATGAAGTTTCACATCGCTATTTACTGCACACGAGAGCGTGAGAACTCCAAACAGTTCTCACGAGATAACAGTTGGGTACAAATATATCACTGCTTTGTACAACTGACTGGTTCAACACCTTCTTCGTTTTCATAAACATAACGTGTTTCAAGTTTTTTATTTAATAATAAACCTTAATTGGTGGGCAGGAGCAAAACTACTAAAGAATTCCATATATTCTCCATTTTATATCATTTGAAAGGTTTCAACTTGATATTCTTGCCATGCAGTCATCGTTTACAACTGCAAGGTTTTATATAGTGACTTCAAATATGAAATAAATAGTCTTGTGTACATACTTGGCAAAATATGTTAAATGAAAACGCCACAAACAAGCTTTGGAACATCAATCCCATCATAGGAAAATGGCGTCCCTAACAGAAAACATCTCGCGGAGAAGAGGTGGCCTATTTTAGCTCCCGTATAGGACACACGTACCTGACCTATCCATACCTCTTGAAGGGTGAACCTCGCCTAGAGTGTCTACCTTGCCAGTGTCCACTAATACTGGAACATATTCTTGTCGAGTATTTAACTTACATCATCCTGTGAGACTGAAGATTTTTATGTGAATTCAATTAAGAAGGCTTTTGATGATGCACCACCAGAGAACGTCTTTGATGTTTTTTAAAGAATGTTGTTTATATAACCAATGTTGATCGTATACTTTAAGGATTATATATTGTTTACTTTAATTTTTATTTTATATATTATTTTTAGAATTTTAACTTTTGTATCTTTTATATTTTATTATGTAAGACAACATGTTGATGTTTACGTACATACAAACCTTCTTCTCTATCAGTATTTATCTTGCTCGTCTCGAAATCCCCCACAAATATATTGTGCGCTTTATTTAAAGCAGAGAATCCTAACAACAGTATGCATTAGATATCTGTAAAATTCATTAATTTGGCATATAAAGCTTGGCGAGTCTGAGTCATTATGTGGACTGTTTCGGAGGTATGTAAACTAAACAAATGACTTTCGTCAGTGGTAATGGAAATTTTGTTCGTGAAACTTTTAACAAGTGATAAATTCTGTGAGTAGTACAAGATATAAATTTAGATTTGCCACTACGCTGGTTTGTTTTCCGTTCGGTTTTCAATGACCTGAATCGAACTTATTTGTTGAGACACCTGAAATTCCCTAAATGTACAAACATATATCACTTCTTCTTTTTCATTTCATTTTTGGGGTATATAAAATCTACTTCAAATAAAAGGTAAATTACTAAGCCGTAATATAATTTTAGGAAAATATGATGTACTATACTTAAGGGTCAAATACTTGCAGGTAACATTTTGATTATATGTAAAACAATTAATTTTCCTCACCATCATTGTGTTACAACATAATCAAATCACCTCGTAAAATTGCAAATATTCGTCTTGACATAACATGTATACTAAGTCGATTCTTCAAATTTCGAACTCCTGCGCAGTTGTATATAGTGAGTGATGTAAGCAAGAAGGTTGTACGCACTTAAGTGCGTAGGAAATAAATTGGAGCTGACATCATTTTAACCAGAGTTTATCAACTGGTTCTGTGTAGATGGTACTAGTTTAATCTTCGTTGCAGAGTATATGGACTCCTAGATACTACAGCTACAGATCGAATCCAAATAGCTAGCATTGGTTTGGTCTGATATTAATCAAATGCTACATTCCTTTCAAATCATAGCTCATATATACTACTGAGCGCCTGATCTGTGTGTAGAACGTTAGTAAACAGTCGGAGTCACCTTCCTAATTTATATGCTTAAGAATGTATAAATTATGAATTTTTCTGTAGAGAATTTCTCAGAAGCCTTTTATCATGTAAATAATGTAACAATTTATACATTCAAACTAAATTTAGCAAGATGAAACAGAGAAAAATGTAGAGTATAAGGCACTGGATAGGAGATCCAACATATCTTACCAAACAAACACTCTGTTTCCTATTATTGTATACCCATTTTATCATTTGTAACATGAAGTTGTTGTGCGGAAGTTATATCAATATAACCTTATTGTCAAGATCCATTTTTACACTTTTCTTTTTCTGCGGAAACCAGTACTGGTATTGCACACGCAACGAGCGTATATGTCAGTGGCACTGACTGAAGTCCTAGGTGTTATAACTCTAAAATATCAGTATTATACTTAAGTCCTAGGTTTTATAACTGCAAAATTTATGTATGGTACTTAAGTCCTATATGTTATAACTCTAAAATATCTGTATGGTATTTAAGTCTTGGGTGTTATAACTCTAAAATATCTGTATGGAACTTAAGTCGTAGGTGTTATAACTCTAAAATATCTGTATGGTGCTTAAGTCCTAGGTGCTATAACTCTAACATATCTGTGTGGTAATTAGGTCCTATATGTTATAACTCTAAAATATCTGTATGGTACTTAAATCTTGGGTGTTATAACTCTGAAATATATGTATGGTACTTAGGTCTTGGGTGTTATAACTCTAAAATATCTGTATGGTACTTAAGTCCTAGGTGTTATAACTCTAACATATCTGTATGGTAATTAAGTCCTATATGTTATAACTCTAAAATATCTGTATGATACTTAAGTCTTGGGTGTTATACCTCTAAAATATCTGCATTGTACTTAAGTCCTAGGTGTTATAACTCTAAAATATCTGTATGGTAATTAAGTCCTATATGTTATAACTCTAAAATATCTGTATGATACTTAAGTCTTGGGTGTTATACCTCTAAAATATCTGCATTGTACTTAAGTCCTAGGTGTTATAACTCTAAAATATCTGTATGATACTTAAGTCCTAGGTGTTATAACTCTAACATAATTGTATGGTAATTAAGTCCTAGGTGTTATAACTCTAAAATATCTGCATTGTAATTAAGTTCTAGGTGTTATAACTCTAAAATATTTGTATAGTACTTAAGTGAATTGTTGTCTGACGTTCAGACTTTAGAGAGTCAGTCCTAACTACCAAACAATTTGCATAGTGCAATTAACAGTTTAGCAAAGACCCGTAAAATTGAAACAAAAATGACAACTTTGCTAGTTGAAGAGCGATGCCATCCAAAATATGGGGATGATCGTTTCTATATAACTTCCAGAGAGCAATTCAAATTATAACGGTTCTTGGAGTGGGTCCATATATCAGCCAACAGTCAATATAATGTGCGGTGACCGATTTGCTCAGATAAAAAAAAAAGAAGTATATAAAAAAGAAGTATACACCTTGGTCGACGAACTCTGAATCTCCTGAAAATGACTGCAGAATACAAAGTACGTATTCAAGTCCACATTTTCAAAAATGTTTAAACGCTTGGATCCCTTTCCATGTTAATGTCTTGCTCCAGTGTAGATCAATATATCTCCTTATGGCGAAGAAACTGTATACTTTGAGATAAATTGACCAAATGTAAGAACAGAATCGGAGACATTACGCGAGATAAAGTTTGCTCTTAGTAGTTGCAAAAATTACCTTTAATAAATAAATCAATTTAAAAACACCAGAAATCTCTCCTATCATTCCGTTTCAGGAGAAATCAATTAACTTCTTCAGTCACAATTTGTGCTTAAAAGTACAGGCTGATATTTGAAGACATAATTATATTTTCTTTAAAAGCCATAATAAAAATCACATTCCCTTGAAATCATTCTACAGATCTGTGTTCCTATGTCTTGAGCCAAGTTTTATGTGTGGTATATAATTGGATTTTGTGGATAGATCCGTATATAATTATGTGATCTTGACTTGTGCGGACAAAAAATAGAGCCTTAAATCATTTAGTACCTGTTTTATTTAACGGCTTATTTCATTTACTTTAATATGACTTGCACAATGATGTATTCCGATGATTGAGGAATGAAGCATTCATGCTTCAAGCTGTACTTTATATTAATTTTGCCGTGTTTATTATCGAAGATATGTAACAAATTAACAACATATGTTCAAAAAAATGTTATTATATTTTCGCTCCTTGTACAAACTATACAAATTTAAGCAACTGTTCTATCCAATTGGCACCTTAATTGAAGGCATGTGGGGTTTATTGAGTGTTTATTCAGGTCTCAAGATAGGAAATAATATTCTCCACTCCCCTTAATAATAGAATTTTGCAACGAAGATGTCTTTTGGTATTATATGTGACAAATGCGAGTGGCAGATGTCTTAAAAACAGAGATGGAGTCGCTGAAAAGTTCATGAATCATTTTTTATGCAGTTCGTCAATTCTTGAGCTTACACAGTTTAAATTTAAGGAGAAAGATGTAGAAAGTAACATCGAGTTGATTCTAAATATTAATCGCTTCAATGGCTATGTGAAACTTCTGTCATTTACCAAGGTAGATTCTCATAAGATTTAGAATATATACGTAAAAGGTAAACAGTGACACCAAATGCTTGAAAGTAAATATAGGTCTAGGTTTTAGTCTTGACTAATAATGATCTTGTGACAGATTATTTATATACAATTAGTTGAATAACCCATTAATGATATGTAATTTATTATCAATACTTGACCTGAACTCTTCCTTTTAATATCTTTAAAAAAATAGCATACTAGGTCAGTTGAGCATTAAGATTATAATTTTATAATTACATTGAAAAGAATAAATATAGAAATTCTAGTCACATTTCTTCATTTGAATAACACATTAAAGGAAACGATTTTTTTGTGTGTATGTATGAGGGGGGATGGTGGGGGTCATCACAACAAGAAGTTTTCTTGTTGAAGATATACAGATAAAATACTTTTGTCATAGTTAAAAAAAGTCTTTTCTTTTCCAGGTTTAAATAAAGTCTAAATCATGGCAACTATCAATGACAAATTCTCGATTTAAAAACATTATGTTGCCCAGGAACAGATAAATATACACATTTTCCTCTATTGTCTCCAATACCACTTGGAGATTTATTGACACTTTGTTATCATAATGATATAACCAAAACTTTTAGGGAAATATGGACTTACGACGGATATTTTGCAGCAAAGATTTTCGCAATTACCATTGGATTGTGTGACACGTTAGCAACAAATTGTGACGGTGAGTGGGTTGTAAATAGAGTTTAGTACTAAACTGTGTCTAAAATGTAATCAATTGTTTTAATTTCACCTCGAATGCGAGTATTCATTCTTTACATGGATGTTCTTTTACTACAAAAAAACATGCCCATTACACGCATTACACGTTCGCGTCTTTCAAATGACCACTATAAGGTTAATGGGATCAATGCAGTCCATTAGTCGATTTCAGCCATTTATTTAATTTATACATTCCAATTAGTAATGTACGTCTTCTAGCAGTAACAAGTCATTAGACCGACATTATCTAATTTTGTCACTCGCATTTTCTTGAGAAAATAATGAACACTAACTTCGGTTCTTTGTTTTTTTGGGTTTTTTTCGTTCTAAAGAATGTCAATAATGAAATCACTAGTAAACCCACATATTTTATCACATATTAAAGATCAATGTAAATAATTAAGGATGATGTCAATCAAACGTCTCCATGGTAGGTGACGAACGACGAGGCAAAAATTATCTAAACTAATTGAATGTAAATAAAATTTGTCATTTACAATGTTAAGTCTTATTAGGTACGTATTTATAAAGAAAACAAACCCCCACGAACTAAAGGAATCTAAACAACATTTTCAAGTAAAGGAGACTCTTACTCATTCATGTATTTGTATTGGATGATAAACTAATCGTCTCAAACTATCTTTAATGCGACCAGCAGCAGCAATGTATACATGTATATTCGATACGGTGTCTCTCCTGAAAAAAAAGGTCTTAATATATCTGATATAACTATCTAGGCTCGCAGAACAAAAATAATGAACGCAATAAAACTGCATCCGCAGAGTACGTTTGATAAAAGGATTTTAAGAAAAATAAAGAAAGAAGATATTTGGTTCTATATTAATATATCAAATACAATATCTTGGTCATATCATTTTAAACTTGTATAAAGTTGATCCGGGTCACAAGTACCGATTTTCATGTATGTACTGCATGCATTTAATTCCCCATTTATACAAAGAATGTAAAGAAATAACATGCACGGAAAAAATCATTAAAGTCAAAGAAAATTGCTTGAAGCTTAAAGGACTTTTGACATTTCACATTTAAACACAAGGGGCAATGACCGATGAAACAAAATTGAGACATAGAAGTCTGCATAGAGCTTTAAATAAGCATTTACCATGCATGACGATTCGAGTTGATAAGTGTTAAGGTCGAATTTCCAACAGCCGGAAAGGCTTTAGCAGCAAAACCACTAAAAGTGAAATGCATTTGTAAATACATTTTATTGTAATACATTTATTGAAATGCATTTCTAATACATTTTATTGAAATGCATGTGTAATAAATTTTATTGAAATGCATTTGTAATACATTATATTGAAATGTATTTGTAATGTAATACATTTTATTGAAATGCATTTGTAATACGTTATATTGAAATGCATTTGTAATACATTTTATTGAAATGCATGTTATACATTTATAGAAATGCATTTGTAATACATTTTATTGAAATGCGTTTGTAATATATTTTAACGAAATGCATTTGTAATACATTTTATTGGAATGCATTTTTACTACATTTTATTGTAATACATATTATTTTATACGGCACTCAATCTAGTATTTTTCACATAGCATTTATAGTACATTGTATTTAATACGGCACTCAATCTAGGACGTTTCACAGAGCACGATTAATGCGGCTTTGAGAAGAGACTACCTTTGTCTTATCTTCTAACTTTATCCATTGAGGCGTATGAGGACATACACATTTATAAAAATGATCTGTAATGATTTACATTATTTGAATAGGCATCATGGGATCTGGATGAAATCTAATGAAGAGAAAACAACCTTTGCTGAAAAAAGTAAACTAGAATCACCTTTAAATATGTCAGGTTCTTGACAAATGCTTCTTTATCTTGTACGTGCTCCATAATTACAGAATGTCCATGAGGAACGCTGTTTACAAGCCATTGTCATTATCCTCCGACTCTACTTCGTTTGAAATGTGTTAGAGAGCAGCATTTTGACTACATGTTAAAATACTAAATGATCACAACCTTGGATATATATTGGTCTGTTCAATAAGATACAAAAGTCAAAAATCTTGCCAGGTTGTAAATTGTACATTTAAAAATTCTAAGGAACAAATCTGACTTCTTGCTTGATGTTTCAGTCAGTGATGACACAACTCTTAATCCCATATGCTGATAACGTCAGCAAGGATGTGATAATTTAGTTAAAAACAAAATCAGAGGAAATAATTCTAGTAAGTTTCCAGTAGGAAATCACACATTGTCTCATCAAAGAATCGAAGAATACTCCTCTTCATACAACGGCTGCAGACTGTACGGAAACATTTGCTATAACGCTTCCTAAACTGTTATAACAAAAACATGCGGGATGAAAGGTCCCTCCAATATTGAAATAAATTTAGCAATGTTATCTCCAATACTCTGGCAAAATATAGGGAACACTGTGACCAGAATTTGACAACAGTAAAGGTAACTGCAAAACTGATCATGTTTGCGCTATCTGATAAGGGAATATTTGAGGTTCACATTTTTTAATTAATATATACCCATACATTTAAAACTGCAATGTTATCGTTTGACTTTCACTAAATCACAAAAACGTGTGAATTAGAATGGAAGATTACATTTCCAACATTCACTAAGTAATGAACAAGAATAGCTTACTTACAAATTTATAATAAGTCATAATTTTGAAGTTTTTATAATAACCAAAAGTAAAATTGCTACTTACAATTCATAGAAAAACTAAAGCTTTTAAGGATAAATGCATCGCAAATATCCCCATCTACTTCAGTTTACTGGCAACCTGCGCTGGAATACCAAAATTATGAAAATGGGGCAAAGGAGGTGAGGGGTGCTATACAACTCCTTAAAGTGATCACGTGGTATGCTGTAAATCCAACTCTTTCAATGCATAGTCAATACAACGCTTCATTTAAAGCTTTTGTGTCAAATTTAACATTCCTTAGTAAAGTAATACTGCTTAAATTAATGACATTAAAAAAATACATTATTTATTCGATGCATACTTAAACCGAAAGTGCAAAGTATCACGATATATTAGTGACAGATATAATCAAACATTTATGGCCGTCGAACATCGAAATGTTCTATTTTTAATTGTAAAGCTCGTAATGAAACTTTCAGGAATTGAAGATTTCTCAGGAAACAAAAGTAAAAGAGATACATTTTGTTTCTAAACAAAATGTTTGCTATTCAAATTTTGAATTTTTAAGAATAGCCGGATAGCTGTAGGGAAATAAATAAAACTGTCTTTACTTCCCCGTCTTCTCTAACCCTTTTTCATTCCCCTCATATTGAACAACATATACATAACTGATAATAATAATAAAGGCTTGGTTTAATAACACTTTCCTTGCTTTTGAATATTACGAGTGCGATACAGATGAAATATTTGTCAAAGAGTTGAGTAGAATATTTGATGAGTCCAACAATTTTTGTTCTTTTTATTCGCTTTCATCAAACGGCAATCAATTTGAAAATTGTCTTCGCGGTATTTTTATGATAGGAAAATAAACATCTCTTACAAAAAAGATTTATCAAATGAAAACAACGTGATCTACATTAAACCATTAAAATATGCTTAAATATTTTGGGGGGTTTTAAGTTCAAGTTGATGTCAAAAGCCTTCACATACAGCAAGTCCATTACACGGTCGCTTAATACAATATGACACTGGAAGTTTAAGGCGACATTTGCCGTCCATTATTGGCGTTCAATTACATTAAAAATTCCATTCAGTGCTGTAAGTCTTCAAGGAAAACCAGTCTGGAAACAGAGAAATCTAATTTTGTTACTTGCATTTTCTCTAGAAACTAACTGGCAGCAGCAGCAGCTTTTTTATAATCAAAAGAAAGCGAATGATTCAATTAAGAGAAACCCATATATATTAAAAGTCCAGTAAAGAGCAACATAAATAATTATTAATGAGGACGAAATAAAAATTGTATGAACTAATTAAAGTTATATAAGATTTATCATTTGTGAGGTTGTGTCGTATTAGACAGGTACATATCAAAACAAAATGACGTCAACTTAAGGAACTTAAAAAACATTTTCACATAGAGTCACTTCCTCGTTCGTACATTTGCGTTTGATGGTAAAACATCGCCTCCAACAAGCTTTGCTGCGACCGACTGTAGCAATTTACACATTTGTGTACAACATGGTGTCTCTCCTGTAGAAAATGATTGTCTAATGTATCTGCTACAAATAGCTAACTTCGCAGAAAAAAAGATAAACGCAATCAAACTGAATTTCAGAATACGTTTGATAAAAGGATTTTAAGAAAATTAAAGGAAGAACATATTTAGCTTTATATTAAAATAGCAAATAAAATATGTAGGTCATATAATTTAAAACTTTGTAACAAAGGCCAATTGTCAGTATGCACCCCATATATTTAACTCGCCATTATTATAAAAGAGGTAAACAGATGACATGCACATCGAAAATCATGTTAGTTTTAGAAAACTGCTTGAAGCTTGAGGGACTTTAGTTTCTGTGAAAGAAAGCACAGATGTAAATACACTTGAAAACGACAGATGCCAGAAAATCCAGATATAGGAGTTTGTATAGCGCTTTGAATAAGCATTTACCCTGCAATGCCGATCCGAGGAGATGGCGTGTTAAGGGCAATTATGTGAGACGGAATGATTCGTGTATATCTTTTGGACTGTTTTCGCAACACTTTGGCCAGCTACACCTGATTATAAATGCCGTCAGACGTACTGTAAAGAGTAATTAACCGAATTTAATAAAACGAGTTCAATGTAATGTAAAGAGGTTTGATTGGTTTTGAATTAAACAAAAGCTTGCTATTGCGTTTGAGATTCGACAGTGTCGTAGCAATGTGTCAACGGTTAGGAAATAGAAAGAAACAGAACCACTTGACCATGCCGTAAGCAAGAGATAGACTGAATGTATAATTACGGAGCTTTAAAGATAACAAGAAATAAAGAAGTTAAAATGGCTGAAAGACAAGAAGAATGAGTTGGAGATAGAGACAAATAGATGATGTGGCAGTTAGCTGAATTTCGGAAACCCTGAGAGGTGAAACATAAACAACAAAACCATGAAAACTGGCATTGGGTTTGTAATACATTTTCGGTAATACGGCACTCAATGTAGGACATTTCGCACATCATGATAAAAAAATCTTTGATACTTTTCTCCAAATTTCTCCATAGCGAAGCATGAGGACTATTCATATTTATAAAGGATCTTTGCCGATTTAGATATTATGATCTGGTAAATCGATTTAATCAAAATAACCTTTGCTGAAGAACTGTCTACTAGTATGAAGTTCAATTATTTCATGTTCTTATCAAGGGTTTCTTTATCTTGTATGTACTCGAACATTATATCATGTCCATGAACAGCGGTTCTACCACTAATTTTATGTTACTCCGACTCTGCATAGTTGAAATTGTTTAGAGGGCTGTATTTGGACTTCATGTTAAAATTACTAGATGAACGAAATCTTAGCTAGATATTGTTGTGTTGAATAAAATACACTAGTAAACCTAGCTGTAAATATTCATTACTGCAGGCGTTTCCTAACTTGCTTTCACTAATTAATCAATCAAGGAAAGCATGCCTGGAGACATAACATGCGTGTATCCAATTAGTAGACATCTTGTCAGGTTGTAAGCTAAGCATTTAAATATCATTACTTGCCAGAGCGTAATTTGTGCGAAAAGCAATTGTCATTTTAGCCAATCAATGTCTCAGGCCCACAGTCGATAAATACTAGATTGCACGATAACTTTTCATATTAAACCGATTGGAAATGATGTTATGTCTTAATGGTTTTTAATACTAGTCATAAAAGGATAGTAAAAATGTTTTCCTAGGGATCAATTCAACCTTAAAGGTTATAATGATGGACAATTTGATGTTATGAGAAATAAAGTATAGTCTTTTCATTTATTATATGTACTTCCTTCAACTGTACATATATAGTGTTCTCTCCCATAATAGCGATATATCTGTACCAATCTATATTTTAATATACAACAAGTACATCTACATTTAATTAAGTTGTTGTTGAATAAAGTTTGTAAAGGAAGCTTGGAGATTTTATCATGAGCAAAGTAAAATAATTGTGACACTTCATAGTGAAATCAGACCAATTAGAGATTGGAGCATCGCAAAACTCCCTGCTCATTTCAATTTGCTCGCCAGATTCGAAACAATAAACCCAGTGCTGGAAACAAAAGTTAGGAGAATAGGCAATTAGAGCACAAAACACCTTCAAATGATGATTTTTGTGTGTGCTGGAAATACAACTCTTTCACGGTTTCGTCAATTATAAGGATCATGGCAAGTTTTGGTTTAAATCAAACATTTCTTAATAAAGTTTATGCAACCGAAATAAATGGTAAACAAATAAATGTTAAACTGGTAAACAGGGGTTATAACTCTTCTAAATGAAAATGTGGAATGGTGGACATCAAACAGGTCTCATCAGTATAAAAAGCATTCTACATATGGTTGAAAACCAACCAAACCTTGAAAATAATTATGTTGCAGAAACCTATTCTCAAACTGCCAGTGAAACTTTCATGAATTGACGATTTCTCAGGAAATAAAAGCAAAAGAGATCAATCAATTTTTACGATTAATTTTTGTATTATTATCAATAACAGAAGAGGGGTAGGGAAATATGAATATATTTCTATAAAGCAAATGGGACGCATATGTGATTCTTTCTAAACATTTTGTCCAGAACCTGCTACAGATATTACTGTATCGAATATCCAGCAAAGTTATATTTTATACAAGCATTGGGGATAAAAACTTAATTTATCTTAATCTCAAAATAATTTTCATTCAAGTATGATATTGATATTTATAGAGGGATGAACAGAATAAATTTCATACTGAAATAATGCTCATTCAAGTATGATATTGATATTTTTAGGGCGATGGAAGGAATAAATTTCATATTAAAATAATGCTTCTTCAAGTATGATATTGATATTTATAGGGCCATGGACAGAATAAATTTCATATTAAAACAATGCTCCTTCAAGTATGATATTGATATGTATAGGGGCATGGACAGAATACATTTCATTTTTATTGGGCCATGGACAGAATACATTTCATACTAAAATATTCGTTGTGGAGTTACTACATCATTATTACAGAGAATAATGAAAATCTGACTGGATCAGTAAGCGCATACGGTACAATCGTGTACATCCTTTAAACAACAAGTAGAAAGTACATTATCATGATCAAAACACGATGTTTTCAAGCAGAATAATGACGAATCTTCAGTAATTTACGTTTATATTGAGACTCAGGCAATAAATCATGGTTATTTAGTAAAATATCAGATATTGCTGTTTCAACTTAAACATAAAAACAATTCTGACTGTGGCGTTTGATTTTCACTACTTGCATGGATGATGGGCATATAAAGTTGGTACATAATAAAAGATGAAGCAAAAGCCAAATACATGTAAACTGATCTTATAATCGTTAGGGCTTTTGAAAGACAAGTAAATAAAAATTGAAACCCTCAGACACTCAGATTATTAATGTTTCCATACTATTAATTTTACCTTCTTTAAAAATGAACGATATGTGCAGGATGCAACATCATCCAAGTTCACGAAAGAAACATTGAGATAAATAGATCGATAGCGGACTAAATGTGTGCACGCTGGTTTTGACAAGAATGAAAGTTGATGATAACATTGGCATTTAAATGCAAAACAGTTCCAAGACGAATCGAATCAATATACTTATATGTCAAATTTTCCCATGTCAACCATCTAAGCACAGAGACATTTCATAGATTTACATCACGTTTAACCACACTTTAGTTCAGTTGTCAGTGTGTAATGTTTAAACATATGTGTGGTCATTTGTATAGATCAATTTGTGACAATGACAAAGCCTCAAGGAATCGCATCACAACAAGCTGTTACTCGTAGGCCATACTTTGTTCTCATTGTTTCGGTGGCTCAATGTATTTATTTCATATTCAGTCTTCCTGGCAACAATGTAGACAACCTTTCATCACTCTGGCTAAAATGAATATTTGTTGTTTACAGTACATAATGCACAAGACTAAAAAAGAAACATTAAGAACAAAATAGTATTTCTTTTCCTCATAAAAATTGATGAAAATCTATCGAGATCTCTAATATGCCATTTCTTCCTGACATCTTCTGCTTTGCGAAACTGTTCTCTGCGTCACATAGTTTGGGAAGTGTATTCTGGGTAAAGTGATAATAACTCTGCAGAAATCTGTTGCTGGTTATCCAATTTGATCAGTTTTGACATGGAAAAACAAATTGAAAGTGAAATGGTGTCTTTTTCTCAAATGTTTAAATCCGGTCGGTTTGAAGTATTTGAATGTGCTCAAACATCGTAACTGCACGAATACTGATTGAGTACACCCAGGCTTTAATTTATATAGTAAATAATTCATTTACGTTGTTATTTATTATTAAAAAGTACGATCATATACGGTATGCTTTGTTTAAATATTTTGCGGAGTGCTCGGGAAAAGCTAGCTTTCAACATATTGTTTATTGTACTTAATTAAAGACTATCAACTTCATACTTTCCTATAATTCCTGTATTTGAAATAATGTATAGAATTCTGTACATAATCAAATAATCATTTAACTTAAATATAATTGAGATGTAGTAGGAAACCAGTATTTCTGAAAAATCGTTGTACATAAATTCAAATAAATACAAATTTCGATTGTTACACCATAAATGCTGAAATATCAAGGTTGATAATTTTCAAAGAATACATTTCTAAAAATAATTATCGTAAAAGAGGAAGTTAGTAGCGAAAAACATTTACAATAACAACATAAACATTTAAATCATTACAATAATGACAAAATTACCAACAATAAAAAAGACAGAGGGGGCGAATATAACGTAACCCTTGGTAACAGACAAGATGCTTTCACTCAACACATTACTAGCCTAGACATAAAAAATGCACCTTATCTCGAGACAGAGATGACGCAGATATATGACTAATCTCTTTTTCAATGAAAACAAACGATCCCGCAGCATTCAGCCAATATGTAAATACTTCTTTATGAAAAATTATAGCAAATTCAGTCCTAAAACTTAGACTGTTCCTTTGTGCTCCATCATACAGTTAAACTTAGCAAAACCGGTGTAATCAATATAATTTTTAACAGCCTAGCGTGAAAATTAAGTTCACCTATGTTTATATAGACAATAGTTAATGTTTATATTTTCATATTTCGGCAAAAATTTTACTTGTTTGTATATAGAAGACAATGTTTCAGAAAATAAGGGCAAATCTAACAAGTCTCGTAAATGTGGAGGCGACATCAAATTATACAATACTATTTTGTAGTGGGCGATTTATTATAATAATACAATTTATATTTTCTGATATAATTGTCAGGAAGATGAGTCATTTGTTTTTATTCTATCGATATTGCTCCATATTGCCTTGCACCTACCCTGTGCAACACAGTGAACCCAGATTTCATGACTCTTGGGAAGGGGGAGTGCTGGGGATACTACTTTAGAGTGGAAGGTGCAGTGCTTAACATGTTGCCTTTTTCTGATTAATACACTTAGATCAATTAACATGATCTAGTTATTTGACCTCTCATTAGAAGAATTATTAGTCCACCCCAAGTATAGATATGCAAGTGTACTCACAGAATCCAAACCAGTTAGTGATCTCATGGTCATCTTCGAACATGCAGGTGTGCATGCATTTGTGTGTGTTAGATATAAAAAAGATAATTCCTTCATATAATGCAAGCAAGATCCATACCCTGCAGTACCTATTTTTCTAGCGGACAACATAAATCTGAAACAATTCATATGCTGGAAAGAATCGAAGCAAGGTTCCAAATTAATGAAAAGAAAAGTACCTGTTTTTGTACAATCGTTCGGTTGGCTTGTTCGTTAAACCTGAAGAAAATTTATCAGACACAAAGTTTTATCTGAATGTTATGTACGGTTTCAAAATAAGGAAAATTAACTGTAATTAAGACGTCTTTACTACAATCCCGAAAGTAAAGTTACCTACAGAAATATGAATCTATTCTGACAGCTGATAAAGTAAGACAAATAAAAAGAATAAATAAAATAAAATAAAATAGAGTGAACTGAAAAAATGCACATTAAGGAAGCAAGCGAAAATAAATGTTACATATAAAAGGGTTTCTGTTAGTCAAGTGGATGATCAGTGGATATCATACTTTGTTGACTCGTAAACATGGGGAAAATGCAACAGTAGATAAAAATACATTTTGAGAGTGATATATATATTTCCCAAATTACACTTTGGTTGAAAATATACAAATGAGAAAGAGAGCTGACATACACGATACTTTTAAAATCGTTAAAGAAACAAAGCTTAAAAAGACACATTTTTATGAAGAGAACTACTTTTACAAGAGGAAACTTAAGGTTTTGTGGAATAGGATATGTCTCAACTTACTCAGGTAAAAAGGCATCTCTAATGGAAAGGTATAACGTAATTACAAAACTAGAATGTGAACGTATTTCACTCAAAATGAAACCAGGAAATGGCTTGACGTTTCACCAAGTTTTAACTGCTGATTACAGTAAATCTCATCATACAACCATAGACATGACACCTTTTGAAGCAAGCAATGAATCGAAACAGATCAAAATTAAGCATAAATCTATTTGGTTGCTTCACCACTGATACATTTGGAATACTAAACTTCAAGAACATCAAGATAGGTGAAACAGTTCAAGTGTTTTAACTTTACCTATGAAATATTTCAGGTCAGGCAGTTAATTTAAGGCGATTAAACCATTTACAAACTTAAAGACCTGAAGGGAGAGGATATAGAGAGCATATTTTAAGAACAAAAACTATTTTTGTATAATAAGATGACATATACAAAGATGAAAAGATTCTAAAAGCAAAAAGGATGAATGATGAAGGCTATGTACTCATGAAATGGAAATGATATAATAAATAGTTTCACACTACGGAACAAGTTGAACGTGTTATGTATATTGAATTTATAATGTGTCCATGATTGATTGTTGTACTTTAGTTAGATTATGGTCATTTTGTAAACAACATGTTTACATAGCATTTGTGTTCAAGGTCGGTTTTGTTATCAGAATGACTGTTATTTCCATGTCTTGTTGTGACAAAAGTCAGGCACACAAAGTAATTTTCCATAGCAATTACTCATATTGTGATGTGACATAGGTCATGTATTCATGTGTATTTATATACAGATATTGGTCAACAAATTCATTCCTATTCTAGAATTTCGATTCTAAAAGATCAGTCTGTAAGAAATCGATTTTAGTTGTGTTGTTGAAATCAGATATAATTTGAGAGGAATTATTTACTTTAAATATTCATTGGAAACACTAAAGTGCTCATAGATTTTAGGACTTTGGGGGATTTATGTGAATTCATTCAAACCATTCTCGATTACATCATTGTGGTACATCAGGGCAGTAAAAACTCGTGGTATATCAGGACTTTCAAGGCTATTGGAATTGATTCGGAACATTGTATATTTTTGGACTTGTGATTAGGACACTTAGGATTATTTGGACTTTAATTCACGTTAGTGTAAGTGTCTTTTGAATTTTCACTTTAATTGCCTAGAAGTTAATTGCTTGTTGATTTCACTTTCTTTCTGATACATATTTTAGGCCGTATAGTCAACAAAAGCACTAGACCATTTAAACAAATGACGTCCAAATCGTGGAGGGCGACACAGCAGGATGAAACAATAAATCTGTCCCCATGATGATTTTCTTTTAATCTGATGTTGGTGTTTGAGGACAGATATTGCAACATAGTGCTCTCTTTAAGTTAGCCAAATCTGGCCTAGAAAGTGTTTGGTGCGATTTCACGCGTGTATCATTCGAAAACAAACTCATAGTGCACATTCCTAAAGAAGAACATTTTTTTCTTTTCGTCAGTTGTATTTTTTGAGTGGAGAAGAAAGTTCTTGCTTGCGCTACGCGAGATTTATTTCCAAGACCCTTCGATCGATCAACCTTCACAAATAAAAAATCACTGATATCATTGTATAGAACAAAAATGTAATTGAATTTTAAAATGGCTATGTTCGTGTTTCATGAACATGACATACTTAGTCAGTCAATTATTAGATATAAATTTAATAATTAGTCAATTATTATGTATAAATTTAACATTTCATTTATATTCTTATGGGAGTTAATTTTATATTTTCAGAGACAAAGTCAGGGAGGGTTAATGTGATAATGGCATTACCAAAGGCAATACTGTGATAATGGCAATACTGTGATAATGGCATTACCAAAGGCAATACTGCTTGACCGTTAAAAAAGTATTCCAGAAAGAACCCTTTGGGGATACATTATATGTCTTAATTTGTATCAATTAGGAATTATTGTATAGTTTCATGGGTGTGAATAACATTCAATGTATTGTTGTTGATTTTCAAATATTATCCTGCCAAAAGTAGGTCTTTTAATGAATCTGCATACTCGGATAGTAAACTGAAACATAACACCAAAAGCAGCAACAACAACAACAAAAATATCGATATTACTAGTAGTAGCAGAAGCAACAGTAGTATGTTGTAGATAATTCAAATGTAATTATTATCAATGATAATTATAACTTTTTTTCAGGGGCTTTGACTCTAGACCAGATTACGGTAATGTATAAGAGATGGTCTGTCTCTTTTCTAATAGTCCATCATTACTGCTTAGCGCAACTGCCACAACCAAAGTAGAGAATAATCTGGTATCCATATTGGCTTTCTCTAAAAAAAAACATCGAGTTGTCAAAATACCTGAGAGGTACTGTTTCATTAAACTTGTGTCTTCCTCTGATATCTCAAATACTCATCAATTGTGCACAATAATTTTTTTTTCTTCTTGAAAATGTAATTCTGTTATGATGCTAATGAATAGGATCAAATGTCGAATATTATGTACAATACTTATATTATGTTAGTTTGCTGTGAACAATTGCTTTGTTTCAAACGTTTACCTTTTAGTAGAAAATTCCGATGCAATTCTTGATGGGTCATTTCACTATCTGATGTTATGTCAACTTATATACAAGCATACATACCCATACTACTGCCAACCTGCATATAAGGATCACCTTTGTATAATGGCCATGATTGAAAAGCCTCAGTTGTAATTTAACAAATATAGATTAACCTTTTATATAATGGCCTCTTTTCAAACAGACCTTATAAACAGTCACCTGAGCTTTCAATGTATAGACCACTTGTATATAAATGTGGTGTATGTATGTATGTATGCATGTATGTATGTATGTATGTACGTATATATGTATGTATGCATGTATGTATGTATGTATGTATGTATGTATGTATGTATGTATGTATGTATGTATGTATGTATGTATGTATGTATGTATGTATGTATGTATGTATGTATGTATGTATGTATGTATGTATGTATGCATGTATATATGTGTGTATGTATGTGTGTATGTTTTAGTGTTTGACGTCACCTCCGGGTGCTATTGGCACAATATCACCTTACATTTAGGAAAGGACATTGGATATGGTCTAGGTTTTGTTTGGTTTAGTTTTTTACAGCACAGCATTGGATGAAGGTTATATCGTACCAATGTAATTGGAGTAAAGCATCTTTTATTTGGCAATTTCAATTTTTATAATTATGAAATCATTGCTAGAAGGACGACGATTTTAATTATCTCAGCTTCCATAAATATAAAAAGCACTAAATGTAGGTCTAATTTGTACCTTTAACTTGATTGCCCATTTACACTTGTCCAACCAGTCAACCACAATTACTCTACTCCTGCAATTGCCGCTAACAGTTTCATGGTGTTGTCTTCCTCATTAAGCCTATTTCGCACCAATATTGGGAAGCAAAGAAATGTGCTGCTTTCCTCTGAAAATGTTCATTTCACATATGGATGAAATGAATGCAACATATATCAACGATAAGAGCATTGGACACTTTTCTTTACACTCCACTGTCACTTTTCCAAAGTTTAAAACTTTTTAACTGGTCGTAAGTCAGCCCAGACTTTGAGTGTCACACCGATGCATAAGAGAGACAGTAAACTTTACCATCTCTTTCGTGACGGTCTCCCGGAAAATTATTTGCATATTTGCAATAAACCGGACGCTTCTCCACAGAGGAAGTCTTTGGGCAGAGGCACAGCAGCTCTTTTTATCAGTAAAGCTGCATGATGACTGAAGTCTTTTTGTTCCTCCATAGGGTCTACAAAAAGACAAGAAAATTAAATTTAAATCTATGACATGTCTGGCTGATAGGGATTGTGCAGTATTATTTCTCTGCGATCAAGAAGGCAAGACCATGTAAATGCTTGGGGGCAATTACGATTACACTAAATCTTAATTGCTTTGAGTATGAAGTGTTGCAATATAACCAGAATTAATTTTAAAAAACAAAAACAGAAAACAAAAATACTAACCAAATGTTTGATATAAATTCCCAAAAATGATTTATGCAATATTTTTAATCTGCAGACATTTTTACACTAATACTCTTGACTCAATGTAATTTGTCTCCATTTATGTATAACGAGACAATAAACATGCATACATCCATGCAATTGACAGCAGCACTCATTTTCTTAAAAGATATCAGGATAAGATTTATTCTTACAACATGAAGACCTGTTATTACAACAATAATGCCAAAGATGCCTTTCCATAACATCAATGTTATTACAACAATAATGGCACAGATGCATTTCCATAACATCAATGTTATTACAACAATAATGGCAAATATGCATTTCCATAACATCAATGTTATTACAACAATAATGGCAAATATGCATTTCCATAACATGACTTAAGAAATGAAATTATTCCAGTACTGGTTAATGATACTTGTGCATAATCTTTGCTCTCTTGCCACGGCTGACGAGAGATAGAGAAGATAGGACAATATGCATAAACTGAAATACTAATGAACAGATATGATACATTAATTTCCTACCCACTGACTATATCTATCCAATATTTAGGTCGCAAAAAAACCATCATGCATGCATATCTCTCTCTCTCTCTCTCAACAGTAAGTTATCAGTTCCTGTTAGAGTTTACATTTGTATATAATGTATGATGGCCAGTGGCATAAATTACAAATTGACAATTTACTATAAACAACAATAGAAGAAAAGAAGACGATGTATGCATGTATTTATGTATGTATGTATGTATGTATGTATATATGTATGTATGTATTAGCGTTTAAGGACACCGCGGCACAATAGTGATTATATGGTGCCAACTTAAAGTAAAGTTCTAAAAATGAAAAATAAAGAATTGCATAAACACTTTAGGAAGATAAACCCAACCAAAAAAAAGCAAACACGAAGAGCACGATGAAATGTAAAAGGTAAAGATGTTAAAATCCTGTAAAAGGTAGATAAAATAAAGGATACATGGTACATATGTAAAATCCTTGAAACATATGGTCAAAATGTGTTTATGTAAACCTCATTACATCAAAAAGTTCAAAAATATATCGGATGGTACATCATCATACAGTTTCTTCATCAAATGCACATCAAAATATTTCTGTCTCACTGGGTGGACGTCGACACACTCGACAAGAATGTGTTTCACTGTCAGTGGACACTGGCAGGGTATGCAATCTTCGAGGTTCACCCTTCAGAAGGTATGCATTTATGTGTGTCCGATATGCGATTGGCACAATATCACCTTATCTCTGCGATTTGCTCTCTATGAGGGATCCCACTCTCCAATAGTGGGTTGGATGGTATGAAGTTTTTCTATTCTTTATGGAGTTGCATTCCACATATTTTGCCGCGTATGAAGAACATGCTGACTGAATAATATTTGAAGTTAATTATGTAATATTCCATTCGGAGACGGATGACTGCAGAGCATCTTTGGCTGCTTTATCTGCCGTTTCATTATCTAATTCCAATGTGACTAGGAAGCCAACAGTACAGAATACTTTTTGCAGACTGCATGAGCAAATTAAATTTGTAAGATCTAGGATATTAACGTGTTATCAGTTTTAGGGCTTTGCAAGGTTTTCAGGATGGAAAGGGAATCCGAACAGATGATGCAATTTGTTTTTGTGAGGTTCAATGTACTTCAAAGATTTGATTATATCTATAATTTCTGCGGTAAGAAGAAGACGAAAACGCAAAAAAGAAGACACGAAAAGGAGAAAGAAAAGAAATAATGAGGACTAAATAATAATAATGATAATAAAAATAATAATAACAACAAATGACCACAATACTATTCATCATCATCATCATCACATTTATGCTATTTATCCTAATTACAATAATATCAATCATTATCATCATTAATATTATTATTTTTACTATTATTATTATCATTTTTATTATTATTTTTAGTTTCTTTTTTCTTGTTATGGAGAATTTGTCGTGGCGTTTTTTTGTTTCTAATATGTGTCCAAACATTTAGCAGTTTTCCGACATTTTTGCGACTCAATATAGCGTGACCTTAGTGAATCTACCTGGTAATATGAATCCTGTAATTATCGAAGTGCGTGTGTTATTTGACATTTTCTACCAACATCCGTTGCTAGACTACTCCAGGGTTGCTAAAACTTGATTAGCTCTCCATTTGATGGAACATCCAGAATGGAGGATTTTTTACCGTCGTAGTCAGTCAATTGAAGGGTCTTGTAACTGAATCTTGCGCAGGAGCGTAAGTAACAACTTTCTTTTCAACTCTAAACTGCAACGGATGAAAATAAAAAGGGTTCTTCTTTAGAACTTAGCGATATGAGTGTGATCGTCGAACGATACATACGTGAAATCGCACCAAACACTTCGTAGGTCACATTTAGAAAACCTCCCAGAGAGAACTCTATGTACCGATATCTATCAACAATAACCACCATCAGAATAAAACACAGGAACATATTTATTTGTCGACATATATACAAGTATTAAAGAGCACGTGTCACGGAATTGTTTGCACAAAATTGTCATTGCGTTGTATTTTAATGTAACTATAGTATAGGTCCCTTTGACGCGTACAGCATTAATCATGGTTTGTGTTTTAGCTTTGTCGAACGATTGCGACAGAATTAGCTTTACTTACTTGGGCAACCGACTTACTGTGCCGGTGGTAGGAGCTCATTTACCTCGTGTTTTCCGTTCCATGTTCATTGTGTGCACAAGATAGTATGTATTGTGGAATAGTTAGCGTGTAAATAACTTCTCAATACTACATTTGGAATAGGAAATAGCAGTATTTAGTGCATTTGTAGACTATTGGTAGAGATTATATGTTCAACCTAGATTGTGCACTAGATTAAACTTTGATCCTTTAGTTCGGTGGTGTCAGAATGTAACATTTTAGAATAGGTCAGAATTCTTATATATATATAATATATATATATATATATATATATATATATATATATATATATGTATGTATATATACATACACACTAAAAATAATAACTATAGCATGTCCATAACTGGTCGTTGCTTGGTCATTAGTCCCAAACGCACTCGGTCTATCCTTCTGACAGCATGAAAACATTAAAACTTCACTCACATTTTCTTCAAAAAAGATACAGCAACAACACCATAAAGTAAGAATTTTCCTGGATAAAATTTGTATCATGTTCAATTTTAACACCAGCATAAAACTTTCTGGTACAAGGAATTTCCACAAAATGAACCAAAATCAGTTTGATATGGGAAGAGTTTTTGGACGAACTAAAAACCAATATATAAGTTCACCTTTCACAATATGCATATAGACAGATTTCAAATTTGCAATTCTCGCATAACTTTTATTGCACGTCTAGTAGCGATTGAAATTAAGCTACACAAATTAATGGTACAATATATATTGTAGATAAAATCTGATGTAAACTGTTACAAATGCAACAGAGAAACACAGATATAGGAAATCGACAACTATATTAGAAATAACAGCTGTAAAGAGTATGTAAAATCAACAAGATGAAAATAGTATTATAGTGAATGAAATGAAAAACAAAATGGAAAGGGATATCAACAAAAAATTACACGTGACCGTGGAAAAACTTTAAAATATAAAGGCTCCATGTATGTGCACAAGAAAAGCCAATTTCCTGTTATTTTTCTAAATTGCTAATGTATTCAATATCTAAAAATTTACTATATTGAAAAGATCATATCCCCTTCCAACAATTGAACATTCTTAATACATATGCATTGAAGACCACCAAAAATATGACGAAGTAGATACATAAAGAACATCGTGTGACATGAAATTTTGCCACAACCAATTGAATTTGACAGTGTGCATGACTACAGGACATTTTAGAATTAGTACAATCAGTATATACGTTTAATGTTTCCGTTCAAATAAGAAAAATGTTTTCCGACTGCAAATAATTTTACCAAATGAAGATGATTTTAATACAAACCTTTTTTATTATAAACATTTCACAGGTGAAATGGAAATATATGGCTTTGATGTCAGTGGACTTAGATTAAATTACCACATAAGTACAAAGGTCAGACAACATCTTGCACATGCTTCCTTTTAACATATAGTTACGAATTAACAGATAAGTGAATATCAAGTATGAATCAAAGCATTAGGCCTTATATAATCTGCATCTTACGTACACAGGTACAAAACATAACTTATATTACACAATCTGTTTCGACAGTCTCAGACACTGTAATAAAGTTACTGGAGCTATTGATTTTAAGACAGCAAGATTACAACTCACATGAAGACACTTTCACCAAATTTCAATCAATATATAACAGATTCAAAAATGAAATTGGACTATGCTGTATGTTGTGACCGTGTATTTTTGTTACTAAGTGACATGGTTATTAAAATTGATAGCATCGTTGGATACAATAACAAATTATAGAAATCCAAATACTCATTTTAGCTGGGGTTAAACCCTACCATTAATACCGACGTAGTAAAAGTTTCATGAACAATCTGTGACAGCACGATGAGAAAGGCAGAGGACAAAAATGACGTAAAAGTGAGTAAAACTTAGGTTGGAAAGAAGAATTGTGATGATAGTACTACTGTCAGACCTTATAATGCGAGCCTATACATGGACGTTCAAATGACACATGAAAATTTAGGAACGTCAGAAAACAATATTGACAGTGACATAAATAAATATTGATACTAACGTTTGCAGGAATTTTTATCTTTTGAAGTAGCGGCGGATGCAATATAAACCTCTACTCGTGCTATGCACGTAAGAGTCTCTCAATCCTCCTCGATGCTTAGTTTAATCCTTCAATAAAAAATACAAATAACCAAACCACTAATGACAGAATAAAAAAAAATATTTTCATCTATGAAAGAAACAAGGTCTCTAGCAGTTTTACAAAGCCAGCTTGCCAGACGGCCAACACTAATTGCGAAGCTGCTGCTATTGTTTGCCTAATTCAAGCATATGATTATCAATATTGATTGAGCCCTTTCTAATTTAGTTCATGAACGGATACTCTTTGCCTCCTGATGGAGCACCACAGTCACATGTTCCTCTTACACCCTCTATTGAATATTTTACAACATTTGCTATCAACAGAGGACCAGTTGATATTTTAAGTGCATATTGTAGCAACTATTGTTACATTTTTATTGAACAGCTCTTTCAGTCTTTCGTCTAATGGTAATTTTGTCTCTAACATTTTCATTAATCCGTTTAATATTATCTCTTAAATATATTTTCAACTGTTTTACAAACTGAGGTTTTATGCTTTCAACACTTTGCAATTACTCTTTCGATACAGCTGTTTTGTTTGAGTCTGTTTCTCTACTAATCTTGATTTTATTTAAATGTTCAATCAACATGAGATTTTATAGATTGTATTGTAGATTTGAGAACTTCTACACCATTTTCACAACCCCTTAAGTTTCTTTCCTTTTGGGTAATAAATACTTTTTTCATAGCAAATTCTCCACTTTAAATGGTTTCGCGATGTTCGTCAATTATAGCTTCAGTTTGTCTTATCTGTGCAACAAACAGTTCATTGGCGTATTTGAATCTCTATTTCTTCGGGGACCTGTACTTGTTGGTTTTGATAAAAGTGGGTTTCAAAGGATAGTTGGTTTGCATCTCCTCAAAACGTGACATCTATTTATTGCCTTCTTTTTATAACATATGTGACCAAGAACTCCATCACTATCTGGCCTGCTATAGTGATACGTGCCAGCATTAATTTTATGTTTCATTTCATCGAGATCTGAGCTATCTTACAACTAGGTTTTTCAAAATATAGCATTTTGTTTCCTATTTTAGGGTTATTTTTCCGGATTGATTGTAAATCATTCATTCCAAGAACTTTCTTATGTCTTCTTGGTATAGGTGTAACACTTGCAGTGGAAGGTTTGAACATTTAGATGGAACATCTACACGTAGTGTGTTTTCACCCCAATTCATTGTCCGAGTTAAAAGTGTCAATACCATATATTTGATTTAATGTATTTAATACATCATCATATGCATTAAAAGAATGTATAACCTTTTTTCATTTGCAAGCCTTCACCGCCCTCAGCCAGTTTATGTTATTTAAATACCAAAGATTGTGTCTTTGTCTTGTGTCTTGTGCACCTGGGTGCAGCCTAGTCTCTCTGCATCAAGCACACCTTCAAGGATGAATTTATTGCTGAGAAATGGACAAGAGTCAGCTGCAAAAGGAATTAGGATTAAAAAAGGCAAGAGTGGCAATTATAACTATCTTTCTACATAATTGTAATAGTACAAACAGGGATGGAACACATATGTTGCTAATGGAACATACAAAGAGAAAACGGTATGAAGCTAAATTCACAATGAGATCGAAAAGATGAATAAAAGAATAAAATGAAAATCAAGAAAGCACATAAATCATTTTCAAGACAAGAGTTGATAACATTTTCAAATCATTTTCCAATGCTGTGATTTATACCGTGATGTCATTGATAAACAGATTCATCTGATCGATAATTTAGACAGTGTGCAAAGTGAATTGAAAGATGATTATATGACTTCAAATTGAAGTAGATACTTCAATGAATTTTTGTCATTCAAGTTGGGATTACTACTATGAGCACTGAGTTTGATAACATTCAAACATATCAATTTCAAAAGGTTCAATGAAACAAAAACAAGATAGAAAAAAAATACTGAAAACTAGATTGATAAAAAAACTGTACTGGTTGCTTTATTTAAGATGCATTTGCTCCTTTAACAACAATCATTACAATTAGCAGATTACCACGCAAAAAAGTCTTACAGGGAAATTAGATTAGGCCATACTGGTCAAAATCTCCTCAACGATGAAGTTAGCCATCTTGAATGATTCAACTCTTTTCTTGTGCTCTTCGATCTTTTCCTTGAAGTCGACTTAGCAGATTTGTTCCTGCTTTTACTGGCTTTCGTGTACGTAGTGTTTGACAAATGAAAACATTTCTTTTTAGTAAAATAGTCTAAATTATCATCACTAAAAAATTCAAGATTTCTAAAACTTAACCATATCCAATAGATCGAGCATCTAACAAATTTGGCATGAGATTTTTTTTTTTTTTTTTTTTTTTTTTTAGTGCTTTTAAAATATTAATTTTTATATTGTGAATTAAATTAAAACTTTAATTGTTGTGATGCTTTTATTTCATATACTTTTTGTTGTATTCGTTTGCATGTTCTTTGTCTTCTTTATCGGTTTTTGCTGTTACCCATTGTGATAAAGTTTACAATATCTGCTAGTTCTACAGAAGTCAGTTCTTTCATTTTCTTCTTAACATTTTAGACATGGTTTGGTATCAATTGATTTTATTGAAGTAATTAAATTTCAAATTAAGTTTCCCTACGTTCAATGATGACCTCCTTTTATTACAAACCTTTTTAAACACCTGGAACTCATGTTTAATTAACTTTCCAAGTTTCCTTACAAACAAATCCAAGGTGGACAAAGTGGCAATAAAGGTAAAAGCAAGCGTCATAAATCACTAGAGAAAGTAACTCCACACAAGCCGAAAGATCCACGCAGAGTTGAACTTAGTAGACAAATAGGAAAACGTCCACAAGAATTCAACAAATCTAAAGTTGTATGTTTAAAGACAAATCAAAACTAAAACGTCGAATAATATGCAAAGCACACAATCACAACATGAAAACAAAATATATTTGATAGGTGGTGGTGTAGCCGGTATCTTGTTCATTGTGTTTAAAAGTAAATTTAGTTTTTCTTCACTGAACCTTCAACGTTGTGCCTCCTGTACACGTGCAGAGATAGATCTAGTTGTAAGAGATGTTACATGTAACAATGAGCAATCAATGAAATTACAAAAAGAAATAAAAACATGTCTGAATCTTTCAAAACAATTCCATAAACTTTTTCCAGCTAATAAATAGCAAAGCTTTTACCTACAGACAAATGACGATAGAATTAACACGTTTATCATGTAGCATTTAAATATGCTCTCTAGGTTACCTACAACATGCAGTTTTTTTTTAAGATCACCATTAAATATGGATATTAGAAAAATCTAAAGCTAGTTATTCCGTTTTTATTAGGTGATTATCTGATGGAACATTGCTTTTTACCAGGCAAATTGTTAACACAGCACTAAGAGAAGGAAAATCAAACTTATATTTCTAAATGCTTTAACCTTTTTATAGTCTAATAAATAACAGCTTGTATATGTCGACTGAATTATAAATAATTTCCAACCTAATTGACAATGCAACATTAAAATCTCCTCTTACTGTTGTCTACAGCATGCTTATGAAGTACCTATTGAGGTTTACAATAGGCTTACCATCAAACATGCATACAGAAGTCATTATAATAATTCCAGCTTATTTATCTAGTTCACAACTGACTACCTCGTACCTCATGGTTGGTACAAGATAAAGTTGTTACCTAAATAAATTATTGTATTCCAATTATTACAACTCTGGGTCCTAAAAAATATGTAACAGAAAGGAAGTGAAACCAACAATGTAAGTAATATCAACAAGCGATTTATGTCCCTACAATACAAAGTGAAATTCAAGAGATACTTACAATATTGTAAATCAAATTCCAAATAATCCTAAATGTCCTAATCACAAGTCCAAAAATATAGAATGTTTTGAATGAGTTCCAATAGTCTTGAATGTCCTGATATAACACAATGATTCAATCCAGAATGTAGTTGAATGAGTTCACAAAAGTCCAAAGTAATGTGTTTATTCAAAAGTAAATGAGCCTTTAGTAATTCCAATGAAAATATTTAATAAATAATTCCTCTCGAATTATATCTGATTTCAACGCCGCAAACTGTGAAATTTGATCTCAAATTGATTCCCACAGAATGATCTAGAATGGGACTGAGATTTTGGTTTCCCAAATCCCTATTTATACATATTTACACTTGACCTATATCGTAACAGGATGTGAAATAATCCAATGAAAAAAAACTCCGGTCTAGCTGTAAACAAGACTGGCCTTGAACTCAAATGCTAGTCAACATTCTGTTTACTAGTGACCAGAATCTATAGTACAACTTACCATCATAGACAAAATTTAAACAACCATCTATGATTTAATACATAAAACAGCAATAATTATCTCTAGATTAATAGCTTAGTATCTGCTTACAGAACCGCGTAGCATCTCTGAGTACTTATTAGCCAAAAGATAGTTACATTTCTGCTTTGTATAATCAAGAACATGAAAAATGTGCAAAATACAACAGTGCAACATCTTCCATCGAAAAGAGAATTAATTCTACTACAACTCAAAAACCTGCTTTGCACGTGTGCTTCCAGCACAATCTAAGCTGTCTCTTTCCGATGTAAATGTTATAAATGACACCAAGTGCGATGCCATGGACGGGTGTCATTTGAAAGACAATACTTCCTTTATATCCCACACTGTCGTTGGGAATGTCCCTCACAAACCACGTCAAATGAGAATTGTAATAAGTTCAGGTATCAAGAAATGAACGATATAAATATAATTTAGCTAAAGGGATCGAACATTATAGAGGTATTAGAAAAAACTACAAAGTAGCTTACAAAGTTTACAATCGGGTGGAGTTTCGCAAGAGCGCAGCTGCACGTGGTATGTGTGTAACATCAGCTGGATTATGTGTTCCAGGAATAACTACCCTTGTAAATGTTCGTTTGGCTTGTGGTGAATATGGTGTTCAAAAAGATGTTGATTTGCAACACAGTTTTTCAACGTGATGAAATAGTAACATCTGTCATTGCTAACTTGTGCAGTATCGTTGACATAAGCAAAGCGATCAGTGACAATGAACTCAACCATGAAGTTTATTTTAACCATCGGCGAGTACAACAGGTACAAAGAGAATAAAATATACAATATATGAGACCAAGACAATGAGGAATTTGATGAAAGGGAAAAAATTGCATGAGAAAAAAATTTAGGGTAAGTTTACAACAAACTGGATATATATAATCGTGTCGTACGTCTACTTCGTGATTGGCAACATGTACCAGAATTACAATCGTTATACCAAGATATATTTATTAAAAAGAACACTTTACGCCATGTGTGTTTATTTTCCTATACATGTGGAGATTTATATGACAATGGACTGACTACCTGAGAAATAAACATATCTCACCAATTCAATTGACAACGTAAATGGTAATATATCGATACCGTTGCAATATATTAGAATGAAATAAGAACTGTTGTAATGCCTAATGGTGTTTACAAATTCGAAATAAATATGATTAAAATCAAAGCGGGAACGACTGGAAAAGGTAACAGCGGAGAAAGTATCAACCTCGAGTGTTTGAAACACAGCTAAAAAATTAAAAACACTCCAAGAAAGAATTAAACAGGGTATATAACTACAATATTAATGTGTTAGGATTCAATAAATATAAATCTATTGAGGCATCTGTTGAATCTGATGCAGTTTGTGGATTTTCGAAACTAAAAACAATTATATACCTTGATCAAAAGAATAGCATAAAACAAACTATTTCAATGGTAACGAATTTACTTTGTTAGAGTCGCTGTCTTTTGATCTGTTTAATTACAATGTTAATCATTGCTTAAAGCAATTACAAGGAGGTACTATAAACAAACTGAATATCAGTATAATAGATGAAGATGAAATAAGACTTTCATGTTATGTATGTCACCATTGTTTTTCATGTTAAGTAAATATCATGATTCGCAGAAGTAAACCTTTTATTATTTATCGGTAGACAAAAATAAAAATGTACCAGAGATGTCCTTGAGAGGTCCATGTGTTTCGAACTAAAATAACTAGCAAAACTCAGATTTACAACAACATATTGATGAGAACAGTAAAAAAGAATTTAGATGCTCAGGATTTGTTTCACGGATACATATACCTATTTAGTACTATAGAAGCCTTGCAAAGTGTCAGAAAAATATCATATGAGATATCTAACTTTCAACAATGTTTACAATAGAGAATAAACAGTGAAATGTATGCTTTAGAAAGCAGCATGGAGAAAGATTACAAATTATCTTGAAAACTATGGCACTTTATAATCTGATCTGGAACATTTACAGGCAGATCTAAGCAATAAAATCCAATAAAAAAAATCAAGAGATTAAAAACTAATCAATGCTTAAGCACAAAAATTACTATCTCAACAGGATAATTTCTAATACTAATACACTGTCGGATTTGCAGAAAAAGAATTATCTAACAGAGATAAATAATTTTTTTTTTTTAAAAACAGCCAAAACAAATGTTAATGAAAGCGCGATAGAAACTGTAAAGACAACCAATGTTTACAGATTTGAGTGATGAGATGAAGTGATGAAGACTGTTAAATTTATTGAATTTTACATAATGTTTCATGCTGATGATGAACAATCTAAATTAAGTGGTTAATTAAAATCGCTGTGCTACCCGGGTAATATTTACGAATTAGACAAATATATCAAACCAATGTAAAATAATTTCTATGATTTGGAAGAAGTTTAAAACAGAAAGAGGTGCATTCAAAGCTAAAATAGATACATAGACTCAAGCATTAAATGATTCCGTTAATACAGGGAAAACCTAAAAATTATTTTTTAAAAATGAGACAATTTATTTTCCCTTTAATTTGTCCTTCAGTTGCCCACCTAAATATATATTTTCATCGGCATGTATTGGTTCGTGGTCCGCTCATTGATGATGTTGACATAAAAAATACATAATGAATTCTCTTTACCTGGACATTTCGTACTGGTTATTAATTTTATCTTACCATCTTTTTTCCAAATCATATTTATGGTTTGTTTATATATATATATATATATATATATATATATATATATATATATATATATATATATATATATATATATATATATATATATATATATATATATATATATATATATGGTATCTTGCTAATTGCACCTCATATTCCACTTTCAGGTATCAGGAATATGTCAAATTCTTTTAAATGTCAAAATTCTACATCTTATATCTTTAATGAACAATCCAGGTGTTCTGTAATAAAGAGCAGGGTCTTCGTTGTAACTTTTCATACAAATATTACTTCATATCTATATATATCTTAAAGTGTTGTCAGACTGAATAACGTATTGGTAATCTTCATGTAATACTTTTGAGTGGTACAGCTGTTTCGTTCAATCGTACAAAGCTATCCATGAATTTGCGTTGGCAAATTTATACCCTCAAATATTTCCATTTTATGTCTCTAAAATGTTTCAGTGTCTCAGCAAAGTTTTCATTACTTACATTTCTTTAGACTGTCCCATCAATAAAAAGTGCCTATGTGCCTGCTAAATGGTCATGGTCTCTTTCGTTGTCATAAATTAGTGTCTTTCGCACAGATATTAAATATATTTGTTGAATTAAAATGTTTTGCATCTTTGTGAATACCATAGTTTGTTCCATCCTTAATTCTTTATACAATGGTTTTACAATTTTCTTCAACGTTGTGGAAAATTCTTTAATACAGTCTGTACCTATGCAGACTATTGGCTTATTTCTCCTGTGGATTGATTTCAAATACCACAGAACCCTGATGGAATGTGTTTGGCTGTATTGATTGTTCCTGTTGCCTCTCTGGTAACAGTCCATGATTATATATTGAGTTCTTCTTTGCAGAGGTCCTGCTGTTGAGTTCGCTTTTCATGTGAACAATGACGCTTTCAAAATGACAATAAATATATAGTCTTTGAATTGTATAAGTGCGCCTTCTACTTATTGAATTATCTATATTATAAACATAGCCTTTTGTGTTCTGATAATTGTTATGATGCATAGAATCAAATCAAGCATTTTTTACAAATATGTTTCTGTTTTTCTGTGATGATACAAATGTTGACAATTCTTTTACTCTAACTTAGTGATACCTGCCATTATTAGGACCAACGTACTGAAATATGATTAACATGTCAACATGTCTTTCTTTTTCTATTTCAATTACTATATAACCTGTTTTATGAAAGATGGTTTAATTATTTCATGAACATTAGCGCATATAGTGAATTCATTTTTAAATGTTCAGATATCCTCATGTTTACGGGGCATTTATGAAACTATTGAATATCCGAAGTGTATTCTATCTGTCTCTGGGGATCATTGGGGGGGTGGGGGTATTTGGGGGGGGGGTATTTAAAACTTATTCCATAGCACAGTGAAAAAATAGTATTATCCATTTATCCCTATTTTAAGGATAATGCAAGCTTTTTCTTAATCCAACCAATTCATGCAAATTTAATGTATGAGACTCCTCCGAGCAGTTGATATTTATCTATTAGCATTGTTAAATAGTATATCCTGTCAAACATCCAGCTTGTACTTTCAAGTATTTCCTGCTCAACTTTGGTATTTAAATTGTCTAATAAATGTTCAATGACTTTATCCATTTCGCGCCCTTCAAATATATTTAGTGCCCTTGTTTTGCAGGATATATATATATATATATATATATATATATATATATATATATGTGTGTGTGTGTGTGTGTGTGTGTATGTGTGTATGTGTGTGTACTCAATATATTCACATTCCTTAGTGGTCGTTTCATAAGTCTAATTGACAAGTAGCTTTTATATAACCAAATTGCTGATTTCATTATGTTGATGACCTTCTTCGCATATGGTTGAACGGCATTGAAAAATCAATATAAATCTTAATGTATAATGGAGATCAATGTCCTGTGATATTTCACACAGATGTCAGCTATTAATGCGTACATTGGTTATTGTTTAGCACTATTGATCTGATGACGCTCTTAGTGACACTATATACATCTCAATATGTATTCTTATATAGCTGATACTTATATACTACCGGTACACATTCTATTCCCATAGTGACCATCGTGTCTGAGGAATACCTGGTCGCAAAATTATATGAAAATTATGGTCTTACACATATTCAGGGAGAAATTTTTCTCTTATATCCCTCAACAATATTACCAATTCGTGTATCTGTATACCATATTACAGTGTTTATTCCAATATGAATGGACTAGGTAACCTCATGTCAGTGTTACTAAGTAGCACGTAATCAGAAATAGAGAAGTATGTAAGACAAACAGTACATTATCTGGAACAGTTCCTCCGTTTGTGACCCAGTCGTGTGACCATTCGTCTCATATTCTTTGTGGTCTGAACGAAAATGAAAGTTGCATCAAAGATATTGAAATTGATCACAATATTACATTTTCTATCCTTAGACAAAAAAAAAATCTCCTAAATATATTTAATTGCAAAGCTTTTAGTACAGATAAAATATCAAGCTATGGCATTTAGGACAAATAAAATATCAAACTATGGCATTTAGGACAGATAAAATATCAAACTATGGCATTTAGGACAGATAAAATATCAAACTATGGCATTTCTGAATATTTTTGCCAAACAATAGGGAACTATTTAGCAGATTTCTCTTTATTTCTTACACAGTGAAGGATAATACTTGCATGTCTAGCTCTTATCCTATTTCAAGCTTGTTACAATCACACATTTCATTTTTAAGTTTTCACAAATTCCTGGTTTGGAGGAAATTTAGGCATGATTACTCGCAAATTTTCAATTTAGATCAGTGTTTTTGCAACCGTCAAAGTAATATTTATGGTATCATGAAGGTCGTTAAATCAAATGCCGCGCACATGTTTCTTAAACACTCTTGATATAAAGTGAATTCTCCCAATATTTTTGTGGTTCGCAGACAAATATTGCCATTTCTGCCCCTTATTACTATATTAAGGAGTTTTCAAGTTTCAAGTGATTCCACGTCATGTTGTTCATTTTGATAAAATAAATATTAGGTTAACTGCGTAATTGTTTTGAAAAATATTCAAATGTTTCTTTCTGTTCTATTTAAGGTCAGTAATTAATAAACACCGATAAGCGCAATATTTTGTAGCTGGACCAACATCATCAGTGGGGCGATCCTACTGCAATATATTTGCGAATGCGTTTCTAAATTATATATAGCTAATAGTATCGTGTCTTACTCCGATTGTAGGAGTGCATTGTTAACGCTTTATTTCCTTTTTCTTAGTAACATTGACCTTGGTTATATATCAACAATGACTTCCTGACATAGTCATTAAACGTATGATCGTAAGAAATAGATATGTTGGTAAGATATTCAAGTTCAATACATGTGTTTCCAATAGGGTCAAGACAAAGTTATTACAGTCAAGAGCAAAATATGGCTAGATATTGTGCACATTGCCATTCCTACAGTCATGATTCATCTTAATGTTGGTATCTGAACTTTGTCAGCGCTCGACCTGAATCACGAAACCGTCAGGTACTTTACTCAGACTCTTATTACCGAAGATGTAATGATCATACACACATAATCGTAGGAATAATTTGGGAAAGTGGCGGCGCGAGGGTTTCAGGCGCCCGGGGGCAATATTCTTTAGTGGCGCCCCAACTTTGCTACAGAGAACATTTTTTATATCAGTTACCATCCTTCCGCCTAAATTTAAGTTTTGTGACGAATTGGCCCCCTTACACCAAGGTGAAGGTGAAATACGCTGATAATGTCAGCTGCAAAAAAAAAACTCTGACTGCGGGGGCGGGGGGGGGGAGAAATTTTCCCCACCACTCTCACCCCACCGCCTTCGCTCCGCCACTGATCTGGGGGTAACCTGATATTTATTCTCCGGAATCAGTTTAATATTTTAACCGATATTTGTGATAAATGCAATCTTTTAGACTGCAAATGTCAGGAAGGGAACGCTTTCTTCAATGATGCACACTGAACCACTACTGACCATCAAATCACATGCTTATCTCTATCAAGGGACATTGCCTCGATTACCGAACAGGTTGATAGACACCGGTTATCCCAAGCCAGTCTTGTCCAGGAAACCTCTCATTCTCTTTCTAGTTCTAAAATACTTTTTAAAGAAAAGGGTTTACATATAGTAAATCTCAATATTCGGTATGTAAACCCCAAGCTAGTTGAACTCAAGCAAACTGACATTCTAGGACTCTACGAAACATTTCTTAATGATAATTCTAATGATTATTCAGTGTCCATCGACGGTTTACATTTGGAACGGAAGAATAGAACATAAAAAGGAGGCAATCTAATTATATATATATATATATATATATATATATATATATATATATATATATATATATATATATAAACATTAAATATAAAAGATAAATGGATATAGAGTCCATCTGAGTTGGAAGCGATTTGGACTGAACTGAAACAACTATCGTCTAAGCCCATCCTTCTATGATTTCCCTATCGTCCTCCAAGTTGGCTATCGTCTTGGTTTGAGAGATTTGAAAATCTATGGCTTCTAACTCTAGCTCAGAACTTTTGTTAATGGGTGATCTCAATATTGATTTAATGAATGACCGGCAAACTAAATGGAATGATATTCTACAAATATATAATGTCACTCAATGTCACTCAAATGATACAGTCCCCTACTCGAGTCACTGTCAAGTCGATGACGTTAATCGATCACATTTATTCATTGCACCCTGAATGCATAGTCGAGACATATATTCCCAAACTATTCTGTTAGTGACCACTATCCAATCTGTGCCACAAGAAACAAGTTCTGGAAATCATTCAAAAAGGCGCAACCCACTATAAAGTCTCGATCCTATAACTGTTTCCATGAAGATAGCTTTTTGACCGACTTGAAACATGGTCTAAGTAATTGTCAACCGACTTTTAATAATCCAGACTTTGATGTATAATGTTGGACTGAATTTTTTCTTGTAGTCCTAAATCGACATACTCCAATTAAATGCAAAAGGGTCAAGAGAATTATGCAACTTGATTGGTTCAACGCAGAAATTTAGTAAAATGTCTAGTAAAAATGTGTTTAGAAGTGTTTAGTAAATTTAGTAAACTGTATGATAATTTAATCAAGGCAAAGAATAAAGAAATTAGAGGATATCAAAATATTTTTTTCAGGGAACTAAATTAAATTACATAGAAAATCAAAAACTTTTAGGTGTGATTATTGACAGGCATTTATCGTGGGAAAATCAAATAAAGCGCATGTGTTGTTCTGCAGTATCCTTCAGAATAGCCTTATTGAACAGACCGTCTTCGTATGTGCCAGAATCTATGCTACAAATATGGGGGAATTGCAATGCTACTAATCTTAATCAGAATTGTTAGAAGAAAGACCATTCATCCGCACATTTATGCGTTAATTTTCAGTGCTTACCTTTTATTTATAGTGTAAAGTATTTTAAAGCTATTTTGACATATTAATCTTTTCATGACATGGTTCCACAATATATCAATGATCTCCTACTTTCAGCTTCCAATATCCATTCACACAATCTTACGGTCTATTGTGTAATCTTTATTTGCCTAAATTCAAAACGACTCTGTACAAAATATCTTTTATATATTCCGCAGCAGTGTTGTGGAATATCATTACCAATGATATTAAACAAACACCAACACTTTGCCCCTTTTTTTTAGAGGGCGCTTCGCCAATGTCTTCTTTCTGATTATGCCATATTTCAAACAAATTGAGATACTTAACCTGGATACCCCCACTACCTTCCCATCTCCCAAACCTACATGTATATATTATGTATATTTAATTACAATATGTGTATGCATGTATGTATGTATGTATATTTTATGATTAGATGTGAATGTGTCAGACGCTGTAATAACAGTTTTATTTGCACAATTATAGTTTCAATTAAAGTTTTATTATTCTATTATTAAGGACTACATGTAAGGTTGGTTGATTGAATCAGAACCAAATGTATTATCCTCAGAAATAAAGTTAGTATTATTAGTATCATCATTATTATCATTATTATTACAGGGTCCACCTCAAAGTTAATTTCAGTTTAAAACGGGCATTATTTTTTATTTACAACCAAATTAAAATTTGGTCCATCTGGCATGTTGTCATATTGTCCCTTTACCCTTCCCATCCCAACCGCACAAATAAAAGGAAGGTCCGACCCTCATACCCGTTTTTGTTGCCAAGGAGGGTCATCTTGAAAAATCTTGTTATTGATATTTCTCATCAACCGCTACTCTTACTGACAAAGATACCTAGCCATAACTCCTCTAATGAGATCCAGATATCAAGTATATTTCTGTAAACACTTGTAATGCAAGCAGTTTTACGATATTTGACAAGAAGGTCAATTGAACATATATCCTACGTCTATATGGCGGCTGCTTTGCCAAACCTATTATTGCTTCGAATCATTGCTCCATCAGCGGTAATCCCTCTTCTTTGAAAATACATGTATTCGTTTTAAAACCTTTTCCTTTCTTTCTTTAATTTCCAATGATCTAATAAACATCACCCACGAAACTGTTGCTTGAAATAAGTATATGCGATGTTTTGACATAAATTGTGCATGAACTCAGTAATATGGTATTAAATTCCGATGCATCAATTCTCGTCTTGTCACTTTACATTTCTTATGATGTTCTCCTTGTTTTTCTCTGTTCTGGTAACCGTGATTTTTAGGTTCTCACTGGCAAAGCTCACAATAGTGTAGCTGGATCTTCGTTGGTCCATGCGCCAAATTGTCACATTCGATACGTCGATGTTACAAGATTTTGCACTTCAGGAATTCCACACACAGCCTGCTTGCTGTAAAAGAATTTCTGCTTCTCTTCATTGTTTGGCTCTGTCCGATTGTCGAATGATTTTCCATGATCTTTTCCGATCCACGGCATCGTTCTTCTCGGCATAAGTTTGAGCTACCACGATGACACGAGCTAAACACATCTGGTCTTGATGGTTGTTAATCTGGACGATACTATTTATGGTGCTGCGAAGTCCATCCACCAATAAAACCTTGCTTCGTCCACTGCCTCTTTTAGGGGAAACGTGCGTCATGTGAAGAGTTGCATTTTTATCGGTAATGTTAAACTCGTCATTTGATTATTGAACATGTTGAAGTTTGTCAATAATTTTAGAAGATGTTAACTCTGCCGCTGTACTGAATTCGATCCAGACAGGAGACTTCAAACTGTCATGAGTAATGGATAGTCTCAAACGATCGTCATTTTTAGCTCGGCACTGTCGTTTCAATTATTCTAATATTGATTCCCATAAATTCGTAATGAAGCCCGCTGATTTCTCTGGTGGCACGCAGACTTTAAATCTTTAAATTTCACCTTGTACGTGTCAGCAGTCGTTCGAAATTTTCTGGAAGGCACTTGCTGTGTCTCTCGAATGTGAACAGATTCTTCAGGAGTTGCCAATCGAGTTTCTCTTTCGGAGATCTTGACTGTCTCTGTCCAGTTGAGGTAGTTGGTATTGGATAGGGGTAAATCATTTTCACTTCAAAATCGCAAGCATTAACTTGTACTAACACTACTCTGATCATATTTGGCAACAAAGAGCGTCGTCGTTGCTTAGCTTCTGAATTCTCGCTAAAATGTTGTAATTTTTTCACGATGATTGCTGATTCAGATATGATTTGACTCCGTTACTTCTTTCTCTTTATATGTATCTATTCTCTCTACCTATGTTTGTTATAATAAATTGCTATATTTAAAATAAGCCGAGTTTGAAATGTCTACGTGAAATAGGAAGCTATGTGTCTTTAGTTTTGGAACTTGCACAAGCACACAACTTTACATGTGTTACGAGAACAATTTCTATCGTATTTTTGCCGTTTAAAAAAAAAACAAAAAAAAACACACACACACACAAACTCGTAACTTTACGTTACACGAATTCTTAACATGATTCCAAATTCGTTAACTTGTATGCTCTGGAAATGTAATTGTAAAAAAACATGTTCATAAGTTCTGAAATGCATGTCATCTCGAATCTAGAGCAAAATACGTCGTCAGATTAAAGCGATCTTATTGACTAACACAATCTTCAACCCCATTACACCCAAATCTGACCCAGTGTAATTTGGAAATGGAATTAAGGAAATATTTAGCTTGATTCCAAAATTCGCTAGTTTGTATGCACTGGAAATGTAATCTGAAAAATCAGTACCTAATACATATTTTGACTGATGTCTCTAATCTAGAGCAAAACACATGGTTAGAATAAAGAGTTTTACATAGCCTAAGTAAAAATTTAACAATATATGATCTCATTTTGGCTAATGTTTTTAAAAAACGGCAGTCGAGAAAGTCGTGCATTCTTGTTGTTCTGGGGAATAACTTAACTGCCAGTCCGTTTACAAAATAATACTTGCTCTTGAGATATATTACGAATTGGATGAATGAAACTTTGACCTTATTTAACACATGACTCCTGTTTGGGTCCATAGTGTCATTTTCATGTCAGGCATCTCTCATACATCATGCAAAATTAACAATAATACTAACAATAATAATAATTCTTTTTTCTCTCTTTCTTTCCTTTACCCTGTTTATCACACACGAACGAACACACACACGCACATACATACGTGCTTTAGTTTGTTGGTTTTAATCAACAGTAAACCAAAATTAACTTCAGCACATTACATTTTGCCAAACTACTCTGTGTCTAGATTTCAAAAAATTAATTTTCAACTGTCACTAGTATATGGGTAAAGCAAATTCGGTCAGTGTCTTTATCAATCTACCAAAGCTAGTGATGGCGCCCAATTGTAAATTTGCATCAAATTTGATTAATGAAATTTTGACCTAACAGTACGCTAGCAGAATTGTAACATATTTAAGATCTGGAATACCCCAAAAGTGATTCTAACAGAATATTGTGACATATATTTAAGAATTATATTTGAGACACGCCAGCTCGTAAGACAAACTCGTGGCTTGCAGAATTGTAATATAATTTAGAGTGCAGATAAATATATCGAAAAATGCAAATGGGATGGTAGTTTTATTTAAAATAGGAGTCATGGTGCTATAAGGAATATTATAGATGGGAATATATATTTTTCAAATATTTTTAAGAGCGCTTGAAAGGGAGTTGAGGACGGGGTGGGGCCTAATTTTTTTTTAATATACCCCTTCGCTTGAATCCTACTCTGTGTGCATGGGGTTGTGCTTTGTTTAAAAATAGGATGGTAGCTGTGGTAGAGAGAGGTACAAAATTTTACTTTATAATAGATGTTATAGGGTGGTAAGGGAGATAATGAATTTGGTTTTGTTGATAAGGGGTTTAAATTGTATTTCATACTGCTTCTTTTACATCTTAAGGTTTGGGGTCAATAAGATCAGTGGGTGTTGATATGTAATAATTATGAGGATGTTAGTTTTGTTTTCAAACAAAGGAGGGTATATGTTGGATGGAAATATTATTGAAAGGGGTAGAGATTTTAACTTTATAAGGGGATCCAATGGCAATAAGTGGAGATAGAGACGGTATTTTGTATTGATAAGTGATTTTTTTTAAAAATATAAGTTCTTTTTCATCCAACCTTGTGTGAATGGGGTGGTTGTTTTGTTTAATATAGGAAGTTAGGGGCTGGTAGGAAAATTATAGAATGGCGGTGGGGTAGAGATTTTAACTGTATAAGTGGGGTGATCATAGAATACCCGGATAATAGATCACTGGGTCTTAGATAGTAGATCATTGAGTGTTGATATTATACAACTGGGCTCTGGATAGTAAATTAATGGGTGTAGGTAGTAGATAATTTGAGTAAGGTTTGCCCCATACGGTTGTAATTGAGATACTAAAGGTAGTTTTGTTTTAAAAAAAATAGCAGGGTAAGGGTTGGGAATATTATAAAGGGGGTAACTAAGGGACACTATTGAAAGGACTAGATGGGTTTTTTTACCTAATTTATAAGAAGGACCATAGTATGGTGGTTAAGATGTTGGTATTATTTATATCGGATTAAAATTCTATTTTTACTCTTCTTTTAAATCCAACTCTGTGTGAATAGGATGGCAGTTTTGTTTAAAACAGGAGGACAGGGTAGTTATAGAAGTGGATGGATATTTTAAATTTATTTATAAGGGGGGGGGGGGTCAAAAAGTGCCTGGATAGTAGACGACTGGTGCTGGATAGTAGATCACTGGGTGTTAATAATAGATAACTGGTTGATAAATAGTAGATAATTGGGTGTGGATAGTAGATAATTGGATGGAGGATAGTAGATAAATGGGTGCTGAGTAGTAGATAACTGGGTGCTGATATTAGCTAACTAGGCTCTGGAAAGTTGATCACTGGGTGTTGGCAGTACATAACTTGTTGGAGGATAGTAGATAACTGGGTGTTGGATAGAAGATAACTGGTTGGAGGATAATAGATAACTGGACTCTGGATATTAGATAATTTATTGGTGATGAATAGTAGATAAGCGGGCATTGGTAGTAGACCACTGGTTGGTGGATAGTAAATCAGTGGGTGTTGATAGTAGATAATTAGTTGGTGGATAGTATATCACTGGGTGTTGATAGTAGATAACTGGTTAGTGGATAGTAGGTCACTGGGTGTTGGATAGTATACCACTGGGTGTTGATATTAGATCACAAGGCTCTGGATAGTAAATAGCTGGGTGATTGATAGTAGATCACTGGGTATTTATAGTAGAGAATTAGTTGGTGGATAGTATATAACTGGGTGCTGAATATTAGATAGCTAGGTTGTGGATAGTAGATAATTAAATATTGAAATGCAAAGAATATGAGGATAGTATTTTTTTTTAAAGGGGGGTAGGAGAGGATGGGGCTATAATAGAATAACGGTAGAGTTTTTTAACTTTATAAGAGGGATCATAGGATGGCAAGGAGAGATACAGAAGTTAGTTTTGCTATCAAGCAATACGAAATACGGCATTTCATTCATCCCATTTTCTCGGTTGAGAAACTCAAAGCATTTACATTTACCTCTAAAATAGAACCAACATGTTCCAAACAAACAAACGCCTAATGTGAAACGTATATGGTAATACGGCCTTTCAGTCAGAGACCAAGGCCTCGCTTCATCCTACACTGTTGAAAAACATACCTTTCAAATGGAGACCTAATGTTAATTTCCCGTTTGTCCCGGTACATATTTAACACAGGAATCTCCTACAACATTTCATTTAGAGGGTAGACAAACTCACATTTCCCGTACAAACTTATGTAACATGCTACAGACCGACTCAGCATGATAAATATATGATGTAATACGGCATTCCAAAATAGATTAAGCATGTTGCAAACAGAACGAGTAGGGCTAGATTGAGAGTGATTGCTTTCTTGTAAACCTACTGTCTGTGACATACATAACAATTTTTTAGCGAGTACCATCAATACATACCCCTCCTTATACCTCAGACTGTCCTTCCCATGTTCAAAAATGATGATAAAGTAGAAAAGTATATTTTGTGAACATTATGGTTATCTATTTTCTTTAGCCCAGAAACGTTGTGTACCTCGATGGCAGAATGATACTGTCTTTGATCATTGGAAATCTAGTCTTATTTTACAACGTTTTCAACCTTGTAAACATGTTCATGTTTAATCTTTTGTAAATGAAAAAGGAAGGGTCAAACCCAAATTCTTCCTCTCCATTTTAAGTGAGCAAAGCTTAATAAAAAATGTTGATTTGGAAACCTAGTGTTGACCTCTCTCTCTCTCTCTCTCTCTCTCTCTCTCTCTCTCTCTCTCTCTCTCTCTCTCTCTCTCTCTCTCAGACACACACCCCTATTAAGATACACAACTTCGATGTACTTTTATGTCCCTCTATTTATCAAGTAAAACAAACCACGGCATTTCATTTAGAAAGCAGACAAACTTACATTTTCTGCCAAACACATCTAACATGCTACACTGTCACAAACAGACAGACTCACCACACATGATAAACCTATGACGTCGGAAGATATTTCTGTTCGAGTGCAGACCGTCGCCTATTGCTACACTGTCACAATGTGACTATGATTCAAGATGGTTTCTATGTTAAATTTCCGTACACACTTATAAACTTTTGAACCTATTTAACACAGGTCTCCATTCCCTCCTCCCCCTTCCCGTTAGAGGCTATAGTGCCGTCCTCTACTACTCATTATTCTGAGCGATATTTTGGGGATATATTTAAAGTTTTATTAGAATATTAAATAAAGCGCATGATGCTGCTGATAAAATTATCAATTTCGGAAAATTAGCTGTTGATTTACTAAAAGCACCAAGTATCTTGAAAATACCAAATTATAATGGATAGATACAGTTGTCAGTGTCATAGACCGAGATGCTATCACAATTGTTGCAAGCTTAACTGATAATGATGAAACTTATATTTCTTTTCTAAACAGTTTAAAATCCGACCATTGTTATAAAAATGCGTTTTTGTTATGTAAGGACGCAAAGTTTGATCTGCCCTAAAATTTATTAGCAGAATTAAATTGGCCGCAGTTTTTTTTCAGTACTTTGATTCCATAGATACTGCTGTCGAATAGTTTATGGTTTTACTTAATAACTATATGAATCAATACATCCCTTCATCGCTGGTAGCAATTCGACCAAGTTTAAGCTTAGGAACAAAGTACGTCTATATTACAGGATCGACTTAGGAATATTGCAAAAAACACTGTCCCTCCAACAGACTGAGACAATTACATGAATGCTAGAAATATAGTTTTTAATATGAAGAATTACGCTGAAGACAGACCTAATTTTGTCTGAAACTAAAAGTCAAGACTACAAAACATGTTGAAAAAATAACGAAATCTTTATCCAAAGAAGAGACTAATTCGAACAATACGCCACGTTCGAAAACTTCTGATGCTTATGGTTCAAAGCCTATGTGAATGATGACTTTGAAAAAGCAAATCTACCAAATGATTTGAAAAAGCAAATCTACCAAATGATTTTCTCTGTATCGATTTCCACTCTTGATAGAGAAGCTGATCTTCCACCCATTACATCCAAATGTCATTAAAATCTTACTTCTACACCCTTCACAGTGCATGATATACTTGATATTATACGAACTTTAAAAGCTAATAAAGCTATTCATCCTGACAAAGTAAGCCATAAGTTATTGAACGGTGTATGAAACACATCTTTATCATATATTTAAATGTCTCTAAAACAGAGATCGTTTCCATCAACGTGGAAGCGTCGCATCTTCTTCCGCTCTATGAGAAAGGAAATCCTCACGTAGCGAGTAATTATCGTCTAGTGCCCCTTCTCACTTTCCTAGGAATCATTTTTGTGTGAGTAGTATTTGAACATTTAGTTAATTTCTTTATAACAATAGCGTTTTCTATAAGTATCAATCAGGTGTCTTGCCTGGTTATTCCACTGTATAAAAACTGATTGAAATGTACCACAGAATACATCCAGTGATAGTTCATTCGTATTCTATATTATTTGTATTATGCGATCTGATAAAGACATTAAATTAAGTGTTGCTTAAAAGGGTGTTTTGTTTAAACTTGAACATTATGGTATAGATGCAAATTTCGTGGCCTGGTTCGAAGACTATCTTTCCAATATGAAGGTAATTATTCGCGATTCTTTTTCCAATAAAAATATATGTTCACACAGGTTGTCCACAGAGCTTTTTTTAGGTCTCCTTGCTTTATGTAAATGGTCCCCTTAATTCATTGCTCTATGTAACAGACATGCCTGTAACATGATAAGTTTAACAGCACTATTTCCAGACGATTCATCACGGCAATATTCATCTCCGTACCCTGCAGAAATATAAGTAGTCATGAATAATGCTTACAAAAACGGCACTAATGGTCCATGCACTGGTTAATACAGTTTAATTCTGATAAAACTGAACACATGCTAATTACCAATAGAGTTATTAATAATCATCCAAACGTAAGATTTAGTGTTACAAATTTGCAGCATGTCACAAATTATGGGCATGTAGGTTTGTATTTTATATGGTGATGGTAAGTGAACAACTTATATAATTAATTTATTGAAATCAATTTCATTTAGATTTTCGGATCTCAGAAAAGTTACATTTACCTTACGTAGCAACACTCTTTCTCTACTGTACTGAATTTCAATTCTTCCACTTTTAGAATATGCAGTGTAGTTTTGGATAGTTGTGTACTGTCTGAATCTGACTAAATATGTTTCACGTAGATGCAGCGAGAATAGGAAGATGGTCTTCCGATGAGTGCAAATATAAAATTTCTCTGTGAAAAAACAGATAGGTAACCACTCCACGTAAGACTGAAGACCGCAAATTATACACGTTTTACACAAAAACTAAAGGTTAAACTCCTTTGTATCTAATGGAACTTCTACCGCAAACCGTAAAAAGTATCACTAGATACAGCTTACGTCGTGAAAATGACTACATGACACCAGATCGAAATACCTATATTTTCTGTCTTTAACATCTGCAATGATGTCGTACAACACTTTGGTAGAGTTGATTCAATCCAGTACTTGACGTAGAGGATCGAATTAATTCTATCAAAGTGTTACACTCTTTAACTGTGTCCACGATTTCATCTTTTACAAGATTCCTTACACATAATTATGAACAGACCAAATACTAACAGATTAAATGATATTGAGAAAACCAGACTTCGACAAAGATGCAGTAGCTGAAAAGCTGATCTTTCTAAAGTGCCACTTCGGAGACTATTGGACTATCGAAAAGTATTAATATTTCTTTATTAACTGTTCAAAATACAATAAATAAGACACATTCTTTATGCATCTTTGTCTTTACTCAATAATATTTCACCACAAACGCTATTATGGGTTACATCAAATAAAGAAATAAGCAAGATCATATCTTGAGAGGTACAAAATATATCTACAGCGCTGAAAAAGAGTTAGGGCCTCTTTACCACAATGGACGACTCCATCACTACAGCTTCTATGATTTGTGTTCATTATATATTATTATTATCTTACTTAACATTTATCTGTCACTTTTTTACTTCTATTCCCCCTTTTTTTAAATTATAGATATACTTGATCATTGACATTGATAAAGAATCTACACACATTGCCTCAGTACTACGTATTGTATTCGGAAATTTGTTATTTTGTTGCAGGGAGAGGACAAGCTAAGTTGTTATAATTTGCGTCCGCTCTCTTTGTTTTGTATAAAAAAGCAATACAATATCTGAGTTAAAATTGAACGAACCATGGGCGATGTTTTTATTCTAGATATATTTGTTTCTCCCTGCGAAACACATTTGGTTGCTTACACGTACCTATATACCTACCTACCTACGTACCTACCTAACTAACTAACTAACTAACTAACTAACTAACTACTTTTATGTTCGACACAAGTTTGCATACCTATCGACCTACCTAAAATGGTCGAAAGATGATAAATTTAGTGCAGCTCATTCTAATTTACATAAGTTTTACTTGCAGTGGGTTCCGTCGGAATCTATGGGTCAGACATAAAATATTGGCAGTACGGAAAGTGCGGAAAATTTACGGTGGAAAACTGATGGTTCTGGGTTATGAGGCAAGCGAAACAGTCATCAAACTAGGGAGAAGCGTTTATCATGTAAAAATAGTTAAGAACATGAATCGCAGTCGTATTGGCCCCAACTAATTTTGCTAATCATATTAACGAAAAAAAATTAAATTTAACCTAAGGGCAAGCCCACGAAATCGACACTTCGGCCTAAATATATTAAAGAAAACAAACACGCAGACACACACACACACATATGTATGTATGTATACTACAAAGCTAAAAATGCCACCTTTTAAAGACTCAAACGATTCCCTCTTAGTGAAGCCACAAGTCCGTCAAAAGTCAAAATTAACCTTGAATAATGTCAGCATGTGTTGTATTTTCCAGACGGATGCAAAGATGAGATCAATGTCTAAGTGAAATTTGTACCTTTTGGAATATACATACACATAAAGACAGTAATATAAGGATCGTTTGTCCTAATTGTGCCTCAACAATTTCTCCTTATCAAACACATTTTGCTTCCTAAATGGTAGATAAGCCCTTGAACACTCCTGTCATAAAATACTCTGGCAACTTCGACTTTTCTGCATATAATTTATATGCACCTTGCTCTGGAAATTGATAATAATAGTAAAGTAATATCAAGCAATTTTAATTACATTTATGTCTCCAATATTTATTTCCTATACTCCCTCCCACTGTTTCTTTACCACTAGGTATCTACATTTCTTATCTAAACAATGTTTCGCGTTCTTTATTGTCCGAAGCATACGCAGTTTTGTTCAAATATATTGTTTCTATTTCATGTACAATCACAAATACATATGATCTATGAAGCAAAGTTTTTCTTGCCTCGATGTCATAAAATAAAAATTCTGCCAATTTGTTCAGTACTGACAACGATTTGCTTTCCAATTTATTTCATTCCAAATTTGTTTAATACTGACAACGATTTACTTTCCAGTTTAGTTTATTGTAAATTATGATTAACACAATAATATCTTGATAATGAAGTTCTTATATGGCTAAGTGCCAGGCATGCAAAAAAGAATTTTATTCATCTTCAACTCGATTTGAAGTACAAAGTTTACAGATTCTGGTATGTTGTTGAAAACATTTTCACTGTGATTTCTGCAAAGGGATAGGGTTCTCCCATTCAGCATGAAGTGTCGTGTAGAACCTGCCGTCTGTGCAAGACTGGCCCATACAACCTGTGCCAGGACTTGTACTTCTTGTCCACTCCTCGTGCTGATGGCAATCTGTGTAGGTTCTACAAACACACTGCATATTTCTTCCTAAGTTGTTGTTAAACGCACATGAAATGAAAATTATGATATAAATTATATTGATAAATATTAAATAAAACACTCTGAATATATTACAGATAGCCTAAGAAGAACCACATTACAACATTATCGCGGGACATCGAATGCAAGTTAAAAAAAACTATATTCTGGTGGCAAATATTTTCTTCATCAAAAAGCCAGTAAGAATAAGAAACCCAGTTGCGAAAAATGGCACATCATTCCTAGTAAAAAACAAGAGGGCCAAGACTATCTGAGGTCACTCTGCCTAATAGCTAAATATAAGAGCCGTTGGTCAAGAAGTCTGAGTCAGTAGGATGCTTTCGGCTAGAATTGTCTTCCAGAGCTGTTGATTGCACATGCTATGAAACCAATTGGTTCAAGGTTTCTCTAGTTTTTGTATCTTCAATCATATTTGATGGCACATCAATATCATTTGTCCAATGCTTTAAGGCTCCTTGGCCATGACGGATGATCTCAAAGTTGATCAAATTCTGTTCAGCAACAGAATGGTGGATTGGCATCATTTTTGGTGGATTGGCATCATTTGTGCAACTTTAAAAGCTTTTTTATGCCATGATGTTTTATGTAATGTTTAGTCCAATTTTGTTTAACAGTTTGTTAAAAAATAAGTCGTTTAAATGTGGGTTTGATTTTAATTTTATTCTTTATATTTTTAGCAAGGGTGGCTATATTTGATTGCAGATTAGCATCATTTGTACTTGAAAGGTATTTATGCCAGGATGCTTTCTGTCAGTATTGGTCAAATTATATTCAGCGGATTTGGAGAAGTCAGTTTAAAGTTTTTCTATTTTTGTAATAGCGGTCATATTTGATGGTGGATGGACACTATTTATACAAACTTGAAAGGTCTTTCTGCCAGAACGCTTTCTATCAAGTTTTGTCCAGTTCTATAGAACAGTTTTGGAGAAGAAATGAATAAAATGTTTTTCTATTTTTAGGAACGGCGGTCATATTTGATGATAAATCGGCATCATTTTTATAAACTTTAAGGTCTTCATACCAGAATGATTTCCATCAAATATGATCAAATTGTATTCTATGGTTTGGGACTAGAATATGCTTGACGGGTTTTTTTTAATAGAGGTCACATCTGATGGCGGATCGACATCATTTGTGCAATTTTTAAAGATTTTCATTGGTGGATGGTTTCTGTCAAGTTTGATCAAATTCTGTCTAGCGCTTTAGGAGACGAAGGAGTACTTAAAGGTTTTTCTATTTGTAGTAATAGTGGCTTTTCTATAGTTAGTAACGGCGGTCATATGTGAAGGCGAATCGGCGTCATTTGTGTATATTTTAAAGGTCTTCCAGCTATGATGTTTTCTTTCAAATGTGATCAAATTCTGTTCAGCGATGTTTGAATAGAAGCGTTTTTACTATTTTTGGTAACGGTGGCCATATTAAATGGCGAATCAGCATCATGTGTATAGATTTAATGACAGAATGCTCGTTGCCGAATTTGGAAAAAATTGATTAAGTAGTTTTTTTATAATAAGTTTATAATAGCAATTGTTGACGGACGAGCGACGCACGACAGACGCAGGGCCATGCCATAAGCCATGTGAGCTAAAAATTACACAATAATACAAGATTGTACATATTGACATTTACAGTATAGTCATTTATATCACAACCTCCTATATAGGTACGAGAATACAAAATCAAAATTAAAAATTACTTGAACAGTGATAGCTTCATGATCTTCGAGATAATAAGATTGTGATGGGATATTTAATAAGGTAGTTATGGTACAGTATTGTTATGAATCTAGATCTTAACAAATATGTAACAGGAAGAAAGTGAAATCATAAATGTAAGTAATATCAACAAGCAATTTATTTCCCTACAAAACAAAGTGAGATTCCAGAGATACTTACAATATTGTGAATCAAATTCCAAATAATCCTAAATGTCCTAATCACAAGTCCAAAAATATAAAATGTTCCAAATGAGTTCCAATAGTCTTGAATGTCCTGATTTAACACAATGATACAATCCATAATGTCTTTGAATGAGTTCACAAAATCCAAAGTAATGTATTAATTCAAAATTCAATGAGCACTTTAGTAATTTCAATAAATATATTACGTAAATAATTCCTCCCAAATTATATCTGATTGCAACGGCACAAACTATGAAATCTTATCTGAAATGGATTCCAACAGACAAATCTAAAACAGGAATTAATTATTTGTTTACGAAATCCCTATTTATTCACATTTTCACTTATATCAACAGGATGTTAAGCAATAAAATGAGGGGGGGGGATCAGTCTAACTGTCAACAAGACTGGTCTTGGATTCAAATGCTAGTCAACATTCTGTTTACTAGTGACCAGAATCTAAAATAATACTTACATCATTGACAAAATTATTTAAAAACACATTTTAGATTAAATATACATAACAGTATCTTGTTAACGATCACAACTTTACAACGGAAAAAGTAACATATACACGTTTCTGGCGGCTACATATTAGTTAACAATAAACTGTAGGTGTAGAAGAATACAGAAGTGTTAACCATTGTTTATCTGCTTTCAGTGTTAGCTCCTTGCGAAGAAATTACATAGAGATAATAGAACAGTACGACATATTACAGTTAATACAAAAAGCACTCCGCAATTTTGGTAAAACACTTGTCGCGCGAAACGGAAGTATATATTCCGTATGTAAAACTGCTAATGGTAACTAGCATGGCTTAATAGTTACAGACTTTGTAAAATAACAACTTTTAGCACTAAGAAGGATAAAACCTTTTTACCATTCCACGATTTAGAAGAGATAAATCCTCCCAACAAAGCATACACACTGTCTTACGAGTAGCGAAGAATGGAGTTAAAAGCTAGTCGGTTGCAAAGAAGACAGCAACATTTGAAAAAAGAAAACTGTAAAGAATGAACAGGAATAAGGACATAGCTCTAAAATAGACACTATATAAGGACAAGGTTGCCAAGATTACAAATATACAAAACAATTTCGTCAAATGTTTAAGTAACCGTTGACAAGTTTGGAGTAGCAGAAAGTATACCCAGTTATCTCTTTCATATTGGCACGTCTAAAATTGGGAACTTCATTTCCTTTTCCGATAAGAATAGGAAGATTTATTTTGCAAATGGTATGTTACAAGATTTCTTCTAGACCATAGCAAGAACTTAAAACTAAAACAGATAAAAAGGCCATGTTACAACTAAAAGATGTGTGTTGCTCTGAAGGAACACCTCGCCTGTGGCGATGAGTTGTACAGGTAGGAGTTATACTGCTTTACAACTAATAGATACGGCGCATACAATAGCAAGAGTTGCATACAATGGCAAGAGTTGCATACAATGGCAAGAGTTGCATACAATGGCAAGAGTTGCATACAATAGCAAGAGTTGCATACAATGGCAAGAGTTGCATACAATGGCAAGAGTTGCATACAATAGCAAGAGTTGCATACAATGGCAAGAGTTGCATACAATGGCAAGAGTTGCATACAATAGCAAGAGTTGCATACAATGGCAAGAGTTGCATACAATGGCAAGAGTTGCATACAATAGCAAGTTGCATACAATAGCAAGAGTTGCATACAATGGCAAGAGTTGCATACAATAGCAAGAGTTGCATACAATAGCAAGAGTTGCATACAATAGCAAGAGTTGCATACAATGGCAAGAGTTGCAATAAGTTCGATTTTTTGGAACTAGACAGAGATGTAACAGTTGGAGTAAGCATCTATACAGACTAGAGACATACATGGGATAGTTAACACAAGAACTTGCAGTGAAATGGTGGAGTTTAGGGAAAGAGGTTTTTAACACTGATGAAGCAATAAAAGAGATTATATACACAGGTAAACACAGATACATTTTAGAGTTATCCAGACAGGTAAACACATATACATTTTAGAGTTATCCAGACAGGTTGTACGTTTATCTCCGACTAATTCTTTTTTTGAGAAGGCAATGGAAGACAAACTGGAAGACTAAATTTAGGTTTCGCTTTAAAGAAGATAAGGTAAGAACGACACCGACAACAGCCGATGCTAATAAATGTTTTGATAGATGGCAACAGTTAGGGATTAAGTACTAATGGTTCTTGTTAATTAGTGCATATATATCGTTTGAAACTGCCAGGTAAACATAGTAGTCTTTTAAAGATTTTGTACATATACAAACTTTTGTATTTCAATCTTACCATGCTAATTGGTGCAGTCCATTTCGATTTTGGTAAATGTAAAGTTTGTCTAACTCCACCATTTTAAATTTATTATATTTTTTTTATTTTATCTGCGTGAGAGTAGATTAAATAATAAATAACACACAATCTACAACATTTCAGTATGAAACTTAGCTTTTATTGAATATATGTATATATTTTGTTGCTATTACTGTTTAAACATCAGACTTTTTCTACCTAACAACGACATGGCCGGCGCAAAGGTATTTATCGCCCTATGCGAACCTTCAGCCTTGCGCCCCCCCCCCCCCACCTCTCCCACAATTAACTTTCGAAAATGAATATTGAGCATTAGCATGAATACAAATTCTGCATCTGTTTTTCTCTTTCTATTTTTAGACGTTTATTATTTTCTTTTTTACACTATTTTTCTTTCATTTTTTTTATTCATTCAGTTTTTGTTTTGCTTTTTTGCTGCCCCCCCCCCCCCCCCATATTTTGCCGCCGTAGGCGACCGCCTAGTTTGCATAGTGGTTAAATCGGCCATGAACAACGATAAAAAACGAGTGTTGTGTCATTTTTGAGCGGTAGATGAAACAGTAGATTTATAGTATCCTCCCCTCCTTTGGCGCTGCATATGAACATATACGCCATAGTTTATTGTGTATATATACATCATCTTTCTATGAGCATATATTATGAACATGTGTCAACGTTTCAGTGAATTGATAAATAGTAATTGTTTATTGTGTACATATACGTCATCGTTTTACGAGCAGAAATCAGAAATCATGAGCATGTGTGAACTGTTCCATGAATCCGGGTTATTCAAAACTAGTTTCTGATGCATTTATTTATGTTTATTTGAAGATATAAATCTCAGAACTATTAAACAACTTGGCATCTTTATTAATAATGTTTATTTTAGGTATTATTTTCTAAAATTAGAAAAAAAATACGAGCAATAGTAGCCAATGTTCATATATGACATAAGTATATCACACATGGGTGGCGCTAGAGTTAGTTTTAAAAAATAATATATCTACGTTTTATCTTTTATCTTAACAAATTAGAAGTAAATCTTCGAATAAATTATTCACTTTGTTGTCTATAATTACATATATATATATATATATATATATATATATATATATATATATAGATAGATATAAAGACTAATATTTCCTGCTAATCTATAGAAGTAAGGCATATTTAGTTGATTTGAAGCGACAGCCTAATTAGCATAAACTCATGGTTGAGAAGAAATTTCTCTTAACTTTCTCTTTTCCTCTAAATCTAACATCATTTGGTATAAAACATTGATTTCCACAAATATTCTGGAATAACATGTAAAGAACTCTTTAAACTACTTTACTTATTTAGAAGTGACTGATAAATACTTTACTTATTTAGAAGTGACTGATAAATCGACGATCAATCAACTGCGCTCCGGTAACTGTCACATCATAGAGGGAACAACCCCTCCCCACAAAAAAACCTCCCCATCTATGTGAGATTATGATACACAAGATTATAACTATACCAGAACTGTTAATATGTACATATATATCCATATATGATATTCATATGTATGTATGTATGTATGTATGTATCATTGTATCATTGTATGTATGTATATATGTATGTATGTATGTAACTCTTGAAACAAACATGCATGTAGAAAAAACGACAAAAATCATTTCTTACCCGTCACCTTCTATCGGGATGGACGATCCGACCATACTCATAATGCGCACATGTGTGTATGCATATATATATATATATATATATATATATATATATATATATATATATATATATATATATATATATATATATATATATATATATATATATATATAAATGTTTCTTGGTGTGCATGCATATATGGATGTACTTAACTGATTACATATAGCTATTTATTTGCATATATGTGTTGATGTATGTTCAATACACATCTCACAAGACGGATTAGGGTTAAAGGCAATAATCGTCTCACATGACGGATTAGGGTTAAAGGCAATACTTCGTCAAAATAATTCGAAGAAAAATGCGAATTAAGATATCCTTGAACATTTTTCAATTACTCACAAACATTGATCAATTACTCTCACACGCAAACATTGATCAATTACTCACACACATTGATCAAAATATATCAATTTTCGACATAGGTGCAGATTTAAAAAAAAGATTCGTAACAATCACATTTTGTACCACAAAACAAATCACGTGAGGTAATCAAACGTGGATGATTTACAAATATTTCTTTGTACAATAAACAATGACAAAATTAATAAGACAACCAAATTCTAATTAAATTAGCAATCACAGTGAACACTTCTCATGTAGATAAGAAAAATGAGGTGACGATAAGTGGTAACCATTGAATTATATATATATATATATGAAATAATATGAGGAAAGGGGCTTTACGTATCCATGATTCGTTGGACAAAAGGAATCCTTGACTGCTATAATTACTCTTGCACAAAATTAGCTGTCTTTAATATACAATATACATCTTTTCATTACTGTGCTAAAACATGTTGGATGTAAGAACTACGTGCATTTTACTGTACAAGGAAGCAATAGAACCTGCCGTCACCAACATTAATCTGTTTCATACATCATCTTTGATAATAACAAACAGTCAACACTGCTTTCAAGAAATGTCTCTATCAAAATATAATCTTCCAGGTTGTAATTGAATAAATTAACCCCATCTTTCACTTCTAAATTGTCAATGACACTCTCAAAAGTAGTTATTGCGTTCTGCAATTAGCTCCTCACAACTTAAAATAAAATGTTTCATTCTATCATCAACCTCTTTCCACAGGGTTTATATATCATCGGTTTATCAAAAGTCAGGGCTGAGAGTTTCACTATTTCAGACAGAAACCATAACATTGATGGAATTATACGTCCAAGCAACCAAATGTTACTTGGCTGTAGATTTAATTTAATATTTTTGAAGTTAATAAAATCATCCCTTAATTACAGATTTATTTTCCAGTTTCTTCTCGACTTTAAACAATGTAACTAATGCATTGATTTTAAACCCATTTATCTTCGAACTGGACCCAAAATATTTTCCATACCGTATTTCTTTGCTATTCTATCAATCTCTAATAAAAAAAAACCAATCTGATTTAAAGAGTTTGTTAAATAGATTTATCAAGACATAAGACCATTCGTCTATACAAAGTCGTGTCGAAAAGAGATACTTTCGCTTTATCTGCATATGCTTCCATTAACCAAAGTAATAAAGTACTGAAAGTCGCTTCAGCAGGCGAATATTTATCTAGCCCTTGCATACATCACTCTGCGTACCTCTGACAGGCGAATACTTATCTAGCCCTTGCATACATCGCGCTGTGTACCTCTGACAGGCGAATATTTATCTAGCCCTTGCATACATCGCGCTGCGTACCTCTGACAGGCGAATACGTATCTAGCCCGGGCATACATTGCGCTGCCTACCTCTGACTGGCGTATATTAATCTAGCCCTTGCATACATCACGCGTGTGGCTGTGACAGGCGAATATTTATCTAGCCCTTGCATACATCGCCCTGCGTACCTCTGACAGGCGAATACTTATCTAGCCCTTGCATACATCGCACTGTGTACCTCTGACAGGCGAATATTTATCTAGCCCTTGCATACATCGCGCTGCGTACCTGTGACAGGCGAGTACGTATCTAGCCCGGGCATACATTGCGCTGCCTACCTCTGACAGGCGAATATTAATCTAGCCCTTGCATACATCGCGCTGCCTACCTCTGACAGGCGAATATTTATCTAGCCCTTGCATACATCGCGATGCGTACATCTGACAGGATAATACGTATCTAGCCCTTGCATACATCGCGCTGCGTACTTGTGACAGGCGAATATTTTTCTAGCCCTTGCAAACATCGCGCTGCGTACATCTGATAGGGGAATACGTATCTAGCCCTTGCATACATCGCGCTGCGTACCCTGGGACAGGCGAATATTTATCCAGCCCTTGCATACATCGCGCTGCGTACATCTGATAGGGGAATACGTATCTGTTAGCATGACACAAGATGCAATAGATTAATGTCTCTATATGACAACAGAGGACGCCGTGGTATCGGAATAAAAATAGTGTCGCGGGTCTGGTATATTGCACATCCTAATCATGGAGGATTGAACTACGGATCCGACTTGCCGGGTCTCGACAGCAAAGCATTTGATGAATAATAAGACAATATAAATGCTTTCTTTTTCCAGAGTATTGTTTGTTTGTTTTTTTATTAAACGAATGCTCCTTCTAAAGGTGAAGATTTGCGAAGAAACCACTCGTCACCTTCACCGTTTATTAGTAGTAACAGCATAATCGCTGGGTTTTTTATTAATGATTTTTTTCATTATTGTAACGTCGTTGTTTTAAATTGACGATCATATCGTAAATTGGTTATCAAGGAAGACATTTTTAAAAGTTCAACACTCTCCCGAATCCTCCAAGTGATAAATCTACCTGGCCTTTAACATCTCTCTCTCTCTCTCTCTCTCTCTCTCTCTCTCTCTCTCTCTCTCTCTCTCTCTCTCTCTCTCTCTCTCTCATGTTTACATATTGCGGCCTTTCGATATACATGTATATGAAATCAGGTTCATATATTAGCGAGATAAGCGACAGCCCTTGCTGAAATAAATGGTCATTATAACAACAGTACTGATCAAAGGCATTCGACGGATTTTGTGGTCAGAAACGTAAGATTTTATTTCTATAAGCTTTGCTAGATTTGCAAAACAGCTATTTAACTTCATGTGCGCATTCATATTCATAATCTAAATCATCCGTTGCAAACTAAACAATTACAAGAGAGTATCATGTGACCGTTTTTTTTTTGTTTTTTGTTTTTTTGTTTTTGTTTTTTTTTTTGTTTAAAGCATTTGGAAAATATGTATGAGAATAAATGAACACCTAGCATTGTTTATATATTTTTCATTCTGTGTTAACACTTATAAAAATAAAATAAAAATAAAATCTTACTGCTTACTCATACAGAATTTATGAACGTTATACATTCAGCAAGACACTTATTTTAAACATTAAATTTATGAATTATTATTGATATGTTAATGAAGTTTCATGTGGCAAATTCAACACATCACAAAATAGCTTACATAAGGAAAACACTGTTTCACCGAGCAATGTTTCGGTCCTAATTATTTCACAACACTGCAACAGCTGGGTGTTCCAATTAAAAACCAAAAAAAAAAAAAAAAAAAAAAAAAAAAAAAATTTTGAACTAAGTTTTTGAAAAAGAGGGCAGGAGATCAAAAACAGCTTAGCAAAACAACACGTTTCTGTTATAATTGTGGTGTACATTATATGCCTCAAACAATAAAAACAAAATTAAATTAAATTAAATTAAATAAAATATACAATTAGTTTCAACGAGTCTGTGAGCCAGAGTCAATATATATATATATATATATATATATATATATATATATATATATATATATATATATATATATATATATATATATATATATATATATATATATCTTGGATAAAAGGTAATATCCAACTTCCTCCTGGATTCCATGGACAGAAAGCGAAATACGTATACTCCTCTTACATATATTTGCCATGCCAACAGGTTATGAAATAAGTCTACTGAATTTCCAGCCAGTACTTTAGAATGAGCTATGTTTACAGACAGAATCATTAAATCCCCTGACACTGTAGCGTGTTCTGGATCATTCTACACGTGTATATTTACGTATCTATATCTAATGATTTTCCGATGTTGGTGAGATTGCATCAGCCTGTTAAGAGGAATAAATAAATAAATAAATAAATAAACAAGTTTTAAAGAAGGTGTATGCCATTTTGGCAATATAGTTGGACTGAGATTGTTAGAGCAATAAATAAGATTTTTTTATTTTTTTGCCAGATACGGCAAACCAGAACTTGTGGGTGGATTTCGGGATCCGTGGCTATGTCTTCCATTGTTAGAATTTTCAATATACCTGATCCTGACAGTTGTTACTCTTCAGTGATTAATCTAACGGCTCGATCTGTTGTCATAATGGGTCGTTGCAGTAATGTCCCATTATGACAACAGAGCTTTGATTACAATATTCCAGCTTGCATTATGCTTACATCTTAATTGTAACTTTCACTATGCTACATTGTAACTTCTACGATGTTATGTATTTCTGTATTTTTACCGTTATGGTGATTAACAAGTAATCAAATGAGTTGCCAGAATGCAGAGAGGAGACTTAGAAATGGAAAAATGCAATGTAGAATGTTGACGTGTGAAATATTTAAAATATGCACATGGAATTTAAAGATATGAAATTGCAGCATTCCAATATCACGCATATACAATTTAGAAACAAATATTGGCAGATGTAAAGATGCAATCTAGAATGTACATCCTTCCCACATAGAAAACGCAAAATAGAATAAAGCAAAATAAAATATACATCATATACCAATATAAAATGCAAAATAGAATAATGCTGAATAGAATATACAGCATATACTAATAGTAAATACAGCATATGCTAATAGAATATACAGCATATACTAATAGAAAATACATGCATAGAATAATGGCAGTAATCTCCATCCATACTTATACGAGATGGTGAGGCACACAATTATAATTTTCCCACAACTGTCAATATATACACTACTAATACATGTATGTATGTATGTATGTATGTATGTATGTATGTATGTATGTATGTATGTATGTATGTATGTATGTATGTATGTATGTATGTATGTATGTATGTATGTATGTATGTATGTATGTATGTATGTATGTATGTAGCTAGGTAGATAGGTAGGTATGCAAAATATATGTACAGGTAGGTATGTATATATGTAGTATGTAGGTAGGTAGGTAGGTAGGTAGGTAGGTATGCAAAATATGTATATATATATATATATATATATATATATATATGAAAGAGAGAGCACATACTAACTTAAAAGTATTTTTAAAATATAAAAGCTGAAGACCTTAAATTCCGATTGCCTGGGTGAAGGCTTAGTCAGCAAAACATGGCTTAAAGTCGATGGACCGATATCAACCGACTCTTGTTGCAAAGGGTCTATTTTGATGATATATGATCATCGTTCTTTTTAACTAATGACTCAATACGTCGACTGGATTTAAAGAAACCTTTAAATGGATCTTGTCGTACTATGGTCTAATACAAATACTTTCAGCACGGATGTAATGACTTTAATAATGCTTTTTCTTTCTCGCGATGCCTAATGTAGGGGTCCTGGCAGTGCGTCTTTAAGGCCATCATTCTGCGCGCGTGCTGCTACAAAAGCTTCCTATTGTTTTGGATAAAAGACTTCTATCAAGCCTTTACATTCTGATCTTTTAGATCAATTTGCTGTACAGCCATATTTACAGATGGGAATGGAGCGTTTTATTCACACAGAACTAAATCAATACATTTTCGTTAAATATACTGCGTGTCTTCAATCATTGTGTTTCTCCTCAAATTGAAAGGCAAATCTCGCAAATTACGACTGTCAAACTCTATACACGAGTTCCAGTGAGCCGCGGTGGCGCAGTGTTTAAAACGCTGAACTCGTGACCAAAAGTTCGATTCCCAACATCGGATCAGCTCGGATTGGATACCGAGGTGTGTCCTCGGGCAAGGCACTTTACTTTACTCAGTTGGATTAGTTTTGATACACTCTTGCTATTTGATCCCAACACAAAATTTACGTGTAGTTTACACATTTTCATACAGTTTTTCATCAGATTTTTCCCCCAAATTGTTGCTTTTCCTTGTCATTCAAACACGTAAATATTTCAGGTTTTGTAGCCCTTGTTTGTTTTGTTTTGGGAACTTGTTTCTTTCCCTGACGTGGATTAGCTTGAAACGTTTGGAAACTTTTTGTAACAGCCATTTCTGATTTTAGTGTCAATATATATTGTTTATGACTTTGGTTTTCATTCCATCTAGTTCTTACACGATCATCTTGGAAATTATATTTGAATCTCACTCCATATTAAATTATTTAAACAGAATTACGTTTTATGAATAAGAGTTGTTTTATTTAATTAAAATCTCTCATTTCTGTCTCCGGCACTGCCGGATTATAATCACACATATAATGTTTATGCTTTAGTCTGTAGAACTAATAAGGTAAAAAAATAATAATAAAATGCCACTTGCTCCGTCTTTTTGTATTCCGAAATCTATTCAAGAATGTATATTGATTCTAGTAATTCCATTTAAACTAAAACTATCATTGTAATAGTTGCCTGTTAACCACTAAAAGAGTAGTATAACTTTGAAATGGCGATTCTCCAAACATTCTTTAATATTTGTTTGGTTATTCAATATATCTATCAATAAATAGAAGAAAAGCAAATTTGAAAATACACTTTCGTATTTTCCATATTTTCGTTTTGCATCTGTCAGCTCTAAAATGTATATGCTCTCATTTGGTAAAAGGAATAGGCGCCGCATTTAACATGTTCCATATTGGCAGCTATCAGCGTTTATATTCGTGGGGAAAATAAAGCAATAACAATATTGAATGGAAACAATGAATCAATGCCAGAGTAAAAATAAACAGAAGCAAATAAAACTGAAATATAACAAAGAGACAATTTTTAATATAACTAAGCCTCTGAGTGTCTTTTCTTCAAAAAACTGCCGGATAACATTTCCTTGGACGAGGGAGCTATTTTGGAGCCACTTGCCGCAGAGGTATAAAGCTGCCGGGGGGGAGGGGGGGCGCATATTAGTGCCTGTTGAAGGGCTCTCATATATACACTGATTAATTATTTATTGTTTTGGCAGGATCAGAATTTGAATTTTATTCATAATTATCTATCATCTGTTATAAACTTTCAAGGTGGACTCGGATACAAGAACCAGACCCATGATAAGTATCTACATGTCACAGTGGATGATACCTTTCGTTTTGCACAGAGAATTGTCCTATAGTAAACATTCAATCAATTACTGCTTAACGGTGATCCCAACAACCGCTGACCAATTATATTGCAATTAATGCTCGTATCATTGCATAATCAACAACTTACCGATTGTTGGTATAAGCTCTGAGAACGGGACTTAAACACCTGCGTAGTGTTCACTATATAATAAATACCATTTTATTTTGTTATAGCTTGGCCATTTGTTGCCATATTTTTGCAAAATATCCCATTATATGTTCTTATAAGTATTGTGTAATATGTCTGCAATATTTAGAAGAAAATGTGGATATTAACAAGCTTATATGCCAGGAGGAGCCAAGTCGATAGGTGACTGATAAAGTCTAACATGTATAGGAAGTTAGTTTTATACCCAGCAGATACCACAGGGCAAAAGCACAATAGTTATATTCGTGCACTGGGTCGTCGTGAACACGAATGATTTTTTTTTCTTTCTATTTTTGTTGGTTTTAAAGGCGCTTTAACACGTTATTGGCGATATCATGCCGATTAAATTTTAGCTTAGTGTCTTTCCCAAGAACACACCGACATAGGCGAACCGGGCTGGTTTGGGTGGGTATCGAACCAGCGATCCTTGGATTACTACTCTGACGATTTACCCCCTGAGCCACGCGGCTTCCTAATATGAACAAAGCAGAATATAATGCAGTCACCATGTATTTATATTGATAGTTACATACATGTAAATTCAACAATTGAGCAAGTTATGGTGAATATTTTAGGTTTATACAGCACTATTAAATGTCTTGCTTGTTTTTATGTGATATTTTAAGACAAATAACAAGTTACGTAACAATATTTTTTTAAAAAGATAGGGGCGGGGACGCTGATTTTTCAGAATATGTTAAAAATAAAATAAAAAAATAAACCTTTTGCTTATTTTAGCCATGTGCTGCTGATTTCGGAACAGTGATGTTGGAGTTGCCATATCATCGACTCAATATACAATATTTATCTGTTTCTATGGTAACCATGATAATGTATAACATGCAATAATTATTACATATCTCGACATATTAGCTTATGTTAAACCATAAATGATTTGATATTTTGTACAAAGGTATATCTTCTAGGACCTTCTTGTATATTTGACACGGAATTAGGTTCAAGAGAGTAAAGCTGAATAAAGATATAAGAAAATATATTTAAAAAACCAATTGGAAGCGGAGATACCCCCTAATTCTCCAAATTCATTGTGCGCATTAAGATTAGATGATGAGGTATAAGTTAGATATTGTCAACCAAAACTTTTTAAGCATTTGATAGAAGAATGTTTTGAACTTTTTAAAAACCTTGCTACTTAACTCTGAAGTCAAAATTTTGTCGCGCCTGACCTTGTACCAACAAAAATTATATTAATAAAATATATCAGATTCACATACAGTACAAGGCGGAAACATTTGTTTCTATGACTATTTTATGCAAAGAATTAATGAATTTTGGTGACTCTGCATTTTTTTAAAAGAAGAATGGTCTGAGAAACCTAAATACTTTTTGTCTGCTTACAAATGTATGCATCTGAGCGTTTTCGTATTTCCTAGTTATGACCACTGGAATTTGTATAAGGCTGTTGGTAAGAAAGCTTCATCTTAGGAATTGAGTTAATGCTCCAAAATATTTGACTGTCGGATTTGATATCATTCCTCAGTACCGACGGGTATGTTCTGATTGAAAAATCAAAGTGACTATGGCTAACGTACTCTGTGAATTTCTGGCAAGCTGGGCGCAAAACATACTGGACAGGAGATGATGCTAGTTACTGACAATGGATATTGATGAAGGAGGCAGCTATCGAATTCCATGAAGTCGACAATTCTCCCTCCATTATACTGTGCTCAGGTAGAAGGTGAAATACAAAATATTTCTCATACCACAAAAAGACATCAGAATTACTTTCCTTTGTGATGGTGTCCTTTTGTTGCTTTTATTACTATGCCTTATGGTAATTATATAGAATTACATACACACATATCAACACACACACACACACACACACACACAGAGGTTAGAGAATTTTTAATTCGTATTCTACGGAGATTCGAACCCGGGTCCGCGGGTTACTGTTCCCATTGCCTTGCCTGTAAGCACCATCCCCCATAAATTGTAAACAAGTCCAAAACAGAGCAAACTCGGTCAAGCATTTTAATTACTTCACAGCGAGTATATTTTACGAAGTATAAAATATAGGCATCATTCTTCTTTATGTTGATAGTTGATGTATATCAAAGACAGACTTGTACTAGCGTGACAAGTTTACGTTTTAAATCTCATGTCTTTAATTATCTTTCTGTAAGTATTTCAGCCTTACAAAACAGTGTAGATTTATATGACATTTTTTTAGTAACATTTCGTTCAGAGGCCAAATCAATGTAATAAGAATGCAATGGTTCCCCGGAACGCGGTGACCCACCTTTGAATGACGTATGATGACATCACTTCCTGCATACGTAGCCAAAATGGAAATACCTAGCATATTAGGGTCCAAGCTTTAGAATCGTGGCAATATTGTACTGTAGTTTCCGTTCAAGATACGGTACAGTTATCAACAAAATCAAGCCTTATTGTTATAGACTCTTATATACGGTTGCCCTGTAAACCAGTCGAATAAATCACATCGGTCGGGCACTTGGCAACGCCAGCATCCCTTTTCAAAGTCAGCACATTGCCGGCTATTCAAACATACCATAGGTAAAAAGCCGTTTCACGGTTGTAAAGGAGTTACTGATCGTAGCGCTTAAAATTACTTCCCTTAGTTCCAATATGGATTGCCCACACAAATTTTCCATTTCCGGATAGTTCAGAATTTTGCACCGTTTTACGCCTGTTTAGGGAAACATAAAGTCAACAAAACAGTGTCAACATGGGAAAAATATACTGCTGTGCGAAAGACTGTTCCAATTACTCCGGGAATATTGTTAATGAGAGGACCGTTTCATTGCATAGGTTTCCTGCTGATGGGAAAATTTCTCGTATTTGGAGCCAACGAGTTGGATGTTTTAGAAAGGACTTTCGCCTGAAGTCGACATCACAACTATACAGTAAACATTTTGTGGAATTAGCAGGACCATCAAAGACAGCACAAGTTCCTATCATAGTTCTTCAGAAAACTTTCAAGACTTGGATGGTAATCACATCTTTTGCATTCAAACGAAATTGTTAACATTTGGCATAGGCACCGATAATTTGATCTCGAGGGTGGTTTGGGGTATGTTAAAAAAAAACAGGCCCTTATGTTCATTTGCTGGGGAAATAAAAAATAGTTTGCTCTGATCGGCTCCCATGTTCTACACACATGTCCAATATTAGCCAACAGAAGAAAAAAAAATCTGTCTGTGAAATGGTCTATACCAAACGAACGTGTAACCTTTTCCCATATTGGCCGTTACTCTTCTTATATAAGGGAATCAATGTCGATTCAGTGTTATTTTTGGGTATGTTCTCTATGTGCATTGTTTTTAAGATATCTACATCGTAATCATTTGAAATTAAGCTAACTATGAAGATAAGTCTATCTCAAAAACAAGTCCTATATCCCAACGACATTTTTTAATTCAAAAGTAGACCTGCTTCGAAAATAAGTCATACATTCCTACGACATTTTAATTCGAAAGTAGACCAGCCTCGAAAATAAGTCATACATCCCTACGACATTTTTAATTCAAAAGTAGACCTGCTTCGAAAATAAGTCATACATCCCTACGACATTTTTAATTCGAAAGTATGCCACCTTTACTAAAAATGAAAGAAGATTTGTTTGAAGCCCTTCAAAAGAATGTAACCAAATATGACAGACCGCATCCTTACTCAGAGACCTTTAAGTTTATACAAATGATGCTGATCTGCGATCCAATATTGCCGCCATCGCCAAAAATAGTGAAAATAAACTATAAACTTCTCAAAAACCTCTCGATAGAATTTAATCAAATATGACAGAGATCATTCTGGCATAAACATCTCTCAAGTTTATACAACTGATGTTGATATGCCATAAAAGGTTCGTACCTGATGTCATGAATTATACTGACAATATGGCTTAAATAGAACCGTATCCAAATATATTTGCTATTCATTATGCGACTTCACTGCACTATGGGCTGTAAATTCCAGGTACTTATTTGTTCCAAATTATATTCTAGCTTGCAATAATAACATTACTGACAATGAGTCAGTTTTGGTTTGTGTATTTTAGGTCTCTTTAGAAACATTTGGAGTTACGATCACAGCACGCATACAACTGTAAGTTGTCAGTTCTGGAGTAAGCCCGAAGACATTGACATTCTGAAGTGAGCTGAATGCAGGTTGTGACTATAAATGATCATTCCAGACAATTCAAAAAAGTGGTCTCAAGAATCTGCTCGATGGTTTTAAATAACATATTTATACTTACCAATGTATAAAGACTCGTGTCTTTGTAAAATATTAAGATTCGTGTCATGTGCATGAACGTTTGGCAAAGTTAAATACAAAATAAAAAACAACTTATATAGAGTTATTTGAGAGATTAAGCAAAGTAGTTATATTTTTGTAACTATATGTAGATGTCGATATACAAATATATACCATTAATAGTTGAGTGTTTGAAAAATAGATATATATGCATCCAATTAAGGCTGAATGAATAGAGGTGAGTTTTATCGGTAAAATGGTTATATTACTAATCTAGTATTGTTACTATTATTGTAAACGGCCCACGAAGGACCTAACAACTAACATATCTAAAATATTTAAAAAAATTTAATATATCAGAGTTTTTATTCAAATTAAGAAAATTTTAAAATTGAAAATGTTTTGATTTTCGTTTATAATATTTTATCTAAATTTGAAGAAAAAACTAACTAAAATAGTTTAACATTGGAAACTTAGATTTTAACCTAAATTTAAGCATGATTGATCTAGACCTGTTCCCGAGTGAGAATATTTTGCAGTAATTGTCAAGCGGAAGAATCTACAAAAATAAGAAGCATGCCGAAAAATGCTATTTCCATTGCATTATTATTAATGGGCACATACAACTAATTCAATTCCCATAGACCGTAACGTGAATATTGGCCAAATTACTATACTTTTGTGGTGAGACCGGCAAATCACGCTTGCATCCTGTGAATGATGAATCCAAGAGGAAACTTTAAAAATGATGAAAATAGTATGCTGTCTCCTCGTTTTTGAGAAACATACCCTTGTAGGTGTCCACTGTAAAAATCCAGCCCAGTGAGATCTCTCCGTTTACATACAGTAGTATCTGTGTGGCAACAACGATAAAATAAAAATCGTTTTAGGTTCAAGCCTACTATTGCGTACAATTTACCTATATGCAGGCTTCTTCTGAAAAATGGCGTTCATTTTTTCAGGTAATTATTTTCAGCCAATCAGCGACTTTCATTTTTTTTAAATACGGTATTTGATATACCGCCACTCATAGGCTGGTTCCGTAGTTCATAAAATATTTAGTTGCTTGTGGGTTAAAAATAAAATTTTGCTTTCATAATAATTATTCAAAGTCAACAGACAAAATAGGGAAAAATGAAATATTTTTATACAAATTTGAGTATAAAAGCTGTACATTTTTCATCCCAAGCCTTTAATAATTGCAATCATCTATTTCCACTTTTGCAAGCCGAGAAATGTTAATCGTATATTTATTTACTGGAATTTACAACGAACTTGCATTACACGGCATTTTATTAAGCAACCCCTGGATACCTATTTTTAAAATCCAGTATGGCTAGAAACTGATGCTGTAAGTAAAAACATCTAAAACTTACGCAACAGAAAACTTATTCCTAAAATTGCAAACAAAGTTAGACAAACTGACCAATTAAATGGGCTTGTACATATCTTCTCCAGGTCCTTTATCACTGGGTGTTGCTAAAAAATCAAATTTTACTTTCATGATAATTATTAATAGTCAACAGGACTGTTCCTGGAAATCTTTTTCAAAAGCATAGCTGTCTTGCAACTACCGTTTTGAAGATATCGAGGAATTTGTTTGATTTTGGGAGCTTGTTGCAATGATAAATTTATAACATTTTCCACACGAAAATTAACGTTTCTCTCTGAAGCTTCTTAATATATCCCAACAGAAGCAATTTGGTTATTTTCAGCCAATCAGCGACCTTCATTCTTTTGAATGCGGTTTTAAATATACCACCACACATAGGCTGGTTCCGCAGCTCATAAAATAATTTATTTATTGCGATCATTAACAACATAGGAAAGATGTATTTAATTCTTTTTGTAATGAATATTGGCAAAGCTTCTTTCAGGAACATATACGTTCAGATATACTTTTGATCGAGACCAACTTTAAGATGCTTTAAAAAAAATTGTATACATTAATTAAAATGTCAGCATTAGAGATATATAAAGAGTTAATGCTAACAATGGTCGAGACATTTGGGTTACAGCTGTAGTGAAGTAGATCCAAGGGTGACAACAAATATTTCACGAAAAATCAACAAACATTAATTCCAAATCCCAAAAAAATTTAACAATCTAAACTTCAATGCGCGAAACTGATTTCTTTAGGGGAATATTTACTTTTTTACATACAACCAAGTATTATCTATATGTACTTCATCACAATCTTCGTTATTAATATTTAAACAAGATCTTAAAATGTAAAATTTATTGGCCGAAGCGCTTAGAAAATTGTGTAAAGTGTAAAGGAAATCCACAAATTTCAAAATGACAATACAAATCAACATAAATGTCAAATCTGCTGCAAGTCCGCAAACTCAGTGAAGGATGCACAATTTGTGGAGGAAATAAAATCTGCAGGTATGGTCACCCTGTAACTAACGTGTTACAGAATCACGATGGGTTATCCAGAGGTGCCAACCAATGATGAATCCAGTATCTACAAAGTTTGCAGTTCAAAATAACTTCAAACTATGAAAGTAAAGCACAGATTACAACAACTGCAGTCTACCTTTGTCAACAATACACACACACACACACACACACACACACACACACACACATATATATATATATATATATATATATATATATATATATATATATATATATATATATATATATATATATATATATATATATATATATATATAATGAAACAAAAATTGATAACCGCGCAAATACAAAACAGTTTCCCAACGTTTCGAGCTAAACAAGCTCTTCGTCGGGGGAAGAAACAATTTACACCCACAAAACAAACACTAAACACAAAAGCCAAGAGAAATTCTGACTCCTACATGTTTCAATGACGGGGAAATAAACAATAAACAAACAGAGGATAAACACTAGAAGAAAGAAAGAAGAAAAAATTTAAAAAACGGTCTAAAACGGGTAAACTGCATATCTATGTTATGCTGCCATCAGCCCAACAAAGTTGTGGAAAAAAGATTCAAAGATGTGTGTATCGTGCGTATCACACAGAGAACCAAAGTGTTTTGACCTAATTCCAGGTTTGGAACAAAGGACTGACACCATGCGCGGTGAAAAATTAACGTCATCGTCAAGATGTACAAAAGAAATTATATCCCGGTAAAATTATGCATGGCGGTACTAAGGAAGTATTTCAAGAGCATAGTATAGCGGGATAATGGATACGAGTTCAAATAATAATAATAATAATAATAGCCAGAAGAAGACGAATACCTATAATTCATGCAAAGAGTTACGGAATATTTACTTAGGTAAATATTATCGCCAAAAATGCGTATATATATATAAATATATATATATATATATATATATATATATATATATATATATATATATATATATATAGAGAGAGAGAGAGAGAGAGAGAGAGAGAGAGAGACAGAGACAGAGACAGAGAGAGACAGACAGACAGAGACAGAGAGCAAGAGAGAGAGAGAGAGATTATCTGGTTTGCTATAGTCTTGCCGAAAGAAGTGAAAAGTATTACGAAAGCCTTAACAGAATTGTTTTGTTTTTTTAATTTCTTTAAATTTACTTTTTCATCTTAGCGCAGAGCTGGTGTCCAAAGAAGTACCAATCCATTTGCATATTATGCCGAGTATTCTGGACACAGATCATACATAGACACAAGTGAAAAATTAACTGAATTAGGTGTAAATGAAGTGGTTACAAGTGGTTACAATTTAAGTGAATTAGGTGTAAATGAAGTGGTTACAAGTGGTTACAATTTAAGTGAATTAGGTGTAAATGAAGTGCTTACAAGTGACGATTTAAGTGCGAAATTCACAACATATGTTCTAATGCGAATCAGATTCGATTTCTGACTTTGGAAAAGAATTTACTTAGCTTTGTGCCATCAAGACGAATTACAGCAAGTACCGAAAAAATACCATCAGACCACAACATATCTCTCTCTGGAGACGACACGGGCTAAATTTATGAACAAAAAAATCAAAATACATGTAGAATGTTATAATGAATGTTTCTTTTGATCTTACAAGATAAAGAGACAAAAGACAGATATAAAGTTTTAATTAGCAAAATTATTGATATTGCTAACGATACAAAGTAAGGAGGAAAGCGTGCAATGCGAATTAACAAATTATACATGAAATAAAATACAAAGAATGATGATTTCAATTGTAATTCAAAATGAAACACTTCATACTCTAGGACAAATGAAGAAACACCAGACATACAGCACAATCAACACACACACACCAGACATACAGCACAGTCAACACACACACACACACACACACCAGACATACAGCACAGTCAACACACACACCAGATATACAGCACAGTCAACACACACACACACACCAGACATACAGCACAGTCAACACACACACACCAGACATACAGCACAGTCAACACACACACACCAGACGGACAGCACAGTAAATATTATTGGATATATCTGATCTTTTGAAGATAAAACACACACACACACACACAAAACAATAAATTAATTCCATGTAATTAAATTTTAAGTAATTTGGTTTATGTTAACATCATCGAAAGCTGTTACTGTGGGTGAAGATTCCAGGAATGCGAGATTTGTTGCCGGAATACATGCCTCGTTATACTCTTAACGTAAATTACAGGACGATAGTAATATGGGGATGACAGAACGGTAAGAAGAGAAGATGCATTGGCGGCGCGAGGGAAGGGGGGGGGGCAATTGCCCCCTGGCGCCTGGCGAAAGAGGGCGCAGTCGGGACTTTTTTATATATATTTTTTTTTTTTTTGCAGCTGAAGTTTTCATAGTATTTCACCTCGCCTTAGTGTAACGGGGGCAATTCTTCACAAAACTTATATTCAGTGTGGGGGGGGGGGGGGGGAGGAGGGAGGTTGGCAACTGACATCAAAACTGTTCTCTGTGGCAAAGTACATTGTCCCCGGGCGCCTCAAACCCTCACGCCGCCACTGAGAAGAAGGAATATATAAATGGAAATTGATTGTTTGTTTTAAATATACGTTTACTCCTACTTTTGGGAGTACCTTTTTTAAAGTTATGAGATGGACTCGTGCAAGAAACAGTGAATTATTTTATTACTTTTATTGTTAAAAATTAGATTGTATATCGCGGGTAGAGTAGCAAAGTGAAAGACCTGCAGCTCGGGGTTCCACATTTTTCGCTATTTTCATACGAGAGAATATTGTCTGACTAATGTATTGTTTGACTGCGGCTTTCTTTCCGATTTTTATATGTTAAACTCCTCTCTGTTTATTTCACCTGGGTAACATATATTTCCCAGAACCAAATGACTTATAACGATGGCTAGGATAGATCTTAACTGTACAAGTTTCAATGCCATAATGCCAAAGATACTGAAATGCGCATGATTACTCGACAGGAATTTTAACAGATTTACGAACTGAGGAAGAGCGAACAAACCAAACATCATATGCTAACTTTTTCAAAGGATGAGGATGCTGTAGTCCTTGGCTGTAAGGAACATATTGGGTCGATGAAGATCGTTCGTTATCTAGGGGGTTCGACATACTTGTTTTATTCATATAGCATTATATGTGTTAATTTGCAATCCACAGTGGAGTCCGTTATACCAAGAGGTTCGAAATAAGGAGGTTCCAAAAAGCAAAGATACATTAGTCCCTCGCCAAGTCAAAATATTTCAGATCTGTGAGAATCGTTCATTATCTCAGACGTTCGTTATAATAACGCAGTCTTTCCACACAAATACTCATTTTTAACCCATAATGTAGTTTATTAAATCGATCAGTTGAAAATAACGATGTTCGTGATGCAAAAATCTTACCCCACATCAACCAACTTCGGGTCAGTGAGAAACCCTAGTCTTCTCAGAGATTCATAATAGCAATGTATTGTACCCGAACACATCTTCATTTGTGATCTGTAGTGGAGTTTATAAAATATTAAGAGGTTCGAAAAAATGAGGCTCGTGTAAGCGAGGGACTACTTTGTCTAAAGTGTATGTCGACGTGGTCATATAGATGTATTTACTGATCTGAAATAAACAGTATTTGGTGTTCTAACATTTAATATTAAGATAGTTTAACCAAAGTCTATTCACTCCTGATTGTTGAATGCGCTGCACCTTAGTTATTATCACAAGACGTCCAGACGAAAATTATTGATTGCTACGGACTTTTACAATGACGGCCAGGTACTTAACTGAGGCAAGAAAAAAGGACGTCGGTCTAAACATTACCAATGCAGGGTATTACGAATATTTTCCAACACGCAGCGGTTTCATTGTGACATCATAGCGCAACATTCAATCCGGTTTATGCTGGAACTTACCTCTTGCTTGACCTCGTCCAAAAATGTCCACGTACTTTAACTTTCATTTGCCGTATGCATTTCTCAGCGTGTTTATCTTATAATCTTCCAAGTAATATTGATCGACGAATAATGAAATAAACTGAATAATCGTCATATAAAGGTATGTGTACCCAAATTCTCAAAAATGACACCCATTGCTGAAATGATCGGTACCGAGCGCCTACGTGACCTGTATGACTAGTACTTTAATTACATCTCGGACAGCAACGTTAGCGGTAAAATTCATATGCAGACAGTGAAACGTGTCTTTAAAAGAACCTCAAGGGATCGCAAAAGTTTGTTCCTGAGATGCTGGTTTCCTTGTTAAAAAACTTGAAGATACAAGTGACATTAAGAAAAGAGATTTAATAATGTTGTTCTATATGAACAGGGTTCCTTTAAATTGGGGTCTTCGCTGAGACAGGTTATACCGAACTTGGTAGAACTGGATAAATCGAGTCCAGTCCAGATGCTGCCTTTTAATGAAGATCTATCTAGAGCAAAAGCGATGGAATCAGCTGAATTGCTGAATAAAATTTTGATGCACAGTGATTTCATGAGTTCGGTCTCATGGAAGATGGCACGGTTCTAGCTCCATGAACACCAAATTTTAACAGTGTTAACAAAGAACAATGCATATAACCCGCTAATTTTGAAGTAGCAGTGTTAACAAAGACCAATGTATATAACACGCTAATTTTGAAGTAGCAGTGTTAACAAAGACCAATGGATATAACACGCTAATTTTGAAGTAGCAGTCTTAGCAAAGAGCAATGCATAGAACACGCTAATTTTGAAGTAGCAGTCTTAGCAAAGAGCAATGCATAGAACACGCTAATTTTGAAAAAGGCGAAATAAAATTAAAATTGAATAAATGTGCTTACTTTACTTGCCATTTCCTCGTTCCTGAAATTTGACTGTAAATTTAAGCCCAAGAAAGTATATTCAGCAGGAAACGAAATTTATTAATATTCAAAGCTTACAGTTTAAGGCATGATATTTTTGTAATTTCTAAAGCATGTCAATTTTTGTACGTCGATAATTTGCTGGCTTACGTAAAGCGATCAAGTAAAGCGGCAGTTTGCACAAGATTTGTAACATTTCAAGTAAAATATGCAATATAAATTCCTTGGAGCTATTGGAATATGTCATACAAATTGACTTATGCGTTGTATGCTGCAAATATTGTACCTTGTTATACGACAAAACGACGATCCACATCAAACTTAATGTCTTGCTTTTCTGAACCTTTGATTCGAGCATAAAGGCTGTACCGGTGTTCATCAGGTGTACTTTTATAAGTATATCTTGATTTTAATCAGATTGAAAATTCACTGCATCTAATTTTTTTTCTTAAAATTTCTTAATATCTATCTTTACGATTCTTGCAAAATATGATTTTTTAAATTTTGGTTTTACTACGACATATTGGTAAGAATTTTCTTTAAATTACTGTTAGTCAATTTTTAAATGATTGAATGATCAATATTGGACTCGACTTATTTGCTTCTTTCAAAGCTAGTATACACCCACACTGCCATTTGTAACTAAAGTGCCTTAGTCATTATTTAGTATCCAGCAACAACAACAGCAGCATGCTCAGCAGTGACATTTGTAGTAATATGGTATATGTAGTAATATGGTAGATGCAGTAATACGGTAGATGTAGTAATATGGTAGATGCAGTAATGTGGCAGATGCGGTAATGTGGTAGATGTGGTAATGTGTAGTAATATGGCAGATGCAGTAATATGGTAGATGTAGTAATGTGGTAGATGTAGTAATGTGGTAGATGTAGTAATGTGTAGTAATATGGTAGATGTAGTAATGTGTAGTAATATGGTAGATGTAGTAATGTGTAGTAATATGGTAGATGTAGTAATATGGTAGATGTAGTAATATGGTAGATCTAGCATTATGGTAGATGTAGTAATATGGTAGATGTAGTAATGTGGTAGATGTAGTAATATGGTAGATGTAGTAATGTGGTAGATGTAGTAATATGGTAGATGTAGTAATATGGTAGATGTAGTAATATGGTAGATGTAATAATGTGGTAGATGTAGTAATGTGTAGTAATATGGTAGATGTAGTAATATGGTAGATGTAGTAATGTGTAGTAATATGGTAGATGTAGTAATGTGTAGTAATATGGTAGATGTAGTAATATGGTAGATGTAGTAATGTGGTAGATGTAGTAATATGGTAGATGTAGTAATGTGGTAGATGTAGTAATATGGTAGACGTAGTAATATGGTAGATGTAGTAATATGGTAGATGTAGTAATGCGGTAGATGCAGTAATGTGTAGTAATGTGGTAGATGTAGTAATTTGGTTGATGTAGTAATGTGGTAGATATAGTAATATGGTAGATGTAGTAATGTGGTAGATGTAGTAATGTGTAGTAATATGGTAGATGTAGTAATGTGTAGTAATATGGTAGATGTCGTAATGTGTAGTAATATGGTAGATGTAGTAATATGGTAGATGCAGTAATGTGGTAGATGTAGTAATGCGGTAGATGCAGTAATGTGTAGTAATATGGCAGACGTAGTAATGTGTAGTGATATGGTAGATGTAGTAATGTGTAGTAACATGGTAGATGTAGTAATATGGTAGATGTAGTAATGTGTAGTAATATGGTAGATGTAGTAATGTGTAGTAATATGGTAGATGTAGTAATATGGTAGATGTAGTAATGCGGTAGATGCAGTTATGTGTAGTAATATGGCAGATGCAGTAATATGGTAGATGTAGTAATGTGGTAGATGTAGTAATATGGTAGATGTTGTAATATGGTAGATGTAGTAATATGGTAGATGTAGTAATGCAGTAGATGCAGTAATGTGTAGTAATATGGCAGATGCAGTAATATGGTAGATGTAGTAATGTGGTAGATGTAGTAATATGGTAGATGTAGTACTATGGTAGATGTAGTAATATGGTAGATGTAGTAATATGATAGATGTAGTAATGTGGTAGATGTAGTAATGTGGTAGATGTAGTAATGCGGTAGATGCAGTAATGTGTAGTAATGTGGTAGATGTAGTAATTTGGTTGATGTAGTAATGTGGTAGATATAGTAATATGGTAGATGTAGTAATGTGGTAGATGTAGTAATGTGTAGTAATATGGTAGATGTAGTAATGTGTAGTAATATGGTAGATGTCGTAATGTGTAGTAATATGGTAGATGTAGTAATATGGTAGATGCAGTAATGTGGTAGATGTAGTAATGCGGTAGATGCAGTAATGTGTAGTAATATGGCAGATGTAGTAATGTGTAGTGATATGGTAGATGTAGTAATGTGTAGTAACATGGTAGATGTAGTAATATGGTAGATGTAGTAATGTGTAGTAATATGGTAGATGTAGTAATGTGTAGTAATATGGTAGATGTAGTAATATGGTAGATGTAGTAATGCGGTAGATGCAGTTATGTGTAGTAATATGGCAGATGCAGTAATATGGTAGATGTAGTAATGTGGTAGATGTAGTAATATGGTAGATGTTGTAATATGGTAGATGTAGTAATATGGTAGATGTAGTAATGCAGTAGATGCAGTAATGTGTAGTAATATGGCAGATGCAGTAATATGGTAGATGTAGTAATGTGGTAGATGTAGTAATATGGTAGATGTAGTGCTATGGTAGATGTAGTAATATGGTAGATGTAGTAATATGATAGATGTAGTAATGTGGTAGATGTAGTAATGTGGTAGATGTAGCAATATGGTAGAGTGGTAGATGTAGTAATGTGGTAGATGTAGTAATATGGTAGATGTAGTAATGTGGTAGATGTAGTAATATGGTAGATGACGTAATGTGGTAGATGTAGTACTATTGTAGATGTAGTAATGTGGTAGATGTAGTAATATGGTAGATTTAGTAATGTGGTAGATGCAGTAATGTGGTAGATGCGGTAATATGGTAGATGCAGTAATGTGGTAGATGTAGTAATATGGTAGATGCTTTAATATGATAGATGTATTAATTTGGTAAATGCAATAATATGGTAGATGTAGTAATATGGTAGATGTAGTAATATGGTTGATAAGCAATTGTGACACCCGCCATTTCCCTACAATATGTTCACTTCTGACGATAAGACCCTCTCCAACGTTCGCAAAAGTTTGAAAGCTATGAATACAAGTAAGCCTTTTCTTGTGGTACTGAAAGCTATGAATACAAGTAAGCCTTTTCCTGTGGTACTGAAAGCTATGAATACAAGTAAGCCTTTTCTTGTGGTACTGAAAGCTATGAATACAAGTAAGCCTTTTCCTGTGGTACTGAAAGCTATGAATACAAGTAAGCCTTTTCCTGTGGTACTGAAAGCTATGAATACAAGTAAGCCTTTTCCTGTGGTACTGAAAGCTATGAATACAAGTAAGCCTTTTCCTGTGGTAATTAGGCTTAAGACCCACTTTTGCTCAAAATTATAAGACTGGCGTATTAGAATTATCATAGGAGAAATATGGCAATAGTCATGATGACCGTGGTGGAAATGTTTGTGATGTTTGTATTGAGAATGATGGACTTTTTTTTTAAAAATTGTATTTGGTTATTTGGTTATTTTGTTGTTTTGTTTTGTTTTTTACTTTTTGTTTGTTTCTTTTCAAGACCTGACAAAATTTGTCACTTTGCTCGTATTAAATTTTGCATGAACCAGAATATCTCGAAATGCTATATAAATTGCCTATCCTGCTAAAACCTTTCATTTTCTTATGTGCAAATGGACTATATTTCAGGCGACGTACCCCGCTGGCAGTGTTGTGATGGTGGGCAGGGGAACGAATGACGCCAAATTACGCATGATTACGGCCGCCTCAACGGAAGTGGACATAAGTGGGATATTTCGATATGCAAATATTTGAATCATCAAAGTTCTTAACAATGCACAAGCTATCTGAGCTCCGCCTTGAGTTCCTTCGATTTTGAAATCAGACACTATTTAATAAGCTAGACGTACAGTAGTCTATCGAAGTTAAACATTATCTAAAGCTCTACTGTATCCAAGATTCTGTATCTAGTTGGTGTATAAATATAGCCAATGTCGAAATGTTACGAATATCCGTATCTAGTTGGTGTATAATATAGCCAATGTCGAAATGTTACGAACAATACATGTCTGACTCAGTCATAATATCTGAGCGAAGGCAGGCAATTTGCATTCATTCGCCAGGTATTTAGACAGTATAGTTTAAGGGCTATTGGTCTTGCACACTTCAGTACAGGTGGGTGGAGATGTACTCTGATTGTGAAGAAATGGCTAAAAATTATGGTAATAATGATGTCTCATTTCCTTCAATTAAGTATCCTGTAACAGTTAGCAGTGTGTATGTGAAAGAATAACGTAGAATAAAAAAAAATCCATACCTTTTGGTCCACAGACTTTGATGCAGTGTACATCAAAATGGAGTCTGTGTGCTCTGAAAAAGAAATGTCACTGATTCTTATGAATAATCTTTTTACTGGCAAGGAGAAGTGGATTTTGTATTAAACTTGCATAAATTGAACGTATGCTGTTTTTCTGCACATACTGTTTGCAAATAAAATGCAGTTTCGTCAGTTCGGAACAGCGTTGACAGTAGTTCCTAAAAGAAAAAGGCAGGGAGGCCTGAACTAGCCATTAGCAGCATTTTATGATGATGACAATGACTAATTGTACATGTATTTTGGTAATAATAATAATGAGACAATTTCAGTCCCAAAGATTATGATGATCCCCAAAATGAACAGTCTGGAATATTTTCATATTCTCTGCCCATATGTCTTTCCGCATATGTACATATATATTTAGATGACCACTTTCAATCTATGTATACAGTTACTGACCCTGTCAATGCCAAGTTAAACATATGACTAACATTTTTCCTTGCAGTTTATCTGTATCCCAGCCCTTCCCTGGAATATAACCCCAGTTCATAATATGGAAACTATTGCAATTGCCATCTCATTATCATATATGTATGCACTAAGCACTAAAAGAAAAATGTTGAGACAGTAATAATACTGGCTTTTGTGTCCTATGTAACTCTCTGGTACTTAGCCAAATTAAATTCGCTTGTAAATGACAGGAGTCTCTGATATTAATGTATACGAAAATATTGTCAGGTCTGAATGGTATAGTTGTAACACACCGACATCTTTGTGCTCATAGGTTCCATTGCAGGCTCCAGGAAGAGAGAGAGAGAGAGAGTACAGTGGTGACCCATCCATGATCTGTTAATTTCTGCTGTTACCATAGTTTCTTTCCACTTAAATGACTACACTATGACAACATATGCGTTGTCGAAGGTGCTTGATATATGCATGGGACGAAAACTACCAAGCCCAACCAGCCTGGATCCGTATAAATCATTGTTGGGCACATGAGATTTCATATAATTGCCACAAAGTGATTTATAAATATAAATTACATTCTATTTTCTGTATCATTTGTTGCATATCACCTAGGTCAATATTTGTATTGGTGGCCCGTGTAGACCACCAGCAACACTAAATCATCTCTTTATATTCTGCTTTCTAAAGCACCCCATGTCTCTGCAAATGAATACACTGTACGACGATAAAAACTAATTTACCCAGTGTTCAAATGTCCAACACAAAACATTATCATTAACTATTTATCACAAATACCGAATAAATGTCACTAAATCACCACTTAATATGTATATAACTAATTGTACAAATAATTGTCAACTTTTTCCCTACACCTGGCCCGTTCGACACACCGTAGAATCCACTGTATAAAAGCACATGGATATATACTCGCCGTCACTGAGCATGTTGCGCTATACTTAGTTTAACATTCACGAATAGTGACAATCGTAACATCCAACAGAACTGAACAAAGTACCTTCTTCTAAAGTATGCAACTGCTCATATATCTTACCTGACAAGTTTGTAATTTTCTTAAAATGTGTCTTTTTCTTAATTTGAACAACACTCTTGCCTTGCGGAAAGTGCCTTCTCACACACTAGCGGAAGCACATACCACAACTTCAATAGCTCTCATACTTACAAGCAAAATCAATATATATCCCATTTATGCATACATATAAGGTTTATTTAGGATAATTAGCTAATGTCAAGTAATTTTCATTATCTTTACACGGGTATTAAGAACAAGGACTGATAATAACTAAAGATATAAACATCGGCGGATTAATATTTACATAACTACACGCGGTGAAAGAAGAGAGGACAAGAATTGAAATGTAAACAAGCAAATAAGTCATTTCATAGTAGTATGTGTTTCAGGAACGTTTAGGAATTGTCTTCGCTATTAACAGTACCGACCACAACTGTACTTTCTATACGGAAAGTTTGATAGTCATCGGGTTACAGTATGCATGTAATATGACTGTTGGTCATGGGGCTGGGTTGACTGGAAGAATACCAATATGGCAGCCCCATTACATGGCATCGTGATGTTTGCCACACGCAGTGTAATCAAGCCCCAATGTATATACAAAATGTAACTCTCGTTGCATCTTGCTTAGTCTTCATGCAACACAATAATTACAATGCAATAGCTCAATTATATCTCAATGCCGTGATCTATTGCGCGCAGAATACAATATCAAATTGCCTAATTTAGCTGTTATAAATACCTTTGTCGCAAAACATATTGTACCTGCAATTTAAATTACAGTTTTTTAAAAAATATTTATAATGTATGTTTTCCCACTGATTACGTACTATACGTGATATTTGGCTATACCACACCCACCCACCTTATGAAACCTATCCGAATTACCAATAACCCTTAAGCAATGCTACCGACCTAACACAGTGTATAAGCCGTGGTAACGACTACCTGTCACCTGCCCGTTTTGTAATACTATGACCTGGGGCGGATTAAGGCTTTGGGGGATCCAGGGCACTTCAGCTTTTGGGGGGAAAGGGGGGAGGCTGGATCAGTTAAGATATAGATCTACAAATACACACTGAAAGCTGTCCTTAAACTGTCCTTTATATATGTATAATTATTTTAGCTATTTTAGGCTAAGTATTAGACGGTTTAGACCTATATACGATTCATTTAAATACATATAATGCTATCCACGGCAACTAGTGGGCCCACATGACTGGGGGGGGGGGGGGGGGAGGGGGCTGGTGCATGCGCCCCATCGCTCCCAACTTAATACGGCATTGACTATGATGTCATCCCTTGCCTGTTCATGGTATCGACTTTAGTTATAAAGACGTGTCAAATTGCATGTAGCGCAAACACATCCGATCAGGGTCTCGACGCTGTTCATTGAACTTATGATTCCTAGTGAAGAGGGTAGACTCTTATGTGCCAGGGTTTGGTGCAACATAAAAACTGGGTCTACGCTGTTCGCAACTTGATGCACGTTATACAGGAGTACATATGCTACGTTAAACAGTGGAATCTTGTCCTAGAACTCATGTCTTTAGCTTGGTAAATCACATCTGGGACACACTTATATCTCACATCTGGGACACACTTATATTTCACATCTGAGACACACCTATATTTCACATCTGGGACACACTCATATTTCACATCTGGCACACACTCATATTTCACATCTGGGACACACTTTAGATGCAGCACTGCAATGTGCAACTTCATATAAATTCAGCACAAATATTTAATTTGAAATAAATCAAATTTAACTGGTTTTGTATATGGACAGAATGTCACGGAAAAAAACTGGTTGTCTAATTCCTACAAAGGTTAGCATATTTGTTTATGTGCGATAAATTGGAAAGGCACTGTTACACAGAAAGGAATATAGGATGAAACGACGAGACTTTTTGGCAAAAACACGTTACGGGCCTTACTTATGCTACAAATGAGAGAATCATACAAATAAAAAAAAAAAAATCCTAAAACCCAAACCATTACAGTTTCATCGCCCAAAAATATGAGATACTTAAAACAGGAGGAATGGTGGGCAATGTGCTTTGCATCCCACCCCTACCCCTATGATGGAGATGAGTCCATAGTAAAAAAAGTGTACAACTCTTACGAAAAAAATCTGAGTACAATGATTGGTCAACATTCATATCTTCAGATTATGAACATAAAATATACTAAGTCTCACAGCAATCCACTGAAAACTGCAAAAGTAGTTGCATTCACAAGATTCGGCCATATATTGCATGCAGCTGTAAGTCAAAAAGGACAATAACTCTTACAAAACTGTGGGAGAACAAAGATTTGCCAATATGCTTATCTTTAGTTAATGACCATAATATGTACTAAATTTCACAGCGACACTTAAAAACTGCATGACAAGTTGCATTCACAATATTCTGTGTTACATTGCATTCACAATATTCTGTGTTACATTGCATTCTCAATATTCTGTGTTACATTGCATTCACAATATTCTGTGTTACATTGCATTCACAATATTCTGTGTTACATTGCATTCAGCCGCAAGATCAAAAAGGACAACAACACTAGCAAAAATTGTCGATATGTGCATCTTTAAATGACGATCTTAACATGTACTAAAGATTCATTGCGATCCAATGAAAGTTGTAAGACTAGTTGCGTTCGCATGATTCTGTCGTACACTACATCAGACTCCAAGTCAAAATTAAAATTGCAGGTTGCAACAAAAAGGAGGTGATAACTCGAACAAAATTTGCAAGATCACAGTGACTTATTGATATGCGCATCTTCAAATGATGACCATAACATTTACCACGTTTCATGACGATCCATTAAAATCGGTTAGACTAGTTGGGTTCACAAGATTCTTCTATACACTACATCCAATTGCATGCCAAATAGAGCGGTAACTCCAACAAAAGCGCAGGAGCAGCACAGTGATTTATCGATAGGCTCTTGTTCAGATGATCATCATAAGTTTTACTAGAAGGTCTACACCATTTGCCGGACAGAACCGGTTACCGCACGATCGTCATGTGCTCTTGACCCTGTGCAGTAGTTTTGAACTGGCAGAAGAAACAAGTAACACGCAATGTAAGGTACATTTTGTCTCTGTAAACAATAACAAGGCTGCGAAGAATCAAGAATAAAAAACGATCATGCAATGGTTCCGCGCGGCAACTGGTCCATATTCTTTAAGTTTCATGGCGATCCATTGAAATATGTAAGACTTGTTGCGTTCACATGGTTTTGCCATACACTGCATTCAACTCCAAGTCATAAAACGGCAACAACTTTTATAAAAGGTGGGGGAGCAAAGTGATTTGTTGATATCCGTATCTTCAGGTGATTACCATAATATTTAGAAAGTTTATGGCCATCCATCAAAAACTGCGGGACTATTTGCGTTTACAAGTTTGTGTGACTGCGGAAGGACGGAGAGACGGACACGAGGATTCATATATACTTACGCCTCTAAACAAGTACGCGAGTTGAAAAGATCCGGGAAAAAAAACAAAACAAAACAAAACAAACATAGCAACAACATAGTTTGAGAAATGTACAAAGAAAACAATCTCACAAGATCAAGTAATCTAATGATGCTGTTAATCAGTATCATTGCGGGGGACCCGTCCGAAAAGTTCAATGCAGCTTGCAAAATTCAATCCGCTGAGAGAGATTAAATTAAGATTAGCGTTTTATTGATAATCTTCTTAATATATACTGTCAGTTCCTCCACTCCGTTTATCAGTAAAATGCATTACAATTATTTTCTTGCAAGTTCAACACCTTGCTTACTTCGTTTGCATGTTACAATAATCATCATTATTAAAAATAATAATAATAATAATAATAATCAGTAACGATAGTTGTCATACTTCACATGCGGTGCCTAAATTCCGAAGATGAAGTCAATGAGCAAAAATAAATGAACGAAACTGAACACAAAAAAGGAATAAACATGAACTACAAGGAGTAAGGACATTTTTTTCTAATTATTATTCGTTAAAAGATAGTTTCAATAGTTGAAAATTGCTAATAAATAATTGAAAATTGTATTTTATATACGGAAGCTGAAAACTGACCATACCACCTCTCATAACGTTCTTTTCTTTTATTTCTTTCTTTGACTCCTTCCATTATATTGCAATCATGCAATTATGTTTGAAGCGATTGATGCAATGGATCTATACCTTTCATCCTTTTAGGACACCTGGAAACATGCAACTGTAACTGAGTATTCGGGAGGCTGTCGATTTTATATGTAAGGGACCAGCCATTTAATTTTCGGGGGGCGGGGGCGGGGGCTGGGGTTTTCTTTCGATCTAGGAACTTTTTTTTCTTTTACCTCACATAATTTTTAAACTAATATAGTGGATATAATTCTACAGTTCTATTTCTACACATCAGAGAAAGAATTTTTTCAAGCCATTTAAGAGGCGTAATTTATTTTCAACAAAAATTCGAAGCCCACCCTTTACCACGAAAATTCAATGATCATTATCTAAAATTAAAATTTTAGCGCCCCCCCCCCCACCCCGCATGTTACGTAAGAAACTTATTTCATAGTCAGCTAAATACCATCATAGTTGACTCAATTTTGATATTTCACTTCTTAACAAAAGTACGGTTAGCTTACACTTAAATTCCAAATTCCAATAGTAATCATTTATTTATGTCCGTTTGAGTTCATCTGGGTTCCTTTAAGTTTATTTTTGGTTGTAATTCATTTATTTATTCTTGGTTCTTTTTGAACTCATTTCCACTTGATTTCGTCCACTTTGGCTCCTTGTCTTCCATTATCGGCGTTATGGCATATCCTACTTCAGCCATATACCCATGCGGAGCTGCCTACTACGACCTAATTATTTTGGTGAGAAAATCGAGAGTACAATAAGAGGAAATGACTAACATGCACGTTACCACATAATTTCTAAAATAAAGTTATTTAGTCTGACTTATTTTGTATGTGTCTGAAAATGTTAAAACTGCCCAGTGAAGTAGTAGTTCTACTGCCAACTATGCAAATTATACGTGTTACCAAATTGTTCACGTGTGTATATGTGGTCTTGATAATTAAGGTCTGGCAGCGTTAAATAATGACTGTCCGACTAATCATGGAGTTAATCCAAGATTGAGACTGACCTATCAAAAACCGCACACAAACACCAAATAGACCAATGAAACTGATTTCTTAACGCACACTTTTCCACAACAACCAGCTAACTCTGACAAACTTGGCAATGCAACATGTAATCATTGGACTAACGAATGCTATCTCTGTTTAATCTCGTTGAATACAAACCAATGGCTAGATTGTATTCAACTACAGCAAAACAAATATAGTCATTGGCAGGGCCATGTGTAGTCCTAGTTTCCTTTGATCTTTCCCACCCATATTAGATATGTGGAAAGTAATGTTGGGGTGCGAGATCATTCTCTATCGAAAACATAGAATTCACCGAAAACACGCGGTAGCGGGATAGGATATTCGCTTTAAACAGGAGCTTGCAAAATTGAGCGACATTGTATCGAATCCTACCTACTTGAAATTGATAAGTAGAATATTTATGTTCTTAGACATACAAGTAGAATAACAATACATATGAGCAGAGTATCCAGTATTTACGAACATATTCTACAATGCTACGCAGCATTGCTTCCTCATTTGAAAGCCAAATCTAGCGGCATCAGTATTTGATCGCAATCCTCCATTTCCCTACATAGGTTGTTTGTATTATGTGATCCTTTAACCTCTGGCTTCAGGTCAAATGTAGGTTACAAGATTTTGGATCACATGTCGAAGCAATGTAAAAACAAGTGGCAAATTACGGTGTCCATTTTGTAAACTGTAAATTTGGCTTGTGCATCGGCTTATTCAAGAGACGAAATATGTTGCAACTGCTATGTGTGAGAACAGTGGCGGCGTGAGGGTTCGAGGCGCCCTCGGCGACAATGTTCTTTAGTGGCGCCCCTACCGAGGCGCCCATTGGCATTGTTATTTAATAGCGCCCCTACCTTGCCACAAAGAACGAGTTTTTATGTCAGTTTCCAACCTCCATCCTCCCCGCTCCCTCCCCCCGCCCCAATCTAAGCTCCCGTTATAACTAAGGTGAGGTGAAATAGTACGAACATTTTAGCTGGAAAAAAAGAAAAAAAAGCTCCCGACAGCGCCTACCCCCCCCCCCCCCTTTGCTTGGCGCCCAGGGGGAATTTAACCCCCAGACCCCCCTCGCGCCGCCACTGTGTGAAAAGAAAGAAATACTCAGCTTATCAATATCAGGATGGTGGGATTCGATATAATATCGCTGATCTAACACCTGTTCAAAGCGACTACCCCTTTGCCGCCATAGAGTTGTTTCGGCGATATGCATTTTTTTTTATAAAATGGAATACGCTCTGACATCCTACCACAATTGTTCAAATATCTCAAACGGGGTAGGAACGGTCAGAGGAAAGTAGAACTTGGCCAAGCAGTATTCAAACTGCTTTAAAATTCCCTTTACACATGCTGAAAAAAAAGGTTGCTATCGTCTTTGCAAAACAAAGTTTGAGTAGAGCATGATGTTACGTTTTCTTCATTTCTACCCCGAAGAAGAATGATCTTGAAAAACGTGTAAAGTTAAATAGCATTTTGTGGTTATTTCCAACTAAATAATCAATAATATTATGGGAAATAATACATTTTCAACTAAATAATCAATAATATTACCGGAAATATAAAAAAATTCGAAGTAATTCATGATGTAATGCTCGTTCGGATAGGTTTTTTGACCCAAAAAAATTACATAACTAAAATTGACAAGGGCATAAGAAGGGATGTATGTTTGCAATTTTTTTCCTTGACAAAGAATTATATTTTATCAGCTCTAAAAAAAAAAATTCTTCAAGAAACGTTTTAATTTTTTTTTTAAATTGCATAAATCTGTGGTTTGTTTTCCAATTTGTTATTTGTGTATAAAATGGCATTCTTCTGATATCTAATGATAGTTCTTTTTTTCATCAGGCGAAATATAAAAATTTCCTAAATACAGTTTTAAATATTTTTAATCAGTGCATGCTTTGAGGACTACTTATGAAAATGTGTGCAAAATATTTTTTATCTTTTAACCTTTATTTTATCCATGGTGGGATGAATAAATGAATGAACGGATGAATTTGGTAAAAACAGCGATGTCATATAGGAAGTCATCCAATGTCATATAGGAAGTCAGTACATGGCAGGTGACATGATTGTAGACAGGTGAACACGTGGATGTTTTTGGATAAACTATGTACTCTGCTGACCAATTTCTTGGGGTTTACTTTTTTTTATAAATGCAATCAAATTTACACAGTTCAATAGCTTTCATTATCTGATTTTTCAGTTCTAATTTAAAATATTTGATAGAAGGAAATACTGACATAGTAAAGTTGAGCAAATATTATTTTCCTGTCGAGTGTCCAAAACATTTCAAAGTTTTAGTGCATTCTTGTTATAAACTACTTGCAACTTTTTGGATATAACCCCAATCTTGAATTTACAGATTTTGCTTCATATGATGATTTAAATATAAAACCTACATACAACTATCATAAAGGACCACGTCGCATAAACTATGCGTAATGATGTAGTTTTAACTGCATAGATATCTACATGCTTGTCAAGGCAACCGCATTTGTTAAGTACCTATACCAGTGGGCGGAGCAAACTCAATAGGTCAATTAGGTGGAATGATTATTGCTAAACTTGATCTTTCCTAACATTGTTCAGTTATTGTAGATTTCTCCACTTTATAATGCATCACGCCAGCTTACTGGGTTGTGATATTCACAATTTGTAAGATAAAAGTTTAATTACGGAGCCATTTGTGGTATTGAAACTGAGAATGGATTTTGAATGAATGCTTCTGTTGAAAGCAATGTTTTAGCTCAAGGGAATCCTGAAATATATTTCTGCATAAAAAATGCGTATTTTGTAAAGGTGAAATAAACTCAATCTGCAGGTTGACTCATCGTCCTTACCGTACTCTACAAAAAAGGATTTTTATCACAAAGGTAAATCTTGACCCGATACTTCAAATAAAAATTGAGTTACAATTATTGATTTAGGCTAAATAAGGTAAAAGTTGACAACTTTAAAAAAAACAAAAAAAAAAAACAACATAGTTTAAAAAAAAAAGAAGAAGAAAAATGAAATACATGAAGAAGAAAAATCACTTTTTATTGCAATTCAACTTTCTACGAGGATTAAACCATGTTAGTATGCTAGTCTGATTAGTATTCTTAATAAGAACGTGACCAACGTGAATAGACGATTGTCCACGGTCACAATTTCCCATGAAGATTCTCGTGCAATCATTATTGCTGAACTTGACTTTGCCACATGTTGGTTGGTTGTCTTAAATGCCTCTACTCTGTAATCGGAGCACCCTGGGCCACTGGGTAGAATGTACACAATTTGTAGGAATGAAATATTATTATGAAGCCACCTCCGAGATATTTGAGCCTAAAATGAACTATTACGGAAGTTCATGTTACTGTCATTTTGTTTATTTTGTTCCAGGGAATCAAAGAAAGTGGCTGTGTAATACAAATATATACTTTGTAAAGGTGATTCTAAGTACAGGTTTAATTATACTGTCCTTGCCTCATATGTATTTGGAATATAAACACGTGCAGGTTTAATTATACTGTCCTTGTTTCATATGTATTTGGAATATAAACACGTGCAGGTTTAATTATACTGACCTTGTTTCATATGTATTTGGAATATAAACACGTGCAGGTTTAATTATACTGTCCTTGCCTCATATGTATTTGGAATATAAACACGTGCAGGTTTAATTATACTGACCTTGTTTCATATGTATTTGGAATATAAACATGAACCCCTTCAGTCTGGAGACGAGAAAAGTGTGGAAAAACTTGTGAATTTAATTTCATGTACCTGGTAGATGTTATAAGTTAATCCAATTTCATGTACCTGGTAGAGGTTATTAATGAATCCAATTTCACGTACCTGGTAGAGGTTATTAGTGAGTCCAATTTCACGTACCTGGTAGAGGTTATTAATGAATTCAATTTCGCGTACTTGGTAGAGGTTATTAGTGAATGCAATTTCATATACCTGGTAGATGTTATTAATTAATCCAATTTCACGTACCTGGTAGATGATATTAGTGATTTCAATTTCATGTACCTGATAGAGGTTATTAGTGAATTTCATGTACCTGGTAGAGGTTATTAGTGAATCCAATTTCACGTACCTGATAGAGATTATTAGTGAATATAATTTCACGTACCTGGTAGATGTTATTAATGAATCCAATTTCACGTACCTGGTAGATGTTATCAGTGAATCCAATTTCATATATCTGGTAGATGATATTAGTGAATCAAATTATTATGTACCTGGTAGATGTTATATATTGACTTCGGACGCGGCGGGAAACAGTAGTTTTCCTTCTTGATATCTTGTTTCATAAATTCAGGATCTGATTTCATACAAAATGTCTTAAGTTTTGATTGTACCATTCTTCTGGTTGTTTAGATTTTTAAAAGGTTGATGGGGGAGGGGAGTCCAAAAGAAACAAAAGTTTTAGTTCACCATAAACTTGTAGAAAAAAGCCAATAATTTCAAGTTGCCAGTCCAACAAGTGACAAAACGACTTGGTGCCCAATTTTAGAAAATATCAGATACACCTGTAGTTAACAATTTACGATCAACTTGAAGTAATTATTATTATTATTTTATTTTTTAAAAATTCTACAACAAACACTCAAACACTGCGTGATATCTCAGGGACATATTGAGATTTTTTTTTTTTTTTTTTTTTTTTGCATTTGAACAGCCTTAGAGACTCTGGTGTAATATGGTTCTGACGTTTTCCTGACAGACGTTTGTTTCTATGGCAACGTGTTGTTAAAATGTTCATACATTGGAATTCATTGCATAGTTTGCAAGCAATTATCGGACGATTTGATATAGGAGGCATTTATCTGTCAGTGAAATTGATTTTGTGTCCAGTGTAAATAAAATATTAGATCAAAGTAAAACAAGAACTAGTGTCATAGAGAGTAAAATTAGCTCCTGTATGACCTTTAAGTTTCAAAATATTTTAGTTTCATTTTGAGGCATTAAAAGATTGTTTTAGTATATTTGACATTATTTCTGCTCTTTAGTACATCTGTCTGGTGTTTCTTACTACGAAATACCGTTTTTTTTCTTCACCTTTTCATTGTCACCCTTCCCACGTATTTAAAATTAAAATCCAACAATTTTGCGCTTGCTCATCATTTAAATATTTATTAATTTTATGAGGGTTCATAGATAAAAGATTGGGAGAATCATGATCGGAGATTTCAGATTTAACATGTAAAACAAACTGCCTCAGGCATCTGTCAGGATTAATGACTCGGACGGATGGGTGATTTGTCATTGGGGAAATATACAACAACAAAGTAAACTCAGATGGATTTTGTTTTAGTTGCATTAAAATAAGCTATGTGCTATTGCTGCCCTGGACAGGAATAGATAAAAAAAAGCTATGTGCTATTGCTGCCCAGGGCAGGAATGGATAGAATAAGCTATGTGATGTTGCTGGACTTGGACAAGAATAGACAAAATAAGCTATGTGCTATTGCTGCCCAGGGCAGGAATGGATAGAATAAGCTATGTGATGTTGCTGGACTTGGACAAGAATAGACGAAATAAGCTATGTGCTATTGCTGCCCTGGATAGGAATGGATAGAATAAGCTATGTGCTGTTGCTGCCCTGGATAGGAATGGATAGAATAAGCTATGTGCTGTTGCTGCCCTGGACATGAACAGATGAAATAAGCTATGTGCTATTGCTGCCCTGGACATGAACAGATGAAATAAGCTATGTACCGTTGCTGCCCTGGACATGAACAGATGAAATAAGCTATGTGCTATTGCTGCCCAGGGCAGGAATGGATAGATTAAGCTATGTGCTATTGCTGCCCTGGACAGGAATGGATAAAATAAGCAATATGCTATTGCTGCCCTGGCCAGGAACAGACGAAATAAGTTATGTGCTAGTGCTGGCCTAGACAGGAATAGATAAATTGAGCTATACGATAGTGCTGTCCTAGACAGGAATAGATGAAATAAGCTATCCGTTAGTGCTTACCTGGACCGGAATAGATGAAATGAGCTATGCGATAGTGTTGGCCTGGACAGGAATAGATGAAATAAGCTATGTGTTATTGTTGGCCGGGACAGAAATAGTTGAAATAAGCTATGCTCTTGTGCTGGCCTGGACAGAAATAGATGAAATAAGCTATGTGTTATTGCTGGCCTGGACACAAATAGATGAAATAAGCTATGTGTTATTGCTGGCCTGGATAGAAATAGATGAAATAAGCTATGTGTTATTGCTGGCCTGGACAAAAATAGATGAAATAAGTTCTATGGTAGTGATGTTCTGTACAGGAATAGATATTCAGAGTATATTTCTTTGAGCTTTTTGCATCTAAACTCATATTTTGGAGCCTCTTTTTCGAATACCTTGACTGAAAATACAGTGCTTCTAAAATTTAGGTAAATATAAACACCTCGTAATTGTCTCAAAACAAACATTAATGTTATTTAACACTATGCCTCTAAAAATAAGAAGACAAATATATTCTTTTGCAATATATGTGTGAACTAAGAAAAAAGGTTATAATATATATATATATATAGATATATATATATATATATATATATATATATATATATATATATATATATATATATATATATATATATATATATATATATATATATATTCGCCACCTTCAGAGTTTACCCAATCACTTTATGGTTAAACAATGTACAAAATCTGTAAGATCCAAGTTAGATAGATGTTAGACAAACCATATCTGGTCACTTTCTTCAAAGATATGTCCCAAAATGGCCAATTTTTAATACCCTTACCGAAAAAAAAAAAAAAAGGGTTGGAAAATAAACGCCCACCAAGCACCTGAAAACTTAAATCTGGTCTCTCGTGTTACCGGTTGCCGAACGTCAAATCAATGGCAGATGTTCAATTTGTAATAAATTTACATAATCGTTCTTATCTTTACGTTTGAATGACTGGCACAATCTAGCAAAATCAATAGTGGTATTAGATCTGATGCCATTCTAAACAGAACATGGATACCGGGCAGCTGTCACAATGATATAATGAGAGGAAAACCTGTGTCAATGAAAACTTTAAAAAAAGATTTAACTGTCAACAATCTCAGAAGAAAGTAATTATTAGCAACAGTATTTTATCAAACAGATGATATCAGATTCACACATCTTCCAAACTGTAGGCAGAGACAAATAGACGGAGTGGCAAATTAAGTATCAAAACCAGAATACATTATGTAGAGTATCCATTTAATGAGAAAATGGCACTCTATGATCAAGATATCCATTTAATGAGAAAATGGCACTCTATGATCAAGGTACCCATTTAATGAGAAAATGGCACTCTATGATCAAGGTATCCATTTAATGAGAAAATGGCACTCTATGATGAAGGTACCCATTTAATGAGAAAATGGCACTCTATGATCAAGGTATCCATTTAATGAGAAAATGGCATTCTATGATCAATGTATCCATTTAATGAGAAAATGGCACTCTATGATCAAGGTATTCATTTAATGAGAAATTGGCACTCTATTATCAAGGTATTCAGTAGATATACTTTCATAACGCTTTTGTTCTATAACAGACACACAAAATAACAACAAAAGTGCTTATAAAGAAACAATAACCGTGCAATTACTAAAAAAATGACTATAATCTGATCGCACAGAGATATCAGCATAATAGTCTTGTAGGTATTATTGAGAACAGATTATCTACAGAAAAACACCAAATCTGGATAGACAGAAAAAAGCTCAAGTACATGACCACACAAGAACTGAGCGCACGCCTTCTATCAAGCAGTCCATGAACTTGCACACAATATCCAGTAAAAAAACACTGTCCGACTACCTATTAGATACTAGAAATGTGACCACTAATATCTCAGCGATATATATATATATATATATATATATATATATATATATATATATATATATATATATATAAAACGTTCAATAACATTATTATTGTGGCTGGTGGCAACTGTATGTGATACACTGTTTAGTCTTGATATATAACTGGTAAAAGTTTCATGAAAATATCTTCAGTGGTTTAAAAGATACAAGTCATAGTTACATTTTCCCTTGCTGTGACCTTCACCTTCATTCGAAGGGCTTACCTATGGTATATAACATACTGTCTATATATGATGCATGATTCATTAAAATATCTTTAGTGTTTCAAAAATTATGCTCGGACAAGGACTCGCATCACAAAATTACATATTTCCTTGCTGTGACTTTGACTACGAGTCTGTAGCTATGGTATTCAACACAATATTTAGGCATGATAAATACTCTGGCAAAGTTTCATTAAAATCTCAAACAATTACAAAGTTATTTAGGCATGATAAATACTCTGGCAAAGTTTCATTAAAATCTCAAACAATTACAAAGTTATTTAGCAGACAAGCAAATGTTAAGATGGGCATATACAATTTGGGTATTTGTTTGTGTACCTTCAAATAAATATATACACTGCATTCTTCTTTCTCTGGATCTATTTTCTGACAGTCGACTATTATAAATACAATAATTACCATTACATAAATATGTTTAATTGCTATATGGTTTATAATTGTGCTGCAGTATTACAGTAAACAGCAAATAGCTCAGAGTTAATGGCTGTATTTTCTTTTATCCTTGAGCACCATACAATAATTGAAAATGCAAAGGAAAAAATACCTTCACTGTCAAACTATACATGTCATCATAGTAATAAAACTGAAAGTGATAGATAGATAAACAGATATATAGACAGATAGACAGACAGACAGACAGATAGATAGATAGATAGATAGATAGATAGATAGATAGGTAGACAGGCAGACAGACAGACAGACAGATAGACAGATATGTTGATATGTAAATAGATAGATAGGTAGACACACAGATATATAGATAGACATACATAGATAGATAGATTGATTGATAGATAGTAGATGGATAGATAGACAGACAAATAGATAGATAGACAGACAGACAGATAGATAGATAGGTTTATATATAGACAGGTAGATTAAACAGATAGATAATGACAATTCCAGTGTAAAATAAATACAATTATATTTAGTGAAATATGATGCCAATAAATTCATAACTTACAGTTTGTCCATCTTCATGTAATAAAATCCACAGAAATCCATAATGCTTGACATTTTAAATCCATTTATATGATAGATCCATAAATTCTATTATATGTCACACACCAGTATAAAAACAGTAGTCAAGAGTGATCACAGCTCAATCAAAGGGTCGTCAAATTTGAAAACAAAGTAGGTCCTGCTTTACAAGCTAAATAATTAAGGACAGACACATACAATGAGTTGTAGGACTCTACTCAGCACTGAATAAATATCAAATTCGCAGCCTGATCAATGGTTTGTCAACTGCGAAACAAAGTGGGTGCTGCCTTTACAAGCCAAGGGCTCATTGGCCCATGTGCACTGGCAGATAACTTAGGAAATATCAATTGGAAATTAGATCTGGCTTATGAAAAAGGCAAATATGAATCAAATCAAACCTTTTATTGCAAACGCAAACTTTTTATTGCAAACACAGTGTTTATACCACAAAACACAAAATATAATACAAATATGGGTTTTTCGGATTTGCACAAAATGGAAGCAATATACTTGCTAGTAAACACCCGTGGTAAACAACATTGATGGACACTTCACTTTGTGGTGGGTAATATTTAATTTAATATTTTCAAATTATTAAAATCCAAATAAAGTTAGATACAAGTATTGTGTAATGATGATCGTAATGAAACGGAAAAACACAGTGCATTCCATATATGAATTTCTGAGTGGAAATAGTGGCATGAAAAAGTAAAAATATTTTGAAAAATCTCGAGTTTCCTATATTACCCCAAGATTTATCATATTTTTTGTATGTTGTGCTTATAAGACGACTCCTACTCTGCATGAATAAAATTTTCAGTAAAAATCTTTGACTTATAAGCAAGTATATATGGTATATCTTTCTTTACTTTTTAAAACATCATTATTTGTCAAAATTGAATACATAAATAACATGAAGTAAAAAAATAGATTTAATCTATATAAACTAAAATCATTACCCTATGTTTCACTGCCATTTTGCTTATTTCCCTTCCCCCCTTCCCCAACACACAGGCATACTGATCAAATTTTCGATAATTCTTGCTTTACCACAGTTCAGTATATAATGTGGTAAGCAGTTTCGACAGGTATATTGCTTATAACACATATATATACATGTAATAATCATATTTTTCTATCTCACTATAACACATATCAGTATGTAATTGCTATCGGTAGTTTTGACTAGCATTTTGTTTATTCCCCCACCCCCACCCCCAATACTATTCCCCCACCCCCACCCCCAATACACATACATGTATTAAATGAATTTTCTATCATTCTCACTATGCTTCAGTTCAGTATATAACCCAGTTGCTAGCTATGGATCCCAACTACAGCGTTATAATGATGGACAGCTGTACCATAGAACCATGGTTATCAAAACATCTAAGGAAAAAAAGAACGGGTTGGATAATTTGAAGTTCAGATAACTGTGTCTGTATCTGTATTTATACTGATTTAGGATGCGGTAAGTGTTTAAGACCTGTCTGTATGTTGCCAAGTGCTGTGCTTGGGAATGTTCTAATAATGCAATGACATGTTGGTCTGACTATAGTCTAACTAACCAGTACCTTCAATAAAGTTAGATGTAATTAAGTCTTTTGAGAGAAAAGTTTTTTATTTGTCAATGTGTGATACATTTTTCCACGTACGATAAATACATGATAATAATCACAATGTTAAATTGTTGCATTCTTCAAGTCCATCCGTATATTAGAAATGCTTGTTCCTGGTTCAGATGAACTGAAAATGTGACAATGAAGATGTTGATAATCAAAGCCCTACTGTAGTAATCAAAAACTTTAGGATCATCTGTCTTGATTCAATTTTGTTTCCCTTCCTGTTTAGAATTGTTGGTATCTCACAATACATTAATTTCATACAAATGGACAGTAATATTATGGGAGTAGTGTGTTTTCTTTCCATGACCTGAGCACAAAGTAAAATAGGTCTGATGTCTTCCGATTTGGGTTCTACATATGGTAGGATAACTTGAAAATCTACAATTGACTCCCATACTGACTTCGCTCCATAACTGATACAAAACTAAGCAACTGTCAAATCTCATATATTGCACTTTCATAGCTTTACCCTAATAGAAAACAAAATGTTAAAGCTCAGAAAATATAATAGGTATATCTGATGTTTGTCTCTAATTGAAGCTACAGAAAATAGGTCTTTGGCGGCTTAGTCTATAGTTTGTGCACTCCATTTATCTTGGAAAACCAAACACTCATTATAACAATCAAATAACTCAATCCAGGAAGAAGATATTGCTGAAATTCATGGAACATAAACGTTTCACTTCCTCTGAAAAAGAGATGAAAATATCAGTTAAAAGCAATTTTCTACCTAACCTGTGTTCAAACATTTAGAATATATCAGAAAAAGACATTAATGAACCACTTATGCTTGGTGTTATTTTTTTTAAATGTATGTCAGCCAAAGATGAATTTATACCATGCCTCAATGACTCATTACTGCCTATATATGATGACTAATGAATGCAATGTATACACTATATCTCCCATGTTAAGCCCAGAGAGTCCACCATGTAAATTCTATGTTAAGCCCAGAGGGCTCACCTTGTAAAATTCCATGTTAAGCCCAGAGGGATCACCTTGTAAAATTCCATGTTAAGCCCAGAGGGCCCACCATGTAATTTCCATGCTAAGCCCATAGGGCTCACCTTGTAAATTCCATGTTAAGCCCAGGGGGCCCACCATGTCAATTCTATGTTAAGCCCAGAGGGCCCACCTTGTAAATTCCATGTTAAGCCCAGATGGCTCACCTTGTAAATTCCATGTTAAGCTCAGAGGGCCCACCATGTAAATTCCATGTTAAACCCAGAGGGCCCACCATGTAATTTCATGTTAAGCCCAGAGGGCCCACCATGTAAATTCCATGTTAAGCCCAGATGGCTCACCTTGTACATTCCATGTTAAAAAGCACAGAGTGGATTTATCATCTGCAATAACTTTTTTAATGCAAGTTTTGTTAAAGTGGGGATAGCATTGTCATGAAGCGTGGTCTTATTATATGGGGAAAACAGAGCATGTTCATTACAGGACTTCTATAGAAAGAAAATTATAAATGGAAAACTCATTTAGTTGCTATGCAACATTTGTTGACTAAATTGTTATTTCTTATCCTCTTCAAATGAAACCAGAATAAATTAGAGATAAGTAATATAAGTCAGTGCTCACAATATGTTACAGATGAGTACCAGGAAAAACGGTCAGTACTTACATTATATTACAGATGAGTACCAGGAAAATAAGTCAGTACAATATAATGCACATGAGTACTGGGAATATAAGTCAGTACTATCCCAGACACTAATGTTGACCTATTAACTATTAATGGTATATTAGCTCTTAAGCCAACAAAAAGCCAGTGAAGCATTTGTTATGCATAGTTAATTTAATGTAAAAAGTGTAAAGCAGAGCCCCTATTTGGGAGCTGAATATCCCTTGTTCTTGAAAACTGAGTAAAATACCACACAGCTACAGACCTTCCCTGTCCATCATATTACAGTAAGATAATGAAAGAAGAAAATATTTGTACAGGATTCAGAATTTTAGCAAATACATCACAAGGCACGACATTTTTGATATCATGTGGCATAGGACTGATCATCTAGTGATAAATCCTATATACATTTAGACAAAAAGTTAACAGGGATTGTCTAGTTCCCATGAATGACAGGAATTATCTAGCCCCCATAGAATGCCAGGAATTGTCTTGCCCGCATGGAATGCAAGGAATTGTCTAGCCCCCTTGGAATGCCAGGGATTGTCTAGTCCCCATGGAATGCCAGGAATTGTCTAGCCCCCATGGAACACCAGGGATTGACTAGCCCCCATGAAATGCCAGGGATTGTTTAGCCCCCATGGAATGCAAGGGATTGTCTAGCCCGCATGGGTTGTAAATTTGAACAAAAAAGAGTAAACATTAGGTTCATATGTTACTATGCTCTACATGGATCCAATAGTAAGGTAGAGACCTGGTGACAGATGGACATTTTAAAAAAATAAATGTAATATCTTGCAGCAAGGATATGGCATAGCTGACCATGTGCCTTGCACATCAAAAGCAGGTAATTATTGATCATAATTCCTGGATGCACACATTTTTCAAATATGCATATGTGCAAAGTCTTTTGGATAATTAAGTAAAGTAAAACAAACAACAAAGGAAATTGTGTAGTTCTTTACAGGAGTGCTCATTTGAAATGAAATTTATAGAAAAAGCTGAATAATTTCTTTTTCTGCAAGCATGGCAAACCAACTGAAATCAAACTGTTTGGTTTTATTTATTTGAAATGAGCACAACAAATTTAAGACTCTATTCATAACATTAAAAAAATCATTGACTTATTAAATAAATCTGAAAATTGTAGAGTGAAATGACTTTTAAATACATCTGAATGCTTTCAACATTTGATCTGCATGATTTGATGTCTGGATGTCAGCTGAGATGTTACGAGTTAATATTATACATTTCAAATATGAAAAAATGCGAGTTTGATTTAAGACATGCCAAAACCATGATGTAATTTTGTATAACAACACCATCAAGGTTACAACCTCACTCCAACGTCTGGCTTTGAATGTTATCTGTCATAGCCATAAAATAAAGGAAAATAATAATAATAATAATAATAATAATAATAATAATAATAATGATAATAATAATAATAATAATAATAATGATAATAATAATAATAATGATAATAATAATAATAATTTCTGCTAAAAAGTCATAACAGCAGCATCAATTCTATATGAATATAATGGCCAAGGCAAGCTTTTTGTAACTAAAGCTGATCCCCTGCCAAAACTCATGCAACTATAGGCATCCTCTTTACTGTAACCACTGAAATCTAAATTGTATATATAAGATGAATGTAGAATTATTACCAGTGATCTCAATGAGGTTGGAATTTTTCTGATTGAGAACAATTAGAACTTCTCTCTGGTCAGACTTCTTTCCAACGACCCAGCAGTCTGTCAAAGTTCTAACTATGGTCTCCCCATCCCTGTTATTTCTGAAACAAAACATTAAAATAAGAAAAATAATTATTAGACTTATATGTAAGCATTCTTCATAAGGCATCTGTATGGTGATATATTTTACATGTGTGTTGCTAGTGGGTTCCAAATCCGGGACACAAGAGGCAGCAAGAGACTGGTGTAACCACTGAATAGATCTTATGACACTGATTTCCTAAAATGAGTTTATTCTTTTCGTACATACTATATGACATTTTAGATTTAGAAAAAATAGGCAAGTGAAAAAGTTGTTCTAAAGAAGACAGAATAGTATAATTGATCCAACGATCAATAGTATAATTGATCAACAGTTCCATACCTGTACTGCTATATAAGCCCTCTCGCACAGAGAAAAGTTGTCTACTTTAATGTAATAACTTTAAGAAAAAAAGATATTTGTGCAAAAACTAGCAAATTTTTGTGTACTCCATTTATCTTGGAAAACCAAACACTCATTATAACAATCAAATAACTCAATCCAGGAATCACAATGTTAAATTGTTGGATTCATCTTTTGGATTCATCCACCATACGATAGATTTCAATGCATGTGTTCTCTTCAGCGACGTTGTAAGGAGACAGTGACATACATATTTTTAATTAACATGGTTTACTCACATGTCTCGATATTATGATTAAACAATATATTAATCGGTTTTTCTTATAAAATGATCAGAAATCAATTTTTTTTCAAATATAGCTCCTAAAAGTGTATTTTATATCTCACCCACAGTTGGCATTATGATGAATAATGCAGGATAGACAACTGGAATCCTGGCAAATCAGGGAACAAACTTTTAGCATATGGTAATACATGTATTGCAGAGCTCTAGATAAGAATTTAATAAATTGGGTATTTTATTCCTTGGTTTGGTACTAATTGTGTTTTTTTTTAAAAAATGTGTTGGGGTATTTTGTGAACACTGCAAAGCACAAAACTTACAATACTGACTGAGTCTTAATCATCAAGATGTTTATCATGCCTTTTAAAATGGATTAACTGGTTTAGTGACCAAGACTAAATCAGGTGTGTTTGATTATATGGCTCTGTTTGAGTGAGTGTTCTGATACTGATGAACTACTATCATTTCAGATATAACTTCTCCCAATAGCAGAGCTTATATTGATCAAATGGCCATCATAAAAACACATAGTGTGCTTATGGCACAAGCAATATACTAACATCTTGGGGCTAAATTCAAAAAAATTAAATTGTTTTGTATAATTTGAAGACATTAAAAAATTTCTTTATGCATTTTAGTCCATTTGTTTGTGTAAAATACTCTAATATTGCACCCAAGTCTCAGGTTAATACAGCAAGTGATGCAAAAGATATGACTTTCTAAAACATAAATACAGAATCTTAATATTGATGATGATGATGATGATAATGATAATGATGATGATGATGCCATTGCAAATGGAAAGTGATACCTATGTCTCCTCATTAACATGCCATACAATAAAATAATCTTTTGTTATCATGTCTTAGGAAAAGTGAAATAAGCATATTTATATACTGTGAATTATACAACATTAACATAAGAAAATTTTAACACATTCAGTAAATTCAGCATACCCATGAAATTGCAACATATACATAGTATAACTATGTCACTATGCCCTTATTTCCATATTTAGTTGTTTTACTTATTTAAAAATGTGTACAATTTATAGTTACAAGTTGTAAAATTTATGCAAGTGAAATTTTCGTGATTTACAAAACTTCTCTCATTCTGCCTCCTAATATGTATTGCTCTAGGTCCTTAACTATTTTGAATTGACTATTTTTTTGTAGGGTACAAATTTTTCTTGATGTTGCTACAAACCATGAATTCAAAGACCAAACAAACAACAATGCTTCTGTGGAAATAATTAGGGGTGAAATGATTCACATATCGATACAAAAGGCGAAGACTCGATACAATATTATATTTACCTTATACAAGTTAGTACTTTAATTTTCAGTGGTCATGAATAATTATTAGCCTTTTGCCATTTTAGTATTTAAATTGAGAATTCATCACAGTGAGCCATCATGGCAGTTGTTTTGCATCTACAGGAGGTACAGTGTCAGGGATTCGGTTGATATTCATCTTTGCTCCTGCACCTGGACCGATTCTAGATAAGATTTCTCTTGCACAAGGAAATTGTAATATTTCTTCTTTGTTTAAGATGATACCATAATGCCTTCCAAATTCAATCAAAGACATGAAATTGGTAATAGTTTTTCCACAAATATCTTTTTTTCTCAAAGTTATTACTTTATATAGCGGTACAGGTATGGAACTGTTGACAAAACTAATAGTCATTACAACATTTGTGATGCAATCATGCAATGCAAAATAAACAGCATGGTGACCAAGATGAGTCCTGCATCCAATCAAATGGAGCAGCCTGAAATGGCTGAAAAGGGTTGAATTAGAATCTTCAAGGACTTGCAGGTAATCTGTATTTTGGTTATACTGTCAGGGATGAGAATGACGGTTGATGAGTCTAGGTCTGTCTCTGTTACACATTTTGAAAATACTGGAAATATAACCAATATGTGAAATGACAGCACCCTACCACTAGCAATCCTTCTAAAGATGACAAGACCTTCAAGTTGATACATGTATCAATAATGTATTGTATCATTTGTTGTGTATCACAATACATATCTATACTTGGTACAGGCATATCACTTCACCCCGATAAATAATACATCCTCTTCCACAATCCATGAATTTAAGTACAGATGAAAATGTCAACAAAACAAACCAATTCACAGTATTAAACAGATTTAATGTTATAGGTGTGATATAAAACATGATTACTTTGTCAAATCTGTGCTGACATCACTGAGAAGTCGCAGAATATCTTGTGGTACACCAACACCAGTGGATTTCCTGAGGTCAGCATGCACTGTCGACTTCTGAGCCAGGTTCATGTGATTAAAGTATATGTATTTGTACTGCTGTTCTAAACTAAAGAAATAGAAAATGGACATCAATTTAGACTGGCATTGTAATGGTTTTTCTAGTAAAACATACATGGGACCCAAGGTAAGCATTTTCAAATTTGAATAGCCACCCAATCATACGATTTTCATCAGAACTAACACAGAAGTAATAGAAGTATTTGGACAGATATTTCATTATATCTGCCTTCCTTAAGTACTATGTATGTTATATGGAACAGTCCTACTGAAATACTGTAGATATTTCACCTAACTTGACTACATCAATACTTACCAATAAAAACCCTCTTAAGAATTACATATCTGCACAACACTGATAGAAATAACATTAAATTGCATTAGCTTCCTCTTTTTCAAAAATTTTTTGTATATCATCAATGTTTTTGTATTTTCACTCCTAATGTTAACAAAGGAATGCAAGACCAACATAGAACTGAAGAAAAAGGTCACATGAGAGTCAACTCCTATTTTTTTAATTATCCAGGATGACTCAGGGTTCCCACACTGTTTGAAGCAAAACTTTCCAGGTCTTTTCCAGGTTTTCTCCTAGATGAAATTGATTTTTTCAAAGTTCACGTATGACCCTTATTGAGCAGAATCAACAACAAACGTGCATTTTTAAAATTGAAAGCTGTTTCTTTTCTTAGAATAACATCAGAATTAGACATATGACCATGTACTAAACCACAGGATGTATCACTAGAAATAAGTATAAATACTGAAAATTCATATAAATTTGCATGCAACTCATTTAAATTTCCTGAATAAAAATGTTAACTTTACTCTGCTTAACTGCATATGTTGTCATAAAGAAAGTCTTTTAGAAAAGGGTTTTTTAAATTTTGACGAAAAGCCCATAAAATTTATATAACTTTGTATAAAAAGAAGGACTAACATCTACTTTCAATGAAATCCGATGATGGACTGCACATTTAATGCAATCACTGTCAAGTACGTCAAGAGCATGTGATTCTGCATTGAAAATTGCCCCAACATTCAGTAGAATTCTAGGTATTTAGCAAAGTCTGATGCAAAGGCGAGCTTGGTGGGACTAGTATTGATGGCTACTACTGACGGTATTGTTTAATGATAATGATAATGTAGTTTCCAGTGCAAACTACAAAATAATAAGCAAAGATTTATCACAATACGTTTTTGGTAACTTTGCATGTTAAAAGGGGAACTGAGGACGATAAGCTTTATCATTTCTCTCTTAAACCTATTGAGATCACATGTCTCTCACATGCTGGCACAATGTGATGCTAGATTGTTCTTCATAATTTCTACACAAGTAACAATACCAATATGGAGCTGACCACAGGGTAACCAGTCTACCTGACCAGTCCAATCGCCTGAGTGCTTTGATCGAATATACAAATATGTTTAGGGCAAGCACCAAAATGATCTATACAGCAATTGTACCTCAACTGACTGAAGAGCCGTACAACCTCAGAAAATTCTGGTTTGAACTCAATAAATTTAACTCACAATCAGTTAAATTATGACTCAATTACATATTTTTTCTGCGACCAAGTGGTAGCTGAAAATTCACAGTATTTTCCTGACTCTGATCAATATTTGCAAACTTAAAAGGCTTTTCCCAGTCAGGAACAAATCTTTTCTTTCTCCCAACTTTTTTCCAGATTTCCTGCTAGCGTGGGAACCCTGATGACTTAGTCTGTTGAAAAAAAATTGGATAAATTGATCACCTTTGGACATGCTATAAATGAGCTAGTGACAAACTACAGGTCATTGGGAGGGGTTGTTGTTGTTGTAGAAATAAACAAATACTAATTTAAAAAAGAAATAAATAAAGCTAAATGTACAAGAAAAACTCATTTATTAATATTTACCAGTAATGCTACAAGAAATTCTGTGAGATGAGACAGAGTATAAAGTCATAAATGATTATAATGAGCATTCTCTCTCAAATGAAAAGTGGAAGTATTTTTTCCAATATTTTAAAAGCATTAGTTATATAATATGCTTCAGAATCTATTGTCATTTTCCAGTCTTATAAAGCAGATTTCCCAGCAGAAGGAACATTCTCTGAGTAACCTTGAAGTAACAGCCACTATATAATTATAATTACAAAATTACAAACATCGTTCATTCATAGGTAATCTCTTGAATCTGACTTTACCACTGAGGCATTACTGTCCTAGCATCACATGTCACTGTTCATCACAGGACAATAAGCTATACTGGTCCAGCTACAGTTTCATTTCAACTCATAGGTTGATGACACAGCTTCTTATCCATGCCACACCTTTCTAATGGGCCCCAATACCAAACAATTATCTTCTACTATTTACTACTTTCCCATGATTAGCAATATTACTATTTACACTGCACAGTTACTTCTTTGTACACAGTGTGGTGATTGTTCCAGGTATTTATCACTATTGTCACACCTGACTGCACCACATGCATTGGTAGAGGCAAGTGGCACAATGCTTTTATTGGAATGAACCTAAAAAGTCAACTGTTAATGCAGTACTTCTGGTTCTGTTCAAGACAGTGAAATGTTTCTTTTCCAATATTGTTCAAATGCAAAATCTCACTAAAGAACCTAAAAAGAAAAGATAAATAAGTGCATCTCCACTCAATGATCTTCACCTTGCCACATCAACTAAAACCCAGATGGGGTTTCAAAAAGAGAAGGACAAACTGTTTTTTCTTTACTTACATACTGAAAACAGTGATTCAATATCGTTGTAGAAATAAATAATGTCTTAACTGAGAAATTATCCTGAGTTTTGATTATGTGTAGTTTGGATTTAACATTTATTGTAAAGGGAAGACACTTATGTATGTATGTATGTATGTATGTATGTATGTATGTATGTATGTATGTATGTATGTATGTATGTATGTATGTATGTATGTATGTATGTATGTATGTATGTATGTATGTATGTACGTACGTATGTATGCATGCATGTAGATGTTGAGGTAACTTGGATCTCTATATTAAAATAAATGTACATTGTGCAGCCAATCAATGAAAATGGGTTATGGACAAATAAAGAGTAAAAACAAAATAAAGAATATAAAAATGCAAAATAATACGACAACCTAAAAGAATTTTCTACTGTTATATTTTCATAAAAATATATTGTTTATTAGAATATGTTAATATCAAGAAAAGCTCATACTGAAAAGATTTCTTTTATTGTTAATCAGCTGTGATGTAGCTTGCAGTGGAATCCTATAATATTATAATATCTTTCAATTCACTTCAAACATATTGAAGGCACAGCAGCTCAATGGTTAGTGTGAAGGACTCCAGAGAAGGAGTACTGGGTTTGATTTCCAGACCAGACCAGGTTGGCTGCTGTGTTGTGTCCTTATTTTATTCTCACTGCCCATCAAAACTAACCAAAGCCTCTATGCAAAACACATTAAAAAAGCAGGCCTAGCCCAACCAATAACCAAAAGATTGTTCTATGCCTCCGATGCACACCAATACTTAACATATTGGATGTTTCCTTACTATTAATATAATCTTATGATACTGGAATTTAGATAAGAAACTTGGAATATTTATGCTCTTAAACAGCAATTTGCAGGTTCAAGAACTTGAAACTTTTATTTCACATGTAACCCTACAGCTTCAAATATTTCTGAGGAGAACCTGCATATGCATGCATGCTGGCTATCCAACAAACTGTGACCTGTAGAGTGACCCACTACAACATACAGTGATTTTAGCGATTAAATGGCTAGTTTACCACATGATAAAGATATACGTCCTTCTCTTCAACTAATTTGGTCTGAAGTGCATCAAAAAGCATCAGATTTGGTAATTTTATAATTGACTGTTTATGACAACTTATGCTGACAAAATCCAGTTGTATGTAGTTAAGATGCGAAACCTATAATCAATGCTAGCCATAAATGGACATAATAACCATTATAAAGTCTCTCCATCATTCAGTTCATAACACTTGCTGTCAAAGACACTGTTTATCCATAAGTAATTAACTAAACAACTTTCTACCGAAAAAGAGTAAAAACTAGATTTTTGTGTGAGATCATATGACTCACTAAAGTAATACTTCCAAATATCAGGTACATGTATATATGTTCTACTTCCAAATATCAGGTACATGTATACAGGTTCTACTTCCAAATATCAGGTACATGTATACAGGTTCTACTTCCAAATATCAGGTACATGTATACAGGTTCTACTTCCAAATATCAGGTACATGTATACAGGTTCTACTTCCAAATATCAGGTACATGTATACAGGTTCTACTTCCAATTATTAGGTGCATGTATATAGATTCTATAGCACTTTAATTTTACGATATTTTTGACCATACATCTCTGATGAACGATCTATGTAATAATTTGTAACAAACTATAAATCAAGGTTCATAACTCTCATATGTAAAACTTAAAAAAATGAATTGAGTTTGAACTATTGCATTTTCTGAAAAGATATTTAGTACATATTTTAAAAACATTGTTAGTGTCATAACCAAATACAGCTGTCCTTAAGGGAGCTGCTGAATATATGAAATATATCATTACAGCTTCATGATGCATAATCACCAAAGAGGACGGTTTATCCATTTTTTTCTACGACACATGCATGGGTTGTTGAGAATTTTCATGTAGTGGATTAGATATGTGTTGTTTTACTTTTTGTGTAAATATCATAGAGTCACACAACAAATATTGTGCAAAAGAAATATTAATCTACCTGTTCTAATTTTCACATGGATTCACTTTTCCTGTCAATAACAATTACAGTTTCCAAAGTTACATCCCTTGATTTTACTACCTAGTGACTATGGAAGAACCTAAATACTGCCTGTGAATGTAGAATTTAATCATAAAATGAAAATAAATTTCTCCATAAAATTTTCTGAACTATTTACCAGTAATACTATTAAATATCTCTTCATGCAAGCTTATATCTCTATGAAATGTTTTACAATGCAGTTAGTGATAATTGAACTCTTCATGCTAATACAGTTGTTATTGTTAAAATGATCCGATATATCAAACATGCACAATACTGCATAATCTTTCATAATTAACATAGCAATCACCTGTGAGACGTGCGCCGCAAAAATCCATTCAAATATATATTTCCACAAAAGATTCCATTTTTGTTCAGCCTGCCTTTTATTAGGTAAGTAAAATCCTTTAACACTGAGGTTAATTAAAGGTGTGGATGGGCATACATACAGATGGATGGACATGTACACAGATGCCAAAGTGATTGCTAAGCTTCTGTCAAGGTTGTCTTGACAACAAGAAAACAACAAAGTTGAGCAAGTTAATTTATGTCTGAAAATATGAAGCATGCAGTAGAGGATCAGAATCTACCTAAACTTTTCACAGCACTGCAACCTGTAAAGGATGTTTTGACATGTTTAATGTATTTTTAATTCCTTTAAAGCAGCAGTAAGTCTATTTTAAAAATATTAGGTCTCCCAAAATAAGAAATCTGTAAGTCATATAAACTACTGAAGAACTATATATATATATATATATATATATATATAGTTAAGATTGTTTATTATGTTCTTCAATACGTTTCTGTTATAACGTTTAAATTACCCGACCAAATTCCTAACTAATATGTATTGCAAAGGCTTTGTTATAATGTTCCTTTGCTACAATGTTCAACTGGTTACAGTGTTTGATTGGTATGGTCCACCTGAGAAAAATAGCTCAATTATAACGTTTTTATCACCTGACATGCCAAAGCCAGATAAACAATGGCAGTCGTTTAAATAACAAAGGTGCTGGGTAACAAAAGCATGATAATCACACGTCATTCATAATCAGTAAATAACAAAGGCCTAAAAAAGGCATCAGGTAACAAATGTGTGATAATCACATCTCATAATCAGTACTTTAGAATCACGGGTTACTGTTCAACTTAATTAAAGCATTAAAGCATGAAAAGAAATTATTTTGTATTGTACTTTTTTGTCTATACAATTTAGAAATATCCTTTAACTGTCATTCTCAACCAGTATGTTGACTAAATGAGTACAGCTCAAAGTAAATCTCTCTCATGTTCATTTTGAATTCAGACTGTTGTGAAAATGGCTGAAAATTCGTTGGTCAGAAAAAGTAAAATATGTCTCTTTGGACCCAAAGTTATATGAGCATTTGCATGTCATTGAAAAATATATCAACAAAAAAAATCTCAGATTAATCGAAAAGAGATGACTATTGACAATTTCTTTCCATCCAAATATATAAAGGACTAATTTACTAGTCATAAACTAGACATTTTCACATAAAAGTGATATTTATGATTCACCAGCTGATACATGTACGTGTATGTTTACACTTTCATCAGATGGTAAAACTTGAAGGTTTATCATTTTCTTCTTCATGATAACATGTATTTATATAAATGTATGTTGTTTCTTGAAATTTTTTTAAAAATATTATATACAAGTTCTGACAGAAATCACACCAGTATTAAACTGTTTATGATATGTATGTCCAACATCATCAACATGGACAAGTACATAAACACTTTTGAAAAATAAAAAAATTTGGATATGTTTCTCGGTTACAACGTTCTAAAATCCCAATGCCCTCTGAAATGTTATAAACAATCTTTACTGTATATCTATCTATCTATCTATCTATCTATCTATCTATCTATATATATATATATATATATATATATATATATATATATATATATATATATATATATATATATATGTAAACCCCTTCAGACCCTACAATTCATTTCTTAATATCTAAAACGGTTGTTCCTTCACTGAATTATTTTAGAAATATTGATAGAACTCATACTGTACATGACACTGAATGGACACTGCCAAACCAGACACTGTACTGTACAACTTAAGGTTAAATTAGTTTGAACAATACCTACACATTCCATTTTGATTTGACAAGTTACTGATTAATCTTAAAATTCCCTTGCATATGGTAAGAACATGATGTGGCACATTAAGTTGTACTGTGAGAAAGCATCTGAGATGCTGCTTGATTTTACAAATCAGTAAAAATGATGGCATGTATTCATCTTTTTCTTTAGCACTGTAAAAATCACCATCACCTTCAGTAACACCATCAGTCATCTCTGAACAGTAAGTTCATCAGTGTGAACTTGTGGAATCACTAAACATCAGCTTGGTCTATGCAGATTTATACACCTGTGTGATTCATGACAGGCATATTTTGTCACTAAACATCGTCTTGGACTACACAGATTTATACACCTGTATGATTTATGACAGGCAAATTTTGTCACTAAACATAGTCTTGGACTTCACAGATTTATACACCTGTATGATTTATGACAGGCAAATTTTGTCACTAAACATAGTCTTGGACTTGACAGATTTATACACCTGTATGATTCATGACAGGCATATTTTGTCACTAAACATCGTCTTGGCCTATGCAGATTTATACACCTGTATGATTTATGAAAGGCATATTTTGTCACTAAACATTGTCTTGGCTTACACAGATTTATGCACCTGTATGATTCACGACAGGCATATTTTGTTACTAAACATCGTCTTGGTCTATGCAGATTTATACACCTGTATGATTTATGAAAGGCATATTTTGTCACTAAACATCGTCTTGGCTTACACAGATTTATACACCTGTATGATTCATGAAAGGCATATTTTGTCACTAAACATCGTCTTGGCCTATGCAGATTTATACACCTGTATGATTCATGACAGGCATATTTTGTCATGAATGTTTCTGTGTGTAAACATGTGTGTACAAGTTTGATTTTATACACCTTTATGATTTATGACAGGCATATTTTGTCACTAAACATTGTCTTGGCCTACACAGATTTATACATATGTGATACATGACAGGCATATTTTCTCACTAAACATTGTCTTGGCCTACACAGATTTATACACCTGTATGATTTATGACAGGCATATTTTGTCATGAATGTTTCTCTGTGTGTAAGCATGTGTGTACAAATTTCATAAATATTAGTACAGTAGAGAATTCTTTTATATTTAATCTTCATTAAACACTACCACCCCTGGGTCATTGCCCTGGGTGGGGCTATTCGTCAAAAATGAAGACATTGAAAAATTTGATTGCAGTTTTGATATGGCCCCAAATATTCCTTGTTGCATGTTTCTTTATTAATGATGAGGGCAACTGGCAGTGTACTGGAACTGTGAAAAATACATTTTCCACCTGGTTGCTATGGAAAGCAAATGACTGCTAGAGAAACAATCTCAAAAAATCTTTGGCAGAGTATGTCCCAAGAAGCATTCAACCTTCAACTAACTTTGATCAAAACAGACCTAGTGGTATTGGAGAAGATGTAAACAATACATCTTCCACTTGGTTGTTAAGGAAGCCATACAGTTGTTAGGGAAGCCAACAAAAGCACAACTTTGATATGTTATGTCATAAGATACAATCCTACAAAGCTTGATCAAGATTGGCTGAGCAGATTTTTGAAGATGTTAAAAACGTAAATGTTGATGGATGTGTAATGCAAGGCAGACAACTTTTGGCCAGGTGAACTAAAACATGCCTGCTCTTTCATTAATTTGCTGTCATATGGTTGTTAACTTCCTGTCATATGGTTGTTCGGAAGATACTGAATGTGTACATGCATGCTAATTTCTCCAACCTCTTTTGTGGTCTTTTCAAATGCATAGTGTGTAAATGTATGCTTTTTTTGAGTGTGTAAATGCATGCTTTTTTCACCAACTTGTTTTGTGGTCTTTTAAGATAATGAGTGTTTAAATGCATGCTTTTTTCTCCAACATGCTTTGTCATCTTTTAGAATGCTGAGTGTGTAAATACATGCTAATTTCTCCAACCTGTTTCATGTTCTTTTAGAATACTGAGTGTGTAAATGCATGCTAATTTCTCCCTGTTTTGTGGTCTTTTAGAATACTGAGTATGTAAACATGCTAATTTCACCAACTTGTTTTGTGGTCTTTTAGAATACCGAGTGTGTTAATGCATGCTATTTTCACCAACTTGTTTTGTGGTCTTTTAGCATACTGAGTGTGTAAATGCATGCTATTTTCTCCAACCTGTTTTGTGGTCTTTCAAAATACTGAGTGTGTAAATGCATGCTATTTTCTCCAACCTGTTTTGTGGTCTTTTAGAATACTGAGTTTGTAAATGCATGCTATTTTCTCCAACCTGTTTTGTGGTCTTTTAGAATACTGAGTATGTAAACATGCTAATTTCACCAACCTGTTTTGTAGTCTTTTAGAATACTGAGTGTGTAAATGCATGCTATTTTCTCCAACCTGTCTCGTGGTCTTTAAGAATACAGAGTGTGTAAATGCATGCTAATTTCTCCAACCTGTTTTGTGGTCTTTAAGAATACTGAGTGTGTAAATGCATGCTAATTTCTCCAACCTGTTTGTGGTCTTTAAGAATACTGAGTGTGTAAATGCAGGCTATTTTCTCCAACCTGTTTTGTGGTCTTTAAGAATACTGAGTGTGTAAATGCATGCTAATTTCTCCAACCTGTTTGTGGTCTTTTAGAATACTGAGTGTGTAAATGCAGGCTAATTTCTCCAACCTGTTTTGTGGTCTTTTAGAATACTGCTCTCCTATTTCTGAAGCTAAAGTTGAAAGTTTCGGTCCCAGAAAGGCATCAAGTTTCTTGCAAAGCTCAAAGTTCAATGTAACACTTGCTGAAACCAATACATAAGAATGATGTATTACTGATTCATATTATGTACTATCCATTCAAACAAGCAGTAAAATTCAAAGTTATTTGTATGTGTATGAAATTATACACAAGATACATCTTAAAAACAGTAAAAGTAATGTTGTTACAAAATAATCAAAGGCATCAAATGAAAGTTTTTCAATGTAAAGAGATTTCAATTAAAAGCTTACTTGCATTTTACAAGCTTAATGCTAACTTTTGTCTTACGATAGGATCCTAATGAATCATAGGTCATAAGCCTATTGCACTTAAAGCTTGTCTTGTATGCACTGATTCCTACCTTAAAATGGAACTCTGGGCTATTGCAAATGATCCATTTATATCGGACAATAATAGAACATATGAGGTTAAGTGCCATGTGAATGGGAACAAAGACAATTGCCACTGCCAATCTGAAACTAAAGTCTGTTAATCTAAAGTGCAAAAGGCAAAGTACTTAGCCCTATGAACTATCATGGAAAATTTTAACTAGTGGCCCAAGTAAGTTTCATACTGCACACTTGGGAGACCATAGTAAACCCAAATAAAATGCAGTCAAATTTGGACTAAATTGTTCAAGCACTTTCTGAGAATTTGTTTCCATTTTAATAACACTACTGGGCGTTATTCATAATGGCAGATTATCATCATTAAGATAACATTAAAAGCTCAAAATTAGAGCTAAAAAAGTTGTCATTGATGTGCATAGATTTTGCTAGTTATCAAACTTTTTTGAGATCTTATTAATAGAAAGTCACATGACATGTTTCATCAAAATCTGATCATAAGTAAAGTCTCCAGTGCCTCCACAAGGCCAGCCATACAGAGCAAAGGAAACTCGATTTATCCAGCCATACAGAGCAATGGAAACTTGACATATCCACCCATACAGAGCAAAGGAAACTCGATTTATCCAGCCATACAGAGCAATAGAAACTTGACTTATCCACCCATACAGAGCAAAGGAAACTCGATTTATCCAGCCATACAGAGCAATGGAAACTTGACTTATCCACCCATACAGAGCAAAGGAAACTCGATTTATCCAGCCATACAGAGCAATGGAAACTTGACTTATCCACCCATACAGAGCAAAGGAAACTCGATTTATCCAGCCATACAGAGCAATGGAAACTTGACTTATCCACCCATACAGAGCAAAGGAAACTCGACTTATCCAGCCATACAGAGCATAGGATACTTGACTTATCCAGCCATACAGCGCAAAGGAAACTTGACTTATCCAGCCATACAGAGCAAAGGAAACTAGACTTATCCAGCCATACAGAGCAAAGGAAACTCGACTTATCCAGCCATACAGAGCACAGGAAACTTGAATTAGCAACAACAAAAATTAAAAACTTGGCTACAGTGACCTTGGCTTTAACCTCTTGGGCTCATGGAACACTGAGGTTTGAGAAAAAAAGACCACAGCAAACTAAAGTTATGGAAACCACCCTGTCAAAGGATGGATTATGGGCATAAAGTTATGGAAACCACCCTGTCTAAGGATGGATTTATGGGCATCAGTATCTCTAAATCATATCCCATGCCTTTGGTCTGGAGGATAACAAACAAAACAGATGAATAAAGTAATCCTGACTACTTACAACTGAGTAGAAGACAGACACTAGCATTCAGAGATCTGTAGACAAGGAGGTGACAATCTTCATTTTCTACTTCTGTATTAATGTAAACCCTTGGAATCTTGCCTAAAGTACTTTCATCCTTCATGTTGGGTGGTCCAGTGATGAATCTAATGGAAAAATAGGTTGAAATAAATTATCCTTTTCATGTTTGTCCATTAAATCATTATTTACACTACACTATAAAACTTAAAGTTCTCGCAACTTTAAACTTGTATTGAAAATAATGTTAATTTCTGATAGCTGTTGAATATACAGATGCATGGCAAGGGAGATAACCTTGAAGTTCCAAGTATTGCTAGAGCAAACAGATCTTTTATAGTTTGAACAACATGACCTGTCCATTTGACTTTTCATTCACAAATATACATAGACTAAGTTCACTCAAAAAAAAAAGTGTATTGGTATTGATTTATTGTTTGGTATTGTCACATGATATATGGAATGCAAGAATAAAAGCAAATGTACACACACAATGGCATTTTGATTATGTACTTTACTATTACAAGCTCAAATTAATACATCAATCTCTAGTGGTCACATCAACAAACATCACCATCCAGATGAAACATCAAGGATCCTCACTGACAAAGAAAAGGACAGGTCATATTGGTTGAACTATACAAGGACAGGTCATGTTGGTTGAACTATACCAGGACAGGTAATGTTGGTTGAACTATACAAAGACAGGTCATATTGGTTGAACTATACCAGGACAGGTAATGTTGGTTGAACTATACAAAGACAGGTCATATTGGTTGAACTAAACAAGGACATGTCATATTGGTTGAACTATAAAAGGACAGGTCATGTTGGTTGAACTATACAAGGACTCTGTTTTTAAAAATGCATATACACAATATGCTTGTAAAATCATAAAATAACGAGGTGGTATGGTGAGCAATTTGCTTACATACCCGTTTCTCCCCCACCCCATGATGCAGATCAATCTATAGACAAAGAAAGGGCATAACTCTTGTGAAAATAGTACAAGTACAATGACTGGTCAACATGCATATCTTCTGATGATAACCATACAATATACCGAGATTCACACCAATCCATTAAGAACTGCAAGAGTAGTTGCATTCACAAAATGTTGTCATACATTGCATCCAGCTGTAAGACTATAGGGCAATAACTCTTGCAAAAATCAAGAGAGCACAAAGATTTGTCTGTATGTGCTTCTTTAAATGAAGACCATAATATGTACCATGTTTCACAGCAATCCATAAAAAAAAGGAGTCCCTCGAAGGGAGTGATGCTCAACTTTCCGAAAACAATTTCCAGGAATTAAACATAAGACCATTTCTTCTTTTTAACTGCTGAGTGTTGAAACCATCTCTGATATTCTTGAGCGATAAGATTTTCTTATCAGCTGCTGTGGCAGCCATATTGAATGTAAGATCAGCACCATTTTCATTTAAGACAAAGTAGACACCATAGAAAGACTTTGGTGAAACCCCATGGCAATATCATCATCCATTCAGGACAACTGGTGACAAGGTTTTCAATATGTTCATTGTGGCAGCCATACTAGATGTCTGAAGGGGTACCATTTTCATTTAGGACCAACTAGATGTCATAAGTCTTTTGGTGAAAACCATATGTCGATATGACCATCAATTCCAGAGTAGCTATAACAAGATTTTCAAGATGGTTGCTATGATGATCAGCATCATTTTCATTCAGGATGAAGTAGACACCATAAGAAGTCTTCTGATGAAAACCCCATGTTGATATTACTTTCCATTTAGGAGTAGCAGCAACAAGAAGATTTTCAAGATGGCTGCCATGTTGGCCATATCGGAGGTCAGATCAGCACCATTTTGATTCAGGACTAACATGATATCATAATTAGTCTTCTGGCGAAAACCCAGGTCAATATGACTTTCCATTTAGGAGAAGGAGCAATAACAAGATTTTCAAAATGGCTGCTATGGCGGCCATACTGTCTGTCATAGAAAATCTTCTGGTGAAAACCCAATACCGATACGACTTTCCATCTTGGAGGAGTATTGATAAGATTTTCAAGATGGACGCTGTGGTGGCCATACTGGACATCACATCGGCACTATTTTCAATTAGGACCAACAAGATATCATAAGATGTCTTATAGTGGAAACCCCATGTTGATATGACCATCCATTCAGGAGGAGTAGCAATAGCAAGATTTTCCAAAATGACCACTGTGGCAATCATACTGGATGTCCGAGTGGAACCATTTTCATTTGGGACCAACCAGACATCATAACAAGTCTATTAGTGAAAACCCCATGTTGATATGACTATTCATTCAGGACGAGTGACGATAAGATTTTCAAGATGGCTGTTATGGTGGCCATATTGGATGTCTGAGCAGTACCATTTTCATTTAGGACCAACTAGACCTTGGGATGAATGTGTGTTTAAAGTTTCATGGCAATCCTCCAAGTAGTCTATGAGAAGTAAAGATAACAAACTTGTGCTAACAGACAGATGGACGTCAGACAATGGTCAACAGACCACCCCAAAAGCTCTTTTGGTCCATGACCAATAGAGCTAAAGATAGGAAATACTTTTTCTCTTTCTCTACTAAATATTTTTCAATCAAGGGATATAATACTCTTATCTACAGCTATAACGACATGTATAACTGATTTTACATCCATGAAATGTTGTCTTCTTAGTGATTCTGATAACAAATTAAAGAAATTTTGGCCACACAATTTTTTCTTTTTTCTCCCACATACCCAATATGCATTCTAACTTGTTTCATCATCATCATCGTTTTCATCATCAGAAAGTGAGAAGTTAATTTTCAAGATGGAGAAAACCCCTTTGCCAATGCTACTGCATTAATTTGAGAAAACTGTCATACTTTCCAAAATGAATGCCAGTATTTCCTGGGACAGATATGGTCCTTGCTGGAGAGGGCTGTGATCCACCAGCCTGCAACTCCTGTTCTGAGTATGCAGGGAACAGACTGGTTGTCAGGTACCTGTACATTATCCTCATATCGTCTTGTTCTAAACCACTCCTGAAATCAATATACAATGCTTTTATGATTTTGATTTTTTATTTGAGAAAACTGCATGTATTTTACCTTGATTAGTACCTTCATTGTAATGACCAATCAAACTATTATAATTTTTGTGATCAAATTTGGTCAAGATCCACATCTGTTGTATCTTTAAAGAATTAATTCCAAGTTTATTATTTAGCACTAGTCCTCATTCATTTTCAGGATGTTGCCTTAAAACTAGTGGGACATCAGTGCGTGGCAGGAGAAGGGAATCTGACAATAGCAACAGGTAAGTTTTACATCATTAAAATTAGTTCCCCCCCCCCCCCAAAAAAACCTACATTTTAGTATCAGTAATACATATTCTTTTGCTATTGCTTAGCTGAATTTGCCAGTTCGGTGGGAGGCTGATGATCCCACAAACTGGTGAAGGAAAAAGCAAGGAATACTCACGATTACTGTACAAGTGTAAACTACTGTTGGATGGTATCTGCATAGGCCACTTTTGTGCTACTATTATCGGCCTCAAATAAAATATGCCTTCGCTTTGGCGAGCCAATGAGTGCAGGTAAAAGGAGGGGAAGGTTGTGTGAGATTGCCAAAATGCTGCTTTCAACATATCCTACAGAGTCAAATTAGTAAGATAGGCCCCTGATGTAGCAATGGCTCGAACCTCATGGGCTTAAATCTTCATGAAAGAAAGGTCCCTTGCAGTAAGGCATTGATAAGCTGTATTGATAGTTATGGTAATCCACCTGGAAATGGTGGAAGCCAAAATATCAGCCAAGCCATTAAGGGGGAGGAAAAGACACTTTCTACCCTTTCTTCTCCCTTAGAAGCTGACAAATAAAAACAAAATACCCAAACTGGACATAAAAGTCTATCAAGATCATCCCTAGCACAGAGATGACTAAGACTGGGGATCTCACCTGGTTGGCAAAGGAGAGAAACCAATTCATAATTCCCACTGAACCCAGATAGCCTGGTTCAATGGAAAGGGCATGAAGTTCACTCCTTCATCTCATGGATGCTTAGGACAGCAAGAAAACATTATGGAGGGTAAGGTTCTCGAAAGAAGCTTCACCCAAAGGTTCATAGTGGGTTTTAGTTAGAGACCACAAGACACACAAGAGATTCCATCTAGACATTAGTGAGCATGACACCAGTCTTAAAGTTTCCAGCTTGAAATACTTGATCAGGTAAGCCATGTGAAAGTCCACACCATGGCTGGGCCTTTTAAAATGTGAGTGTGTTGGATAGGGCTGCCCTATAGCCCTTGATAGAAGAAACCAAGCATTTTCTCTCTTAAAAAAGGAAGTGAAGAAATTCAGCCACTGTGCTCAGAACGGGAAAGCCTAGATTAACACATTTCCTATTGCAGCACCAATCAAAAAAAAGATTCTCCACTTGACATCATAGACTTTGGATATAGATCATCTCCTGGACTAAATGATGCACTTGGCAACCTTGCTCGAAAACTAGTCCTGTCAGAGAGATCATTTGAGTCACGTGAAGGTGGAGAATCTGTAGGATGTTGTGAAGGAGAGAGCCCCTGTGCTACAACTGAAGGTCCATTCACCAGGGTAATGTTCTGAGCTGTTCTACCAACAGGTCAAGAAGATCAGTGAAACATGATCACTGAGGCCACATAGGGGCTATCAAAATGAGCTGAGCTGTGCAGGTCCTTACTTTTTGAAGTATTTGTGGAATTATCCTGAAGGGTGGGATAGCGTAAGTGAACAGACAATCCGATTTCAGGCTTAAAGAATCCACTGCCATGCTCTCTGGTCTGGGACTGGGCAAATGTAAAAATGGGGGCTTGTTGTTAAGCCTTTTCATGAACAAATCCCCCAAGTGTCTCCAAAAAGTCTGAACATGGAATCTGTTACGGATTGGTGCAGAAACCATTCCGTGAGGACTTTCTTGTCTCTCCTGGACAGACTGTCCACCAAAGTATTCTTTTTGGCAGCAATGTGGCAAACTCAGAGGGTAATCCCTTCCAAAGTTGTCTGTGTGCCTCCTTGTGACTTGAGGAATGCACTGACATGTTGTTGAAGGAGACCATCACACAGCGATTTCTTATTTGCCAACACACCCCTGAAGGGCTATGAGCACTGCCATCATTATCAAATTGTTAATGTGGATGGCAGATTCTTCCCAATACCACAAACCCTGAAGAATTAGTAAATCCGGCTTCAGATGAGCACCCCACCCAGAATCTGATGCATCTGCGAACAGATAGGAGTGGGATTTGGGGCGGGGGCATGCATAGGGACTCCGGCCAGAAATTGGTCCCGATTCATTCACCAAATCAGATGGTCGAAATCCAGACCTGGAGAAATCCAAGCAGACAGAGGGTCCCTGTGTGGTTTCCAGTCTGCCAGAAGGAGAAATTGGAGGGGGTACAAATGCAAGCTGCCTAGGGGAACTAAGTCCACTGTGGAGTTCAAGGTCCCCCCGAAGAGATTGAATGGATGAGCTGACGTGGTCTTGGCTCTCAGCGAATCCAACAGGGTCAGGATCTTGTCTACTCTGGGACATGGACTAATCCTCTGTTCATGAGGAAATTCACCCCCATGTAAATGAAATCCTGAGATTGAGTAAGTTCTGATTCCTCTAGGCTGGGTAAAAGACCCAGCCTGGTCACTATGGATCAACACCGAGACAGATCTAGGCTAGGGGACTCTAGCCAGCCATTGTGGATCAACCAATTGTCAAAATATTGGAGGATTGGAGTCCCCAATGACCTTAAGTGGAAGACATCTACTCCCATGACCCTGTTAAAAGCTCTACGTGCAGAGGCTAGGCTGAATGGCAGAGCTTGAAATATGAAGACCTCCCCATCAAAGCAAAACTGGAGGTACTTCCTGTGAGGAGGAAGATAGGGTTGTGAAGGTATGCATCCTGAAGGTTGATGGGGACCGCCCAGTTGCCAGGTCTTATGGCATTCCTGACTGAGACTGTGGTCTTCATCTTGAAAGGTTCCTTCTGCAGAAACTTGGTTAAGTTGGAAAAGTCGATAATTAGTTGAAACATTCCCCCTTTTTTGGTACCAGGAAAATCCAGGAGTAGAAGGCCAGAGACCGATTGTTGAACACGGTCTCTACTGCACCTTTTTGGAGAAGGGAGTGTACCTCTTCTTTTAATTCCACCAGATTCTATTGATGGAAGTCGGTATCCTCCTTTTATGATAGCGAAAACCCAACCATCATCCCTGATACCTGACCCAACCTCTAACGCAACAATGGAAGAACATACTGCAGGAGAGGGAGCGAGTCCCTAGGGCTGCCGCCTCTCCCTTTCCATGGGAAAGGAGGAAGGGCCCACAAACTCCTCCCTGGGCCTTTTTGGTGCACCCTTCTTGGGCCTGACTGCCAAGGGGGAGCTCTAAATTGTGGTTGTTGCCTCGACTGAGGCTAGATAGCTTTTAAGAACTTTGCTGACGGACCCTGTGGGAAGTCAGGATGATTCCACTAATAGATCGGTTTTGACAATCCAGGAGCAGATGTGAGGGACCTGTATTGCTGGTCTCCCAAATCCTGGGAAGCCATGTAGTGGATGATTCCTCCAAAGAGGGTCTCTGCCTCCAGGGGAGCAGCCCTCAAAAGGTTCTTATTGTGCTCCAGTAAGACCTTGGATGTGTCAAGGGAAACATCCCTGTGGAGGTGGAGAAGCTCCACTGATAATGTCATGGAGATGGATAACATGCCTCGATGTCTTGGCCACTGTTTCTAACAAACCTTGAAGAGCAGTTGGCAGGTGACAGAGAATATTCCTTCAATAGGCTAAAAGAGGCTGCAGAAAAAAAATGTCAGCATGCAAGTCTATGTAACTAGAGACCTAGCCTTTAGTTCTAAAACATTCCGTATTTAACTAGAAGGTGAGCCCAGATAGCCATGGAAATACCCACTTGTGCTGCTTCAGTATCCAAAGTGGGTGGTTTTAGGGGCCAGGAAGGGGTGTTAATACTATTATTAGCTGCAGAAACCAAAGGTCTCAACATAAAGGGACAGACCACCTCTTACGCTGTCTAGCAAACTCCTGGCCCTTACTAAACCTTTGGGAAAGCTCCTTAACCATAGCCGAGGGGAGCAACAAGTGATCTGTACTGGAGGTGGCCCTGAAGAGTCTCTCCAATCTGGAGAGAATTTTAGTGTCTTTGGAGCCTGAAGGCTTGGGACACAGATCCCTGGGTAAAAGATGGTAAACCTCGTTAACTGCTTTGTCAAAAGTCCAGATCTCTTCCTCCTCTGCTGCCTTGATCGAAAACTGGGAGGAGGTAGGAGACCCAACAGGAGGAGATGTCACCTCGGCCTGTTCTATGTCCAACTAGTGAGAATTTACGAGGATGGACAGGACATACCTATCCTGGTCTTGCTCCTGGGAGGCAGAACTTTGTTACCCAATGTATTTCTGTTGAGGGGGAGACTTGGGTTAAGAGGGACCTCTACCCATAAATCCTCACACAGAGCTAAAGGATTGTCCCTAGTGGCAGACTCGGCAGGTAAGTAAGAGTGACTGTTAAACCTTCTGGGGAGTTTTGGGGAAGAAAGTCTGTCCCCCTCCCTCCTTTTTGACCCCACTTCATGAGATGACAATGTTGGCCCACAGACCCCAACATTGACCTCTCTACCATGGGACCAAGGCCCTGAAGTTCATGGCTGCATGCAGGGGAAGGACCAATCACTTCTCTGTGGTGGAAGGCCCCACATCCCACAGCGGGAATATAGGAAAGGGGAGGGGGGATGCTGAACCAATCCCCTTCCATAATCTGGCATCTGTACACCAATTCCCTATCCATAAGTGGAATTCAACAGTAGCAGGAGAGAGGGGAATTTCAACCCAATCTGTATCCCCATACCAAGGGGTTTGAATGACCGGCACCCAGACAATGACTGGTCAAGCAACACTGATCCATAGGAAGACCCTTGCTCAGATCTTATGGATTTGTATAGAATCTCTCCCTTTCCGAGTAGCTCAATCCTGTCACCAATAATGGGTTTTGGGGTCAGTATAGGGCGCTACTCCTCCCTAATAGGGGGGCATGACTCACCAAAAAAGGGTGCTGCTCCTTCCTCACAAGACGGCACAACTCGCTCCCATCCCCAAAAGACATAAGAGGGGTGCTCATCCTCCCTCATATGAGGGCACAACTTGTTCTCAGTCCTAAAGAAATGGAGATGACACTACTCACTCTCTGCCCTACAGGACTTAAGAGGGTGTTGTTAATCCCTTACAGGAAGTAGCGACTTGCTCTCAGCCCTATGGGACTGAAGAGGGTGCTGCTCCTCTCTCACATGAGAGTGCGACTTGCCTCAGCCCTACAGGACTGAAGAGGGTGCTGCTCCTGCCTCATGAGAGGCCACGACTCACACTCCTCCCCCTTATATCCTCCCTAGGGAGGAGCCCCAAGGATTTAAATATCTCTGAAGAGATTTTCCCAATCTGACACTGAGACCCAAGGGACTCAGCAATGGAAATACCTGAAAATTCTGAAGAGGAAAAAGGAAGGCCCCTTCTTCCACCCTTGTAAGAGCCTAGGCAGGTGGAGTGGGTATTCCCCCATGGGGCTTTCTTGTGCCCACACACCCCCCCCCCCACTCTGCTTTGGCATTACTGCAAGAAAAAATCTGAAAAACAAGAATAAAGCTTCTCAGCAAGATCTTACCTGTTCTCAGATGTCAATTCTATTAAATGAATTAAAACAACTGATGTTTTAATTACAATAAGTCAGCAATGCAGTATTATATTTTTGTTTTATTTACAAAAACATCAGCAACACTATAACTGAGTATTGAAGACAAAAATTAGCACCAAAACCAACTTGATAAAATGTTAATAATAAACTAATAATAATAAGGAACACTATCCTAAAATGACTTTTAAGGATGAAAGGTGTTCGATCACTAAATACACATAAAGAAAGGAAGGACTGGTGTGCGACCTCCTTCTGTTGAATAAAATAGCAAAAGTCAGATTAAATGGAATATGAATTCCAATGATTCACTACTGTATTAGAACAATAAAACAGAATCTAGATGAGTCCACAGAATAAATTGATTAGGATAGGGATAACTAAATACCTGCCTGAGCTAGAAAAAGAAATAAAATAGTTTTCAAACACAATAATAGTTATGCTGACACCACTTGTTGGTGAGTAACCTAAATGCAAGGTTATAAAAAAAAGCCAATAACTCTCTTGAGAGTTAATTCCAAACAGAAATAAAACTTAATCTAAGGGTAATTTCACTTGGTAAAAATGATGCACATAATGAAAATGGCCAATTCACAATGTATGACTCAAAGCTAAGGCAAATTTCTCTTCGACATATTTTAAAGCAGTTATATAATGGCTCTGAAAAATAAAGAATGAGGGCTAGTGCACATGGGCCAGGGTCATCATATGGTTGAAGATATTTTCTGTGTGGAGAAGAGTAAGCTACGCAATAGAAACAGGTATTGCATTGCTGCTATTAAAATGTCCGTGGCATAGGATAGTGAGACCAATTATTGTAAAACAAATTCTAATAAGCTAAATCAAGTACTCTAAATGGCTGGGCAGCGATATAGGTTGTCTTTGAGGTTAAGGAAACTGCAAAACCCATGGGAAATGATCAGTAATGATAAATGTATTTTGACATTAAATCCCTCATGCTTCATTCTATATTTTATAAAATCATTTTGGTAATGCTAATGAACCAAACATCAATATATTTCTCATATATCATGGTCTGTAACTTACCTTTCTGTGTACTTTTCTTCTTAAATTCTATGATAAAGTTTTTTCTTACCAGTAGTTTGTGACTTTATGGAATATATTACCAGCATAAGCAATTTGAGAAAAACCCATTATTGGTTTATTGTTCAGGTAGTCTCAAGAAATACTAAATATAAAGTGTATTTCTGAATCTCTGAAAGCAGTTTGTAGCCATCATAATATCAATGCTATCATAAAGTTCATCAAAGGTGGGGCTTAACATAAAATTTTCCCCCAGATGAAATTCACTTAATAATTCTTTTTTTTTAATCTATTTAATAATTGAATTGGAACAAAAGAATGCACAAGAACATTACAAATTAAAAAAAAAAAAATTGGTGGTATCAAAGTAAACTCACTCTGTAAGAAAGATGTGCAATCATGCCATATGATACAGAGTTTTTTCTAGTTACAGAAAATTTCGGACATTTATTTAATACATGAAAGATAAAAAGTCACACAGGTCTGAAATAGCTGTACACAAACAATAAAAAATCATGAAAATATCTTCACAAACAGGAAATCAACACAGAAAACATCATCAACTAGATGCATTCACAAAACACATATGCCCCACCAATGTGCCTGAAAACTGACCAAAATGTAAAACATGGTGTAAATGATGAGTGGATGGACTGATGTACAATTGTAAAACTGTACTCTACCACAACAGTAGTTTTACCCGTGTACATCTTTCCATCCACCCATTCTCAAAAAAGTGTTGATGATATACATACAATTCAAAAATATAATAGGACAGGGCTACAACATTAAATGTGAAGCCCATACCATGCCTTTAAAGTCTCTGGATAGGAAACATGTGGAGACTAAATGTTTTTCAAAACTTCAGGAAGTGAAGATAATTATATCAAAATATAGTAGCCTTACCATACTAGTAAGTCACTGTAAAGAAAAGCTGTGTATTTTATTGCTGGAAAGGATGCTTCCAGAATATTTATGAAGCATTGGACTTGAAGAAATGTGTTTTTATCAAGTGGCAAGAAATATATGCCATTGTAGATATCCAGAATGTCACTCTGCTGTGGTCGCAATGTCAGCAGATACTGAAAGATAAAAGAAAAGCATCACATGTGAAGAATACCAAATTATATTATGGTTGAAAAACATTAACTGAAATGAAGGAACAGGAAACAATCCAATACTTTATTTTAAGTCTTAATTTGTATGTGAAAGCAATTAAGTTAAATGATCATGTACAAAAATGAACTTGTACAGGATAGGCCTAAATTTAATATTAAAACATTCAAGGGAGTGAAATCCATGAAAATCAGGTTTCAGTGTTATTACCAAGCGTTACTTTTCATTCTTTGAATTTTTCAATTATTTTTCTAATTATAGATAAAGTTTTATGTTACAAAATTGGTAATGAGAATTTCACAATATGTAAAAATGTAGTTCGTGTTTTGCAAGTATGTATTCATTTTCAAAAATAAGGTGTATGGGAAAAGACATGCAACAATCCATTCAATATTTCATTTACTCCACAAATATTTTATGGGCTTCAATACCTTCAGATGAGGACAGTTTCTTTTCCAATATTTTATGAAAATAGCTCAAAATTAACATTCTTTGATGCATGATATTTATTTATGAGGATCAATTATTGTACTCTGTCAAAAGAATAGACAATACCAAAGTATTCTGGAATTTTTCTTCTCTCTCTCTATGCAGTGGTGCTAGGAATATATAATTCATTTCCTTACCTAATTTTCCTCATAAATTTAGCTCAGTATCATTCCATTACAGATTATTTTTCTCTACATTTAATACAATCAAATATACCATAAATAATTAGATTATGATGACTTACAAAGTTGTTGACCTAATATTTCAAACCCAAGAGATTATTGCCATAAATCTTAAGGAGGACAGACAATCAGGGGCCATAACTGCTGTAAATGATGATGATGGAGACCACCTTCTGATTAACTACAGAAGATAACTTGTTCTTGGCTACAATGCCTGGCTGCATCATTAGGACAACTGAACAATCTGATCTGAACTAAAGATAGTTCAAATCCTTTAAAAGGGCATGCAACTCACTTACCGTGCATAATGCTAAAAAAATTATGTTTTGTAAGATAGTAACTTCAACCTTAGGCTCAAAACTTGTCAGAGTTGAGCCATGTCAGAACCCTGGAGAGGTTTCATGTGGGTAATAAGGTGAGTGACTGGGGTCAATTCAGGTAAAAATTGGCCAAAAGGTCCTTATCGTGACCTATATCCCTTTACAATGTGTCTGAATGTGTCAGAATTTATGGAACTGTAGTCTTTTATGGTGAAGTGGGGCAACAGCTGGGCTCCCCAACTGCATGAACTGATGTCCATACAGAGCATAATTTCTGCTTGGTGTTTCTCCAGAGGAATTGCTGTCAGCCGTTGTCTGTTTCATCACTGTTACAGGGAACTGTTTTATCTTGGTTCAGATTATAACTCAATAATCTACACAACCAAAAAAGGGGCATCACTGGGCCTGCAGGCCCATGTGCAGCGGGCACATGGAGAGTCAGCCAAGGTGGAACCTGTTGGAGACTGATGATGAGAGCTTGATAATCCATGCAATGTGCATGGAAGGGAGGCAAACAAAGTTGCGGTAGATCACACTTTCCATACCAAGATGGATGAAGTGTCAGGAGGGGGTGAGATGTGACTTCTTCCAGTTTAGCAGAGATTCTACATGAGAGAAAAGGGAGTGATGGCTCTTGATGTCATGCAATAACACTGAACTTACTGGGTGTCTCTGAAGAATGTCTAGGAAAGCTGCAGTCACTATTAATGCTGCTGATCTTAACAGGGTGATGATACAGTTGATTGTCTTTGTAAATGCCTATGGGCTGAAGTTAAGTCACAGTAGGAGTGCATTAAATTGGTATATTGGTCCTTGGAATGCAAATCAAAGCAACTTGCACAAATTTGGATGGGTAGGGGTATGAAAGAATGTGTAGGTCAGATCAAGACTGGTCGGAAAACCATTTCTTTTGATGGAAAGCCTTACCAAATGTGCCATCTCCATTCTGAACTTTGGCGCAGCTATATATATGTTCAGCTGTCTCAGATTTATACTGGCCAGAGCTTTCCATTGACTTTTGACACCAGGAAAAGCCTGGAATAAAACCACTGAGAGTTTGGTCTGTGAACTCTCCACCACCTGCTCAGAGATTAAAGAGCAGATCTCCTTCCTCCCTGGGAATTGGTCTGAACCTTTGTCATGGAAGGCGAAGACAAATGGGAAGATAGTTCAATGAATGAAATCCAAAGCCCCTCTGAAATAACTTGGATCAACCTTCAGTTTTGTGGAAAAAGCCAACCCAAGCCTGTCAAAAATGGAGTCTGGTGCTTATAGGCAAGTTACCAATGGCAGGTGGAGCGGGGACTCATTGGCAGTTGTTGGGAGGCTTGGGGAAGGAGAAACATAACTTGCCTTTTCCATTATTTGGTTGCCTCTGAAACTGAGGGGTCTGTTGCCACCTTTAGTTTGATTGTGGGTGAAACTGCTGTTGTTGAGCTGGATTCATCCATTTCTCCTTCTGACTAAGATTATCTCTCCACTGAGGCTGAGATTGATGTGGGCTTAAAACTGGAGAAGAAGAGTCAGAGCCAGGGGCATTGTCCATGAAGTAATGTGCATCCCTGTTACTCACTTTTGTGATGTGACAAGTTAACTCCCAAGCATGCTCATTCCAAGACCTTTTTGACAATGAAAAATCTTTATGGATGCCAAGTCAAGCATCGATGAAGTGGCCACCATGTTCCGGAAAGTTTGGATGTCACCTTAAACCTGGTGGATTATCATGTTAGCTACCACAGTGTCTTTATCTTGGAACTGTTGCATGGTATGTGTCTGAGTGTGGGCAGTACCAGTGGTAGGAGAAGAATGCTGGCAAATGACTCTCTAAAACAAGGCTTTGAAGTTCCCTGGGTATCAGATTTTGTCCAACAGATGGTAGAAGATCTTCTCAATCTTTGCCAACAGTGGCAGTAAATGGAAAGTGGGGTGTTCATTCTTTCATCAGCATCTACAGAGGCCTTGACCTATTAGGCATGGCTTAAGAACAGTGGTAAAAGGTGCTCAGATGATGGCTAAATACAAAAAATATCCACAACAGATGCTTTAAAACGGAACTCCCTCTGCTCCATCATGTGATCATAGTAAGCCTTCTGATCAATGTTTTCCCTGCACTCATTGTGGGGAGATCATCTTTGTCTGCCACTGCTCCTGAGTCCACATATATCATTCTCAGTGGTATGGAAGAAGCACCATTATCACTGGGTGTAAAACAGTACCCGCCCACAGGATACAGTATCAACACCAGACCTGCCAACTGGACTGGCAGCCAGGTGACTGATTTGGTTTGTATCGTCAGGAAAGACAACTGGCTGAGCAGCTGGATGGATGGACCAGTTATACAGGTCACTCTAAGATGCCCTATACAATGGTACAGTTGGCCATTATGCGGCATAACTCGATGATGCAACTAACCTCTGGTCACTAGTGTTTATGAATGGCTGACTGACCAGCTTGATTAGCTCTTCAGCAACTGGGACAGCAAGCCCCATGCACTCAGACCTACACGCACTCCAGTTTTGCTCAGGCAGGCACTATGACTTATGCCCACTGGGCTGCAAAAATGTGGGTGGAAAATCTCCCATCATCTCCAAGTCCATACTGGAGAGATGTAATGAAAGGTGGGATACAAACTTCCCTGAGGCTAACAACTGAGTCATCATCTCCTGTGAAATTACCTCATCTGAGACTTAAGCAGCAACTGGTGTGAGTGTAGCATGGATTGATTTGATGTGATAGTTACTAAAGGGAGGGTTCTAGGAACCTTAGATAGGGAAGGAGCCACACTACACTGGCTATAAACACAGTCTTAAGATTAGGGCTCAAGATGTTACTTTCCATAGACTTGGACTTTGGCAACCTCTCTCTGCCCTTTAAACTTTTCTGCAAAATAGTGGACCCAGTCCCTTCCAACCTCATAAAACAAACAATACAAGGTGAAGTTGATGAGCACTTGGTACAGGCAAGACATATCTCAATGTATGAAACAACAGATATCAACAATAAAGTGTGCAACCACAAGGTCAAAAGCAAAGTCCACAAACTGCAAAAAAATGCAAAAATATCAATGAAAATTAAAAAATAAAAAGTTTCCAGTACCTTGAAGTAACCTTAATTAACAATACTGTAATAACTTCACTTTCAAATGGGTAAAATTAATAATGAATCAGGCAATATGACGTGATGCTGATCGTGCTGCATCAAAAGCTTAAAATTAATAACATCTGGTATACAGGTGGACACTTGGTGATGGCAAGGGGAGATCATTTGGAAGATTGGTTTGGTTTCGTATTTTACAGCACAGCAACACAAGTATTTTATTTTGTGCAGAAACAACTGGAGTGAAGTGCACTGCCTAAGGACACACTATAGTAGCCAATCCAGGCTGATCTGATGGTAGGATTCAAACCTGCACCCTTTCAGACTTGAGTCTGGCATGCTAGCCACTGAGCCATCACAGCTCCTTAATTTGTAAGAGTTTCTTCCCTTTGTCTATATGATATATAGATGGGAAAGACTAAATTTTCTCTCTTTCTGTGATGGGTGGATTCAAGAGGTAGAGGAGTTTATTTCCTAACATTAATGTGATGGGTAATATATTCGATGGAGAAATGAAAGTCAACACAATAAGCAATCAGGGACCATAACTCTGTAAATGATATAGTGGAAAATCAAACTTATTCAAGGTCTTGCCAATATAAAGCAGCAAACAAAATTTGGTTGAAATCCAACAAACCTTAGTAAATGTTTGCTGTGGAAACCAAAAAGCCAAGAGGATAGGCAATCTGGGGCCCCAGGTCCTGTAAATGACAATGTGGAATGCTGGAAACCAAACTTATTCAAAGTCTTATCAATATAAAGATGCATGCCAAACTTGGCTGTAATCCAATAAGGAATAGTAAAGTTATCCTGTGGAAAACAAAGTCAAGAAGATGATTAATAAAAGGCCAAAACTCTTGCAAATGATGCTGTGGAATGCTGGAAATCAAACACAGAAAAGGTCTTGTCAATATAATGCAGCATATGAAATTTGGTTGAAATCCAACAAAGCTCAAAAATGGTATGCTGTGGAAACCAAAGTAAGGAGGACAGGCAATCTGGGTCAATAATTTCTCTAAATGGTGTTGTGTAATGTTGCAAATTGAACTCACTCAGGTTTTGTGAATATCAAGCTGATTGCCATATTTGGTTGAAATCCAAAAATTCTTTTTCAAGTTATGCTGCTGAAACCAAGTCAGGGGGATGGGCAATCAGGAGCCATTATGATGATGAGAATTGCTAAAAAATAAACATCAAGGTATCATCAATATAAATCCAACATTTCTAAGTAACATTATGCTGTGGGAAACAAAGTTTGTAGGATAGGCAATCAGGAGTAATAACTCTTCTAAATGACAATATGAAACACTTGAAATTAAACTCATTCAAGGTCTCATCAATAAAAAGATGCATGCATAATTTGGTTGAAATCCAACAAAACTTAGTAAGTTATGCTGTGGAAACCACAGTAAGAACGATGGGCAGTCAGGGGCCAGAACTATAAATGATGTTGGGGAACATTGGAAATCTAACTCATTGAAGGACTCAACACTATAAAGCTGCATGTAATGTTTAGTATAGCCATGCTGCAGAAACCACAGCAATCTTGGACCATAACTCCTATAAATAATTTTGCTAAAAATCAGAATTATTCAAGGTCTCATCAATCTGAAGCTACCTGCCAAATCTAGTTGAAATCCTACAAAATTTGGTGAAGTTATCTTGTGGAAACCAATGTCAGGGAGTTATAACTCTTCTAAATGTCACTAAACCCATAAAAGGATACACAAGTCTAGGAGACAATGTTCATAAGAAAATTGCATCAGAATATGTGGAATTGTTCTTGAACTATGCTGGTACAAACAAAATCTGAAGATATGAACTAAGTTGTCAGGGGCTATAACTCTATCCAAAATGGAGTTGATAACACAAAACCCCAAACATGGTACATCTTGGTCCATGAGATAATGCGCACCCTAATAGCATATAAATGATTCCTAAGCTATGCTGTTTAGAAGGATCTGCTGTATTGGAGATTTACAATTTATTGGAAAAGGGCGATAACTCCATTAAAATTACATCAGAAAAGATGATACCTTAAAAAGGCACATTTACATATAATAGGCACTTTACCCACCAAATTGTATCCATTTATGTGTAAGGGTTGCTGAGCTATGGTGGTTACAAGAAGTGTGCACAGAGGGACAGACAGTCAGTGGGCAGACAGAAAAAGTAATTACTATAGAACTCATGCATCTTGATGTGGGGTCCTACAAAATTTACCAATAGAAATTGTTCCACTATGACAAATGTTGTATTTTATAACCACAAATTTGGACTTTATGCATATAATCACTTGGAAAAAACTTTCCTTATCATTTAGTATACTCATGCCGTGTGAAAAAAGACAATTTACTATAAGCAAGACTACCATGAATGGTACATTATACACTTGCCACCTGTTTAATAGTTCTATGTAGGCACTAGCAGGGCATGGTTGACTCTGGAGATTATTGACCAATGGGTCTCAATGACTATGACCATTTGTCAAGGTATGCAGTTGTAACCTAAACTTGCATTGCATAAACTGTTATTTAATTAATAAACTTAATGTCACCACAGCTTTTTATCTTTAGACTCTAAAATCTAAAAAGTTTTTTATTACCCATTTTTATTAGCCATCCAAAAAGTTTGGTCAAGGAACTTACTTTAAAATAAAAGATTTTGTGCAAAACCCATTTTTCTTCGAGTCACAACAAACCTAACCTTTGATCTTTTGTCCCTAAAACCAACAGACCTCTTCAATACCTTAAGTGCAAGCCCTCCATAAACTTTGGCCAAGATAAGTGATCTTGAAGTTAAGTTATTATGCAAAAGCCATTTTTCTTTTTTCAGTCAGTAACCTTTACCTTCAACCTTTTGACCCAATATCAATAAGCTTCTTTCTTACCCATAGTATAAGCCATTCACAAACAGCCACAGTAACCTTGGACCTTTGATATTTTGACCCCCAAATCAACAGGATTCTACATTACTTCAAATGCAACCCATCCACAAAGTTTAATCCAGATCTGTGATGTAAAACTAAAGTTATGGTGTGGAAACCATTTTTCTATGTTCAGTCATAGTGACAATGACCATTGACCTTTTGACCCCCAAAAATAGATAGACTTCTTCCCTACCCCAAATACAAGCTGTTTAAAACATTTGGTCACAGTAGATGGTGGAGAACTCGAGTTGTGCAGAAACAAAACAGCAAACAGACAGATGAATGGACAATCTGATGTCATAATATATGTATGGTCTACCTTATGGCAGACATATTAAAACAGAAAACATCCAAAGAAAGGACATGATAGCACATAAATGCCGGAAACAATGTTACTTGTTATGTCTTATCCTTGATAACATTTCTAATACATAAATCAAAACAGATTTCTTGTTGCTCTTTTATACAAAAATGTGAACAAAGGAACTGACACACTAATGGCTAAAAGAATTTCCAAGAATCCAAATAAATTTAATTTCTTCTGTCCATTTGGTCTTTTTAACTGCCGAGTTCTGAAACCATCTTTTATATTTCTGAGGAACTCCAACATAACAAATTTGGTAACAAAATATTTTCTTAAATGTCTGAGTTAGTTTATGTTCAAAAGATACCTATAGGCACAATACAAATCTTTTGTCATGGCCTTTGACCTTGAACCTGACATCATGGATAGAAAACCACTGAACCTGTCTCAAAGAATGTCAAGATATACCCACATGCTAAGCTTGATTAAATCTATAATTAATAGTTTTGACAAAAAGACAAAGTTATTTAAGTGGCATCATCCACAGTATTCATCAGAAATATCTTCAAACTAGGTATGAAGTACAAAAATGCATGCCATAATCTTGGACCTGATGACAAGGTCAATTAGGTCTAGTGTTCAAAACTCCTTCACAAAAGTGCAGATATGTTGGTGGTCAGATCTGTACCATTTTCATTCAGAACCAACTGAATATTTCAAGAAGTATTGTAGTGAAAACCCTGTGTCAATGGCACATTCATGCATGAGGTGTAACGATAAGAAGATTTTGATATGGCAACAATGGTGTCATGTTAGAGCTCAGATGAACACATTTTCATTCAGAACCAGCTACACATTGCCACAGTGTTTCAGCTAGGTTTGACAAAAATGGGGCCAACTGCCCCCCTTCATTTGAAAAAGTGGAACAGTGGTGTGATCTTAATAGTCTAGCCTGATAATACTATGAGATATCATTTACATAGTCAATTCTATGTGTTTTTTACAACAACAGCCCAATAAAAAGACAATTTTACTTTAGGATTCTCCTCTTTAATGCCTCTGACCATACTATAACAGCACAGGAGAAGTTGAAATCAACAATTTTATGCACTGCCAATATTATAGTCATCAGTCTTCATGAAGTTTCATCTTTTAAGCTATTTCTTCAGGGTGTGATGTTTTTCTTTTTTCTGCCATTGTGGAATCCAATTCTTCGTCAAGAAGTTTCGCTTTCTGTCTGACTTTCATCTTGGTTTTGTGGGTTTAACCAGCTTGTTCACATGAGTCATCGTATTTGTGGTCATTTTTATCACTTTCACAATTTCAGTGTGATACTAGGGTAAAGAAACCAGTTATCCATCATTTCATATTTACCGCTTAGCAAAATTTCACCACGTTTACAATGATAAGATGTGACTGGAAGCATGTGCTTATGAGAATCACATAGACTAAACATTTTTTATTTAGTTAAAAATGTTAATAAAACAGGAGTGGAAATTACTCAATATGTTATTTTAATTTATTTAATTAATTTTTCATAGAGATTATTACAATTTGGTCGCATGCAGAGCTTATTCTTAACCTCTAAACCAATAAATATTATGGGATATACTGAGAAAACAGTCATTTTTGGACAATCCCATGCTTTGCCATATATGGGATTAGGAGAATTGGGGAAAATAAATAGTTTGCACAAAGCAACCAGTGCAATCGAAATAGATCGCTTGATGGATTTTGTTAATTTTCATACAAAACAATCATTGAGTAATTCAGACATTTAATGATTGGTTGGCGCATATGTATCATATCTAAGTCTTAAAAAAAAGCCTTGTTTACTTGTTTAAGCCACTTTTGGCACATTAAATCTTTTGCAGGCCTTGGTGTCTATTTTGCATGTCCTGGATCAAACACTGTTGATATAATAGTCTTTTAGCAAAAACTAAATGTGTACAAGACCATCTGTTCAGGAGATGCAGTCATATAACAATTTTCTGGATGGCCTTCAAGGCAGTCATTTTGGAGGTTAGATCAGCATCATTTCAATATAGGATATAGGAATAACTATATATTGCAAGAAAGAAGTGCTTTTTTTGTTTCCTTCTTTAAATGTCAGTATGGCCATCAGTTTAAGAGAAGTAGCTGTTATGCAAGTTTTCGAATTTGAGAGTTTACATTAGCATCATTTTCATTTTTGGACCAACTACTTAGAAGTGTTATAGTGAAAACCCCATGCTGATACAACAATCCCTTCAAGAGTAGTGATAGCAAGATTCTCAAGATGGTCACCAGTGACAAGTACTAGATATCATGAGATGTCTTTTAGTTAAAACCCAATGTCTATGGGACAATCTCTTCAGGAATAGCTATAACAAGATTCTCAAGATGGTCACCAATGACAAGTACTAGATATCATTAGATGTCTTTTAGTGAAAACCCAATTCCTATGGGACAATCTCTTCAGGAGTAGCTATAACAAGATTTTCAAGATTGTCACCACTGAATAGTACTAACAAGATTTTCAAGATAGCTACCATGGCAACCATATTGTAAGTCTTATCAGTACAACTTTCATTTAGGATGAACTACATATCATAAGAAGTCTTTTATTGAAAACACCATGTCACTATGTCTAATAATTCTGAAGAAGAATCAATTACAAGATTTTCATGATGGCCACAATGTCCATGAAATTGGAGGTATGATTAGCACCATTTTCATTAGGATGAAAAAGACATTATAAAAAGTCTTATTGAAAGTCCATGGGGCAACATTTGTTTAGGATCAACCAGACATCATAACAAGTCTTACAGTGAAAACCATGTGTCAATATGATCATACATACAGGAGGATGAGCAATAAGATTTTCAAGATGTCCACCATGATGGCCATATTCAATATCAGATCAGAACCATTTTCATTTAGGATCAAGTAGACATCAAAAGAAGACCTTCAGTGAAAACCTCATGCTGATATGACCATCCACTCAGGAGTAGTAATAGCAAGATTCTCAAGATGAGTGCCATGGCAGCCATAATTTGGGGCGCCATTTCATTTAGGACCAACTAGTCATCATAAGAGTTGTTTTCAGTGAAAAGCCTAAATCAATAGGACCATCCATTTAACATGAGCAGCAAATAACAAGATTGTCAAGATGGCCACCATGGCACCCATATTCAATGTCAGATTGGCAACATTTTCATTCAGGACCAACTAGATATCAAAAGAAATCTTTCAGTGGAAAGCCCATGTCAATATGACCATCCATTAAGGAGAAGTAGTTATAAGATTTTCAAGATGGCCACCATGATGGCCATATTGGATGTCAGATCAGAACCATTTATATTTAGAATGAATCAGACATCATAAGCAGTTGTTTGGTGAAAACTCCATGTCGATATGACCATAAATTCAGAAGATGTAGTGCTAACTAAATTTTCAAGCTGTCAAATTCAGCACCATTTACATTTAGGACCAACTAGACATCATACGAAGTCTTTTAGTGAAAACCCCACAAACTTAATAAGACCATCCATTCAGGATGAGTAGAGATAACAAGATTTTCCTGGTTTACTGGCTGTCAGATCTGTACTATTTTCATTTAGGACCAACTAGACATCATAGGGAGTTTTTAAGAGAAAACCCCATGACGATATATCCATCCAATATGGAGGAGAAGCAATAACAAGATTTTCAAGATGGCCTCCATGGTGGCCATATTCTATGTCCGATCGGCACCACTTTCATTTAGGACCAACAAAACATCATGTCAAGTATATTAGTGAAAACCCCATGTTCATATGACCATTTGTTCAGGAGAAGTAGCAATAACAAGATTTAAAAAATTTATTAGATGCCATATGAGCACCTTTTTCATTCAGGACCAAATAGCCATTGTAGGAAGTCTTTTAGCGAAAACCACATGTCGAAATGACCATGCATTCACTCATGATGAATAGTGATAACATGATTTTAAGATGGCCACCATGGCAACTATATTGGATATCAGATCATTACAATTTTCATTTAGGATCAACCAGATATCATAAGAAACATTTTAGTGAAAAACCCATGTTGATATGACAATCTGTTCAAAAGGAGTCACAATAGCAAGATTTTCATGATAGTCACCATGGTGGCCATATAGAATGTACCATCTGCACCATTTTCATTTACGATGAACTAGACCTCACAAAAAGTTTTTTGCTGAAAACCAATTGTCGATATGACCATCTGTTCAGAAGGAGTTGTGATAACAAGATTTTAAAGATTTATTAGACATCAGATTGGTACTGTTTTCATTTAGGACCAACTAGATATCATAACAAGTCTTTCAGTGAAAATGCCAAGTCAATATGACCATCGGTTCAAGAATAGTAGCAATAACAATATTTTCAAGATGGCCACTATGCCAGCCATACTTGCCAGATCTGCACCATTTTCATTTAGGACCAACTAGACATCACAAGAAGATTTTAGTGAAAAGCACATATTGATATTGATATCCGTTAAGGAGTAGTAGTGATAATAAAATTTTCAAGATGGCCACCAAGATGATCACTGTCAGATCAGCAACTCTTAATACATTTTGACTTGGTTTGGTTTGGTGTTTTATGGCACAGCAAAACAAGTAGGTCATTTAGTGCTGAGGCAATTGGAGTAAAGTGCCTTTTCCAAGGACACACCGTGGTAGCCAACCCGAGCTAATACAATGGTAGGATTCGAACCTGCACACTTTTGGTCACAATTCCAGCATGCTAACCAATGAATCACAATGACTCCGACTTTCATTTAGGACCAACTAGACATCATATGAAGTCTCTTAGAGAAAACCCCATGTTGATATAACCATCTGTTCAGGAGGAGCAGCAATAAGTTTTTAAAGAGTTATTGGATGTCACAGATTGGCACCATTTTTATTCAGAACCAACTAGACATCATAAGAAGTCTTTTAGTGAAAACCCCATATTGATATGACCATATGTTCAGCAGGAGTAGAGATAACAAGATTTTCGGGGCCATATTGGATGCCAAATCTGTACCATTTTCATTTAAGACAAACTGGACATCATAAGAAATCTTTTGCTAAAAACCCCATGTCAATATAACCATCTGTTCAGAAGGAGTAGTGATAAAGTGATAACAAGATTTTCAAAATGTATTGGTTGTCAGATTGGCATCATTTTCATTTAGGATCATTAATTTCATAATAAGAAATCTTTCCATTCAGGAAGAGTAGCAATAACAAGATTTTTTTAAGATGGCAACTATGGTGGCATACTGGATGTCTGGAGATCTTGGAATTAATGTGTGTGTCAAGTTTCATGGCAATCCTACAAGTAGTTTAAAAGAAGTAGCAATAACAAACTTGTGCTAACAGATGGATGACAGAAAACGGACAGAGGTGCTGCAGTAGTTGGCAGAGTGCCAGACTCGTTATCCAATCCAAAAGTCATGGGTTCAATACCTGCCCAGGCCAGCCCATGTTGGCTGCCTCACTATGTCTTTGAGAAAGGCACTTCGCTCCCATTACCTCAGCGTGATATAGCCAATAATGTGTTAAAAAAGCCATTAAACCAACAACTCTCCCCCTGCCAAAAAAACCAAAACAATAGACAACAGGCCATTGCATGAGCTCTTCTTCAGAGTTAAAAAAAAAAGAAGAGTTAAAAATAACTACCCTTGAGTAAAAGTGTTCCAGTCTTTGTTGCAACACCCGTACATCTCCATTACTGTTGTTTAAAATGTGGTAGAAACTGCCATTAAACAGCTGAAGTTAAAAATGAAAACTTTATTAAAAGCAAAGAAAAACTTTATTATTAGATTACTGAGTACATGCAACAAATATGTAGAGCTACTGTTTGCTAATTTAATGAAAAAATATAATCAATTTAGAAATATAGGATTAATTACCTATTTTATAGAAAAGAAGTAAAGCCTTCAGGCACTTAAATAAAGTGACAATGAGTGACATGCTATTTCTAACATCCTTCAGCTAGAAAACTATTTGCATGACAAGTATTTTCAAGTTAAAAGCATATATAACTGAAATAAACAGATTTTTAAAAAGAGAATTTTACCATAGTTTTTAATTATTGTTACAATATTGATAAAATACTACTGAAAAACTTGGATGGTTTAATATTAGATATCTCTGCACTTTCCACTGGTGTACTGGATAGAAGTGCAAACTTTGACATCACCCATGATAACTTTTGATTTGATTAAAAAAAAGAATGGTTTCTGGACTACCCACATCAAACCCAGTCCCAACCAAAGAGCTTAAGCAAGAGGTGGTATGTCCATTCTCTCATCCTTCCTTCATGCTACATACAAAGAATGTCTTTAAAAAATCTAAAAATGTTCCTTCTTAGATGCTGTTTGTAATTTCTACCTTCTGACTCCTACACATAGCCACTAGTGATAAAGTCAAAACAATACTCCTCTTTAACTTCGCCATTACAAGGACAAGTATATAAACAACTTTAGTGCAATTCTATTTAATGTCAAAAAAGGTGAAGCAAAAAGATGGACTAAGATGAAGGAAAGGACATATGGGCAGATTGAGCATATCAAATAATATAAATAATTACCATATATACTCATGTATAATCTGGGTCCAAATGCAAATAACATATGCCCTGATCTGCCATCGTATAATGCGCCAGCAAATCAGGGTTTATGTTGTTTGTTCTACTGATTAGTCCTTACAAACTGCATAGACCCAGATCTGATGGCACATTAGGTGACAGCAGATCTGGGTCTATGCAGTTTGCAGTTGGTATAGGATTATATGCGAGTATATACGGTAAACTGAAATTTTAAAAATACTCTATGATTTGATTTGTGTAATTAGCTTATAACTACAGACCATTCTGCACATAACTGGAGATTGGCATTTCATGCCATATTTGATAAATATAATAGTCTGGCAAAAGGTTTGACCTATATGCATTTTAACTTGAAAAATTGGTACAGTATTACTAAGTAATGCTAAACATTAACATGCAGCTCTTAATTTTCTTAATATTTAACTCTTTAATCACAGAAACTTTTAAATCTGGGACAAACTATTGTTTATTCTTTTTAGTTTCAAGGCAAGAAATGACCTAAATTTTCTATAAATTGTGTGAAAATATGTCACATAGCTTCAAAGACATCTATTATTGAATTTCTGCAGTAATCCTCCAGTGAAAAAAGTTGCCAAATCTAGGCAAAATAATTTGAAAATAAAGCAAACAAAGATTCAAATAATTGTTTTCTGATTTAGTATTTTGTGTTTTAATTTAAAATATGAATATAATTGAGAGTTTTTAAGCTGTACAAGTTTTACCAAAATAAATGGCTCACTTTTTATTACATTTTTATTACATGTTCTCTCTCCTCCATCCCCCTGACCATAACCCAGGAGTTGTATTCCAAATTCCATTTTGTACATGTATGTATTATATGTCTTCATTCTCTGATTTCATGTACAAAGTTTGGTCATAAAATATTCTATAATGTCACTAAACCACACCCATATATTTTGTAAGATTTTCTGTAATAAAAATACTTTCTCAATAAAGTATGCAATATACGATGAAATATTGATAGATAAAAATGTTGGTAAATGCCTACTGATGGTAACACTGAAAGAAATAAATACCATTTACCTTTAACATGATGACACAAGCTAATTAACAAATTAATTGTCTCTAGTTGATTACAATACAGGAAACGTGCTGAAATCCCTGTAACATCTGTGTGTAGGTCAGCCTAATTTCTTGTTAAATCACACACCACAGACCACTCCTAACTTTTCGCCTATGGCTAATCTGTGGATTGTTCTTCAAAGTTTGCAGTGATACATTTAAAAACAACTTTCAAGTTCTAATAAATAAATCATAGTAAAATTGCCTTTCCTCCTTCTTGTTGGTTGATTTTTATTTCTCAATCCGGATATAGCAATCAGAGACAGTGCAACTGTGTTTATTAGCATAATCGACATGGAATTGTATTCAATCACTGGTACGCATTATTGAAGAAGAAGTGTATGGTTACATTTAAAATCGCTATTTTGAGGAATTAACCAGTGCAAACATGAGGAGTTTGGCTCCAGCAGTTTATGGGTGTAATCTAGCTATGAAGCTTCAGTTCACTTATGTTTACTTGTGATGGATACTGATGTTTTCATAATGACACGGAGATATGTTCAAACTTTACTGATGCATGAATCTGTGAGCACTGCATGTCAACTTGATTTGTATTAAAAGTTTGTTATCAATTTATTAACTTTCTTAAGGTAACTACATTAATATTAAAAATCCATTGCATGAATATTTGTGTAGGACAAAGGAGATTATAATTCTCATTATCAACAAAAGTTGCTCGCACACAGCCATCCCCCAGCTGTAAGATTTAACCTTGACTATCCTTCACTATCATGTGCCCTCACTTATTCTGTGGTTGATGTTTATGGATGCTCATGCTATCAAATTACTTAGGGAAAGGTATACTCTGCATGATTCAGTGTTGATGGATATACATACTGTATACATGCATGTATGTATGGAGAAAGGGAACAAACTAGTTGGTAGTTATTTTTACTGATAATTGTTGGATTATTGGTTTGGACTTGATCACCTGCTGTCAAAGCTAAAAGTTCCGTTAATTTAGTTTTTTTACATGAAACAATTATGCTGAATCTTAACATTGGACAAATGATGCATACAAGGGTTTCACAGAATGCTTTTTGTCTCATTTAAATATATGTGTGATACAGTATGACCATGTAAAAAAGGCATGTGGAATAGACATGCACTCATCAACACTGCGGATGACATCATTATGCTTATGATATTATAAAGGTGTGCAACATTTCTTACAATTTTAGTAAAACATTTTACTGGCCTATAAACAGTAATCCTTATTTACAGCAAGTCCTTTGTTTTAAACTAAACTTGTTATGCTCTTATTAATGACATAAAAACCTTCAGAAAATACTATGTACTATCTAAACCAATGATATGGCTTAATTCTATTTTCCAAACACTATTTCCAAGTAAGAAATGAGAGTAAAATAATCCATCATTTGTATTGATACAGGATAAGGAAATCCGACTCTCAGGATTAAATTTGTGGACTGGAATTTGGCAAAGCTCATTGAGGCTCACAAAATCTAACCCTCAAATGGGATTTCCTAATCCCATACTAATTCAATGGATTCTTTTATTCTTTCATTCCTATACATGTTTGATAGTTTGCCCATGTGAGAAAGGCATGTGGAATGTGCCTATCTCACATGATTGCACTTGTTGACAGTGTAGATGATGTCATTATGTTTATGACATCATGACATCTGCAATGGTATTGTAGTTTTCATACTAAAGGGACAAATTTTACAAGCTTTTAAACAGTAATCCCTGTTTACAACAAAATATATCTGTTTAACCAAAACTATTTATGCTCTTTATAATGATGTAAAAACTTTTAGAAAATTACGTTTCTCTGATAATGCTTACCAGATCACATTAACATTAGAATTACTCTGTTACCTCCAAATCCAGCCCTCCTTGAAAGGGGTAAAAGGTCTTTTAACTCATTAACCCCTGGAGATTCTTTTAATTTTCACCTGAAATGGGGGTAGGAAACGCATTTTTGGGGTTACTTCTAAATGCAGCAAAACACATCTGCTTAAGAAAGTTTTTCGTTTAGCCGGATGCTTAGGTGTATCAGAAACATTGTTTTTGATTGGCTATTACGCTCGTGCATGTGCAGAAGGGTAAAAGTTGGACTTCTTTCTTTTTTTTTTTGTATTGGATCCCTGATTTTTGTGTCCTGGCCCCTTTTCACTCCAAATCTCAAACTTATCCTACTTTTTGCAAAGGTTCATCTGTCTGTGTGCAGTTCGGATCGGTCTGCTTTAGATCTAAGGCCAAAAAGTCTAAAATCCGGACACAAACTCTGGTTCCGAAACTGGCAATTTTTGACCTAAAAAAAATCGGGTCTCAAAAACTGCATTTTATTCGCTGTTTTTTTTTATGCGAGTAGAAAGTCGACATTATTTGGTATCATTGTAGAGCTACATCTGTCTACTTTCCTGAAATATCATCCACTTTAGTGTATCCTAAATGATGTTTACGTTACAGAGCTTGGAAGTAGGGTACAACCTCATGACGAGTAAACGTGGCGCCAGGGGTTAATGAGTTAATGTATATATTAGACAAAGGGAAGCAACTCTTACAAGTTAACTCCCCTTGTTCCCACTAGGTGACCACTGTTATCCCGGATTTGACCAGTTTAAGCTTGAGTGAAACCTTTAACTGGATGCTCACACTGCGGGAATGGGTGGAGGGAATTTTAGTAGTAATGTGATCATGTAAGTATTATCAGAGAAACATAATTTACTAAAACATTTACTTTCTCCATCAAATATATTACCCAATCACATTAACATTTATAAGAATAGGTAAGAGGATGAGACCATGATTGAGCATCCAACTTCTACCTGTGTATCCCTGTAGAAGCATGATGATTGCTCTACTAAAAGGATGAACTACTTCTAATGTTAGTTTAGCACAACCAAAGACAATGTGTTTATACATTTGCACCTGGTTATTGTCTTATATTCCAAAGTTTCCTGGGTGAATCCAGTTAAAGTTGCAAGGTCATGCACAGGTCTGAGGTTGTGCTTTCATAAACAAGGTGTGGTAACTGTCCTGGCAGCTACCAGTAGCCTGATGAGATTCAGGTTTCTCCTTTGTGAGGCCATGCAAATAGAAGCTGGAAAATGTAGACTGGGCATGCCAGCCAAATGACTCCACTATGTCTCGAATAGAGACATTATGTTCGAAGGCCAGGCTCATGGAAATCGCTCATATTTCGTGAGCTGAAATCTTCATTAGTTGTACCTGATCTTGTGAGAGTTTAGAGTATGCTGATTTAATAACTCCCTTTAGCCAAGCGGTGAGCACTTGTTGGGTTATGTCCTTGGTTTTCTGCCTTAAGTGGTAGGAATAGCCTTTTAGGGCCGCTGCGGACATTCCCTGTGCACTTCAGATGGCATTTGAGGGCACATATGGGGTCCTGCAGCTTTGCTTCTCTCGATGGATCGACAGAGAGAGAAAATAGAGTTGCCTAGCAATGGTACCCTATTATTAAAAACAAAACCAGGTTGCATCATTAGAACAGAACTGCATGTAGTTCAGATCCATGGACAGCATATGTAACTCACCCTGCATGCTGAAGCTAGCGCTATCAGGAAGCAGGTTTTGTATGATAACCACTTCACCGTGAGGGAAGACAGAGGCTCAAACTTAGATGAGTTGAGCCATGTCAAGACCCAGGAGAGGTTCCATTTAGGAAACAAGGTGAGTGAGCGTGGTCTGGATATGTCGAAATTGGACAGCAAGTTGGAAAGGTCCCTGTTGCAGCCAATATCGTTTTCTTCTTGATGTCTAAAATCTTGGAACAGTATCCCTAGGTTGCAATAGGGGCTAGCTTCTCATCCTCAAAGAGAAACAGAAAGTTAGACAGTTGGGAAATGGAGACTGAGCATGGAGTGATGTCATTAATGTGACACCAGTCACTGAAAACTCACCACTTCTCAAAATGGAGGGCTGCCTTGATGTTGCAATCCTCTCCATAATCAAAATGCTTAACTTTTCACACAGGGCATCTTTGACTAGAACCAGGCATGATGGAGTTTCTCCATACATGGATGGAATAGAGGCGACCTAGGCTGCTTGAGTAGCATGGAGGTCAGTACTATTTTCCTATGTATGGCTGTCCTAAATCAAACAGATCGTTGATCCTGGATTTGTTCCATTGGAAAGCGGCAATCAGAACTATTTTGCTGTCCATGACCCCCATTTTCTGGATTAGTTTTGGTATTAGAACTGCTGGAGGGAAGGCATATACCCACATTCCCTCTCAGCTGATTGAAAGGGCATCAATGTCCCATGTTTCTGGGTCCAGCAATAGGGAGATGAAGATGGGCAGTTTATTGTTCCACCTTGTCAGATATAAGTCTAGCATTGGTCAGCCCCAAAGGACACAGATTCAATGGGAAATTAACATATGGAGAGACCACTCCATATGAAGCAGTTTGCCTCTCCTTGATACTGAATCGGCCAGCACACTGAGTCTGCCTGGTATGTGTCTGACTTGTATATTTACATGAAATTGGGAATACCAACAAAGGTATTCCCATAACATGAGACAAAGGTTGGTTGATTTCATCTCCCCTTGTTTGACAAGGTATGTCACCATGACTGAACTGACTGACATTATCAGGACCTACTTTCTTTGGATATGTTCTATCCAAGCAAGAGAAGTGTTGAGAATGGCCTTCATTTCCAGGATATTGATGTGAAGAACATCCACTTGCCACTGACCATCACTAAGTCTGGTAGCAAGTGTGCTCCCCAATGACAAACTGGCATCTGAACCGATTGTGATTTTCAGTTGTGGGGTTTCTAAGGATATTCCTGCCACTAGCCACTCCATATCTTGCTATTGGATCAAGAAGTGTTTGATCTTGGTTGACATAGTAATATGGTGATATAAACGACACGAGATTGGGCACAACTGTGCCAGAAGGGCCATCTGCAGAGGGCACATGTAAAGGCGGCTAAGGTATAACAGGTCTGCCGCTGCAATGAATAAGCAGAGGAGCTGAAGAAACTCCTTTGCCAAAATAAACATCATAGTGGATACCTCTGATGCATGAATGATACTGTTTATGCAATTAGGAGGGAGAGGCACCAAGTTGATATGAGTTAAAACTCTATACCAAGATGTACAACATGTTGAGAAGGGATAAGGTCCGACTTCTTTACATTGACTATCCACCCTAAACTGTGAATGTAGTAGAGAAGGTTGTTCATGTCATTAACCAAAATCAAGCTTACTGAATGTTTTTGCAGTACATTGTCCAGGTACACTGCCATCGCTGTGGAGGCACACGTTCTGAACAGGTATATGACACCATCCAACATCTTGGTGAAGGCCCAAGGGCTGAGATTGAGGCCAAATGGAAGGGTGCAGAATTGGTACACAAACCTGCTGTATGCAAAGTGAGGGTATTTGTGTGATGCTGTGTGAATCAGTAAATGGGAGTGCGTGTCTGACATGTCTAGACTGATCGCATAATTGACACGTCACACAGAAAGATATATGAATCTTGTTATCTCCATCTTGAATTTCAGGGCAGTAATAAATTTATTGAGCTTGCTTAAGTCTATCACAGGTCTCAAAATGCCATTGGATTTTGTAACCAGAAAGATTCTGGAGTAGAAACCCAGGGAATGCAGTTTTTGGACTACCTCCAACATCTGCTTTACAAGCAAAACTCCAATTTCTTTCTGTCCAACATCCACCTTCATGGGATCACTTGGGATCTCCATCATTAAGGGGGATGACAAAAGTGGAGGGGGTTGGATGAATGATATCCAGAGACTCTCTGAAATGAGAGTCTCTCACCTCCTCAATTTGTCTCCCAAAAGGAAGGGGAGAACCGAAATGGAGGGAGCGTAGAGTTGCTGCATGATATGGTTTGAGAGAAAAAGACTGCAGGAGTGCATCTCTTTTAAGTCCATGTTTCAGGAGGCAGTTAGAGCATTTAACACTTGTCTGTCCACTTTATAACAGAGTACAGCAGACATACTGAAGGCAGTAATATCTTTGTCTAAGCTAGGTACGTCTGAATAATAAACATGAATATGGGATTTGTACCAGTGTGGTAAGAATGTTGAGGGCAACTGACTCGCTGAAAAGAAGGCTTTTGAGTTACCGGGGTCACAAATTTTATGAGTTGCACCCGGTAATTTTTGCAATCTTTGACAATTGTGGCAAGATTCTGAATGATGGATGATCATCATCATCTTCCACATCCACGAAGGCCTTGACTTTGTAAGTAGGATTGATTGCAGGTAGAGGATGGCATTGTGATGTAGGCAAAATCCTGTACATTTCTTTGATCGCTGCCTTAAAACAAAATTTCGTCCATTCTATGGTCAGAATGGAATGTTCAGGCATGTCCGTCTTGCCCCCTTTGTTAACGGGGGGCTTGTCCTCATCCTGTACACTTTGAGTCACATTCCATACAGCAATGATGACGCAGTATCGTCAGCATGCACCAACATTCACCATGTTGGGTATACTATTATCTACAGATGAATCATGTCCAGCTCAGAACATGGTGCAGCTGTGGAATGCTGGTCCGGTGTGGTTATTTACGCTTTGCCAAATAGCTTCAAATGTGATGCCAGTTCACCATGTATCATGGATATGGTAGGCCCAGCTGGTTGGTTGGCCAGCCTGCCATCTGTGCAGTCTGCTGTGCATAGGACACCGTGGCTGTAGTGACTGTTGAGAGATGTGGTTGGCCAGCTCGCCAGGCCGAGATGACAGATTCATGACTGCCAAAACTGTACACTGATTGTCTAATGGTTGAACTGGTTGGTCAGCAGCTGGGACAGTGTATGGAGAATGATATATGACTTGCAGGCCAGTCCAACCGGCAAAGTTGAAAGGTAATCCTGCACACCCGGCTTCAATATTTCCAAATCCAGGTATAGGCAGGGGATAGGGACTCATACCGAGTGGACTGCCAATTTATGTTTTTGTTCAATTTGCTCATCAACATCATCGACAACAAAGCTTGTTGTAAAAGATGTATCATTTGTAATTCCAATACTGATTGGAATCGCTTGTTGTGGCATCTACTGGATCTGAAGTCATTGTCACTGATGGATGCCGTTTTTGGTATCTTTTGAGTTTGTTTGTTTACTGCAGCCCTTCAGTTATCTCTTTAAGACATTGGACAAGACATCTTCAAACCACAATGTACACACACTACATGTGTGTGAAGAAAAGCACTTTGTGCTGGCCAAACACATCTCGTGGTTGTCCTCCACACTTTAAAATCATCTACACTTCTTGCACTTGATTGACATCTCTGTAATGAAAGAGAGAAGAAAAACAAACAAGTGCATACAACAAATAAACAAATTGTTGAAATAAAGGTGAACTCACATTATTGAGAAGACTTCAGAGGTGTAATCAAATGAAATTTAACAGCATACAACAATTTCACTGGTGAAAATTGCATGTTACTGATTGAAATCACATGGACAATAATGAACGGTAAAAAAATACAAAAATAAAAATAAATTCACTGGGAATCACGCAAAAGTTGCACGCAAAATATATAACAAATTTTGGCTTACTATACCACTGAAAAGAAATGATGGTTGATCAAAATTAAGTATAAGTTCAAGAAGGCACTGTTCACAGTTAAAAGCTAAAGTTTAAACTGGTTACATATGGGATACCAGTGGCCACCTTGCGGGAACAAGGGAAGTTAACCTGTAGGAGTTGCCTTCCTTCATCTACATGATATACAGACAGAAAGACTTTTTTCATTTTTCAGGGAGGGCTGGATTCGGAGGTAGCAGATAGTAATCCTAATGTTAATATGATCAGGTGATGTATTTTGTATTTGACAGAGAAAATACTTTGTTTTTCAAAAACTATATCAATTCCTATGATACAATATCATTTTGTTACAGTACTACTTCCTTGTGAGAAATAATCCATCACAGACATTGGTGTGGGATAGGGAAACTCTGCAAATTCTAACCCTCAAGTGGGATTTCCTAAATTCACACCACTGCACAATATGGATTATATTATTCTACCATTCCTCTATATGTGTTAAACAATTTCCCCATGTGAGAAAGCTATGAGGCATACACCTTTCTCACATTCCTATGTATGTATGATCATATTTTCCATTATAGAACAATGATGGGAAGTGTCTCTATCTTTCATCACATGAGTGCTGGCTTTCATCCCATGACTGCTGTCTTTCATCACATGACTTTCTACAGTGATCATAATTCACACAAACTTGCAGAAAAAACTCCATTACTTGAGCATATTTCCACAATAATCAAGATAAACCTTAACTGCAATACATTTACTTCTTAAAATGTGCAGCAATTAAAGTTAGTATCCCACAAAGTGGACATTTTGAACCAACTGACCAAACTGCCAGAACAGATATACTAGTCTGGTTTTGAGTCAAAATGGCCATTGTTGTAATTGTTATTTTTACAAAATTTATCTTCTTATAATTATTTATAAAAGAAAAATCTATTTTAGATCAAAGTTGAAACCTAGGACTATGTCTGACTCATTTAATCTTAGCCACACGAGTGGATTTTATTTTTGGTCTGTTCACATTTGCATCATTGCGCAAATGATCTTCAGTACACATTAGGAAGCTGCCCATTGCCATCACCTCAATGGTCTTGACCAGTTATTTGAATGCTGGTATGTGTTTAAATGTCATTTAATGTTTACACTTAAGTTTTCAGTGTAAACCTAACTTTTAATGCTCTATTTTAAGATAAGGAAATTCCCACCCTCAGGATCAGACTTTGTGGGCAGAAACTTGGCAAAGCCTTGTTCCTGCCAACAAACTCTGACCTTCAGGTGAGATTTCCCCATCCCACACCTGTGCATATGATGGATTGTTATTATTCTCACCTATAAACAGTGCTATGATAATGATGCTATTTATATTTGTTAATGATGGCAAAACAGGAATCCTGGCAGACTGGTGTAAAGTTTTAGCTATGCAGTAATAGTCTACCAAAGTTTCAGTTAATTATAGTTCTGACTTTAGACAACTTTAATATAGAATTGTAACCTTGTCACCACCAGACTGTCTGCAAAATGATCGCTTGACAAAAAATAACAAGTATTTATAAGGTACAAACTGTATAGTAACAGTGAACATCCTGTAAGCCTGTTTCAATACTGCCTCCATCAAATTGTCCTGAACATCTTCCTCATGGTACTCAACATAACTCTGTCCATCTTTTGTCTTTTCAGTAAATGGCATTGTTACTGTCTGTGAAAAAAAAATCCCTGGTGAATTAATCATTTATTTTGCATAAATAAATCTGGAAATCTTTCATAAAAGTTACATATAAGACTTCACAAACACTGACTTTTCTGATTAAATTCTTTACTCTATATGGTCTAATTTCAAACTGACTGAGTCAAAGAAATATTTACCATGACAATCCAGAAATTCTTCTCAGGCTCCTGTAGAATCTGGCGGTGCTTCTGTGTATGTAGACTTTCACATGGCTTGTCAGAGAAAGTTCTATAATGTAGATGATTCTTTTAAAACAAGTGCTCTGTAGAATGCTGGGTCTCTAATGTGAATGGCATTATTCTGTGTCTCAAAATGTGAATGGCATTATTCTGTGTCTCAAAATGTGAATGGCATTATTCTGTGTCTCAAATATGAATGGCATTATTCTGTGTTTCAAATGTGAATGGCGTTATAATGATGCATCTTTCTGTTTGGGCAGATAAAACAGAAAACAAAAAAAATAAAAAAATAATGCGATACTAGAATTCTGTGTTTGTAAAATTTGTATCTCCATACCTTCCTATTGTTAAATCCTCCCTGAAGAATAAGTCTCTAAAGGTAACTGCTTCATGGGCAAACGTAAGTTGGGTCAGATATTTGCCTTTTTGTCTTTTAATTCCCATTAAGTACATACATGTTTATATGATGGGGATCTTTAGTTTCCAATCTATGACTCAGAAGCTAAATCTCCAGGTAGGGATAGACCCTGGAATCAATGCCATTTGTATGTATACATTTTTCATTTCATGCAACCTCACATAATGGTCACCTCCCTGAAACAAGTACCTCAAATATACAGCCAGGGAATCATTTTCCATTTTCTGTTTATGTCTATATATTTGCCCTACCTTAACCAGCCAAAGGTGTTCTTTCATCTTGGTGGGTGCTTAAGAGAAAGAGGTTTTGGGGTTAGGATCTCAAAAGTTTATATATTATCACCCAGGAGTTCAGTCGCTTGGTGGAAGGTAAAGACCCCAGGGTTCCCAGTCTGACATATATTGAATATGTTGACACATGCAAATTCCCAGACTTTTGAGACAAAGACCTCAGGAGTCATTTTAAATTTATGTAAAATTTAAGCAAAAATCATCTCTACAAGCAAGTCTCACCCCCAAGGACAAAACAAAATATTTGAAAGTATTGGCACAATCTACATCCATAGGATTGTAACTGATCCAGGTTTCATGTGTCCAATGTTAATGGTGAAATGGTGAATTTCAAGGACAATACACACATGTGTTTGTATGGATGGAGGTACGGCTGTACTGTTTTTTGTAAGTGTGGGAATAATTACACCAAAGTTTTAAATACATGCACCAATTGATACAGAAGATCAATATATTACTTTCAAGAAACTTTAAAACAAACTCTTAACATTATTGCTGCCATGGTTGGTCACTGCTGAAAGAGAGATACCTATGTTTCGTAATTCACAGGTGAGACCACAATAACCAAATTTTATCTCTCTCTCCCTCTTTCTCTCTCTCTCTATATCTCTCTCTCTGTGGGAGACAAAGGACTTACGAATGGATGCATACATTTATATACATGCATATGTAGTAATTTGTATATTTAAATTCATAGGTGTTCATATATATGAAAGAAAAAAGTTGATACCAAAAGAAGACATTTTAACAACTACATAAATTGTTATATTGTATTATATACCTAGCATTTTGTCATATAACATAAATCTATATTTTATTTTATGAAATGATGAAAATACATACAAAATATAATTACATTTTTATCACAGAAATAAAATAATTAAGAAATAAGTATGTGTTATTACCCACTTCAACTATAAAAGACTTCAAACAGAATTGTGTGTTCTCCTACTGCCAAGGTGTGCTGGTTATGGTTCTTTCCATGTACTTGTGATAAGCAATATCCACAAGTAAGCAATTGAATGGAATAATGGTGCAGAATTAATTTAAAGAAATCTTTGAAAATTAAAGTTTAAACATGTAAAATATTATGTAGAATCCTTTAATGAGAACAAAGCTGAAACAAAGTTCATGTGATCTCAAAGCAACAAAGCTATACTTATACAATGCTAAGTAGGACAAGAAAAGCATTCTTCACCACATGTAATAGTTGATTAAAAACAATTTAACAAAGAAAACAAACAAATTAATCAATGTCACTGACAATACCCAGTCAAAATGACCTAGTTTTAACATCTTCATGTAACCAATCAAAATACATGTACTGTTATTAAGAAGAAGGCCACATCCTGCATGTGGGACCCACAATCAAAGCATTGCTGTAAAAGGTGGGTACCTTGAATCCTTTAAAATGCTGAGCAACATGCTGTAAAAGGATGTACATTGAATCCTTTAAAATGCTGAGCAACATGCTGTAAAAGGTGGTACCTTGAATCCAAAAGGCTGAGCAACATGCTGTAAAAGGTGGTACCTTGAATCCAAAATGCTGAGCAACATGCTGTAAAAGGTGGTACCTTGAATCCAAAAGGCTGAGCAACATGCTGCAAAAGGTGGTACCTTGAATCCAAAAGGCTGAGCAACATGCTGCAAAAGGTGGTACCTTGAATCCAAAATGCTGAGCAACATGCTGTAAAAGGTGGTACCTTAAATCCAAAAGGGTAAGCAACATGCTGCAGAAAGAATTATCTTATCTTCATAATGATTCATCCAAGATATGAAGAAAATCCATCAAGGCTGTTCCATTTAAACACACATGGTACCCAGAGAAGGCACTTTTTAAAAATATATGCCAGGGTACTTGGGTTACTCAGAGAGTTCATATGAAAATGATACAAAATTCTAAATTGCATCTGTGGGTGACTGCTTCACACTGAAAGTGCCTTCTCTACATTGAAAGTGCCTTCACCAGGTCAATAAGCTAATGAAAGAACTTTAACCAAAACCTTAATGCACATTTGCAGGTCTAAATGGAAAGCATGCATGTCACAGAATGTTTTATCTTAGCTTCATAATGATTTATCCCAAATATGAAGAAATCAATCATGGGGTTTAGGAATATAAGCATATGAAAAAACTTCAAACAAAACCTTGATGCAAATTTTCAATGACTGTGACCTACTATTAAAATCTGAATGATTAATGATTTCTCTTTATTAAAACATCAAACATCAAAAGTGATGTAATTGGCCATACATATATATTTTCATGCAGCAACATGGTGATTTCAAAGTGAGTTCAATGCACCTTCAATCATAAATTTCTCAGTTTAAATTCTGTTTGGTTTCTTTATTAGTGGTGCATGTCATTATAACTGTGGTAAATAAAAGTGCTAACTGTTTGTAAGATGTCATTGTACAGCAAAAGTTTAACTTGTTGGCTAGAAAACAATGCCACATTGGGAAAAATGTCAACAGGGGGCAAGTTGGCCACTTTGAACTGGAATTATGACTTAACAATATCGTTAATAGTCATTTAACCATGGTATTGCCCTTTTTTTTAAACATTTACTTGGTTTAAGATCATTTATGTTGCTTTTAGTTGTTACTTTTATTTTAAGGTTGTTTTTATATTTGCAGATTTTTACTGAAGTTCATGTGCATCATGAAAAATGTCCATTTGTGAATTTCCATGTGAAATTAAAATTTGTATATGAAATACCTGGAGTCCTGTGTTATCATAAACACTGATACTACAAATATAACATAAAAACTGGTGCAGGGATAAAATGTTCTCTTTTACTCTTCCACTAAGAAGGGCTAATAGATGTAGTATATGTATATATCATTACCCTGTGAACTGCACAATAGCTTCACACAGTCCCATCTGTTTGATCTTAGTATCAATGTCTACATTCTTGGGATAATAGTACATAATCTTCTTTTCTTCCTGCAAAAAGAAAATATACAGAGGTAGAAAAATTGTAAAATCCATGGTTGTCCCTGGGCAAACAGCTTTGAAAAACGGGTTACAATGCAGATTTTTCTGGTTACACAGTAAATTACTGCAACTGCCCCAAGACTGCTGTAATCAAAATTATGTAACAGGTTTTGTCATACACACACACACACACACATATATATATATATATATCATACAATACTTGTAACTCCCCATCAGTCCTGCTAAAGGAAAGTGTCACACATGCTGACACACTACTTTAATGTTTGAGATCAGCAAATAAAACATAATCCAACAATTTCCTTTTTTTGATGGTGTTTTATAGTTTCAGGGTTCTCAATAGATTTCAAAACTGAAGAGTCATTTGACCCTTGACACCAAAATGTCAAGAGTCAAAATGAAAATCTCAAGAGTCAAAACTGAAATCTCAAGAGACATTTGTTTTTGAGTCATGATCTCATAGCTGGGATTGTTCGTTATTCGTGGAGCAAACTTATGTTTAAGATTTCTTACAACTTTAGGAGATTTATTCTCCTTCTCTTAAGAATTGTTACTAACTTTTTGTTTCTTTGGAGTCTGAGGGTCAGAATGATCATCCCTGGCAGATCATTTCTGAGACTGAGACAGGAAATAAAATATACTTCTTTGAGCCATTGTGATTACAGTAATTAATTCAAGCCAGTGTATGACAATTCAGTGAAAAAGGAAGAGGTGTATATCTCGTAGTTCACTGCAAAATTTAAAAAAATAAATAAATTCCAAGAGCATTTTTAGTTTCATTCACAAGATCACTGACTGGCTACCACTGATGACATTAATTGTGATTATTAAATTTCACACTTAACAGGCTCTCAATAGTTTTCAGGTCCAGATTTCCACTTGAATCATTTTATTTTGTGAAGAATAGAGAATATCTTCTCTGTATCAGCATTATAATGTGACCCTGACAAAACAACCACACTCAGCCTGCAAGAAAGTTCAAACTTCAATTTTCCTGTGGCTGGGTTTTAAGGTTGCTGACTGCTCTCCAACACTCATCCAAGCTAAGTTCATCTTGAGAAGAAAGTTTCTCAGTTGGACATGAGATGTATTCCTGAGCTTCATATTTCTTAGCCAGGGTTTTTTTCAGCATTGAGAGAAAGCTTATGTTTCGGCATTTTGAAATTAATTAAACTAAAACGTATATCAACTGCCCTTAAATATTCTTCTAAAAACATCTTCTGCAATGCAAGAACAATTAAACAATACAAAAAATGAAAATACCTACTCAAGAGTTTCCGCCAAAATCATTTTTTGGGCGGTCTCTCCTTTTTATCTCACCTCTGCCAAAGGTCAACTGATTTTTAGTAAAAGATTTGAAAGCCATCATGGACCACCTTTGATCCCTTCATTACTTATAACACCTCATAAAACATCCCGCATTTGGCCTTAAACTACAGATTATAACAGCAAGGTAATCAATTAACAGTTTGCTGTGTACACATGTTAGTCTTCATAATCTGATTACTGGTATAACATTTCCAGTCCCCAGTAGACTGGTTCCCACTGGTTTCTGTAATATGGGGATAGAAAGCACAAATATACCGATTCTTTTCTCTTAAAAAAATATAATAATGATAATAATACTCTTTAAATTTTCAAAATCGAGAGATTTCAACTATAAACCGGTATGTGCAGTAGACGGCTTTAAAGCAGTATTTGTGTCCTACCGCTGAGGAATCACATGTATGTTGATGGGCAATCAAACAAACACTCGTATTTGATTCAAAAGTTAATCCAATCAAGTCATAACTGATTCCCTCTTCCTCTATCAGAAACGTCAAAGAAAATCATAAAAACAATCTAACCTTGACTGAGTTATGCACACATAAGCGTGACATCAGTGACCTGTTAGCTCTGTCCAGTTCATATTGATTTTGCATAGGGGCCGATAAGGTCTAAACAGAAGTCTAGCTAATGTCGATCGCTGGTGCATACACTCAATTTGTTATGGACAGCATGTGCTCAGTTTGAAATTATGCCAGAGGTGAATGAAGGGTAATTAAGACTGATGCTCTGGCCCAAATCAACGTGCGTCATAAAAACGCACAGGTTGGAATTTCCATGCGTCAGAAATGGGTACAATTTAAATTCCACGTGTCAAAACCTGAGGGTATGCATCTATTGAGAATCCAGAGTTTGATACATCAGTGCCCAAACCTATATTGACATTGTTGAGTAACCAGACTTGGTGTCTTGTTGTCCATCAGCTTTCTAGTACCTGTCCAACCTTGACCAGAAATGTATATTTGATGTTTATCTGAGTTTATATCATTACAAGTTCATGTTTTTGGTAATCCACTACTATTATTCCTGTGTCTAAACTGTCTGGTAAATGAAAGCTTTCCACATGGGATATTTGTTGTTGCTCATTTACCCTACATGCCAATATATTATGAAACTACAATTGTGATTGGTTTGATTCTTTATACTAACCATATTCCTTTTACCAAGGCTAACCAATAAAATCTGCTACATGCTCTACAGCGTGTGCCCAATTTCTTCCACTGACCAATATAAAAGCATACTACTAGATCATAGGCATTCAGTGTGTCAAGTCAAAGATGAAAGATACTGCTATCATATGGTGGTGTGATGACAAAAGATGAGCATTCACTGGTCTTGTTTCTTTAAGGGTTCACCTCAAAAGGGATAGTAGCATGGACTGTGATTACTTAATCAGATAATGGGTAGTCGATACATGTGGATTAAAGTGGTTTCTTACTGACAGAAATCACTCAACTATAGATTATATGGAGATAATTCGTGCACCCTGCTAAAGGTATCCAGAAGGACAATTTAACAATCAAATGTTTGTCGCTGGAAAAAATATATAATTCCCAGGGGTCAAGCTTGACTTGAATTTTAAGGAGAAGTGACTTCTCCTTTCTGACAGAATAGGGAGAAGTGAGAGCAAAACAGGGAGAAGTGGTAGCGATGCAAGAAACGCAATATATATATATGTGTGTGTTATGTGCTATGGTTCTCTTATTTTCTTATTTGAACTGTGTCCTGTATTTCTCATTATGCATATTTGCATTTAACATTAGTTTTAAGCAATATTTTATCTTCAAGTAGAAAATTCTCTGTGTTGTATGTATATTATAAACACATTTTGTAAGTGTATGAATGTATCATATTCATATATAGTGTATTCATACTTAAAAGTGTGTATGTTTAGATGGAGAGAAATATGCAATGTATTTTGGCCATATGACTTCAAAAAAGCATAGCAGAAACTATACCTTGTAATTAATTTTAACTGACAGGGGTACCTAGATTACAGTATTGTAGTTACAGATAGGTAAAAATAGTTAAGCAACTGCCTCATCAAGAAGAAATTTAATCTTTTGCTAGTTACTTCACTAGAAAATGGCAGTCGAAAATATTTTCAAATAAGTTTGAAACAACCCCTATATTAGGCCATAACACACATGAGAGCGCATGTACATGTATCTTCAATATCATAGTGTTCGTCCATTCAAACCACAGTGATCACTGATGAGTAATCTCAACTTTACAAGTGCATTTTGAGGGAGTTGATTCTAAATTAAATGTGAATATTTTGACTCTCATTTTTGTTATTTTTTTTAAAAGCAGATGCATCTATTTTTAGAAACAGGGATTTTCTTCATATGACCACTCACTTTCTAGCTTCGTTGCAACAATCCCTATATATGATTGAAAATGTATGGTTTTAATATTTGTGTACCTGTGCGTAATAACGTCGTGTACTGGTTGGATATTTTTTTCTTTGCTACATTTTCTCGCATTTGCAAAAAAATGTGTGCTGTAAGCTAACAACCTTGACCTTAAGTCACAGCACTTATCAATTCCACAACATATAATTGTCCCATTTGTTTCTGACATTTTAATTTCTAGGCTAAATCTTTTATCACATAATAGCTACACTTTGCTTTCTAGGAATTGTATAATTTCCTTAATGTTTGTGCCAAATGAATTACGAAAACAGGCAGTCTAATAAAGACGTACTTCCAAGACGCAGTGATGTCCGCCATTATTACCCTTCAGCAGGTTCACTTACGATTTCAAACTGATTTTGTGAATAAAATAATGCAATCACGGCAGTTTAAATCTTCAGACGATATATTTATAAAGTGCTTTCACCAATTCCATCCTTAAAACACAAATTGTTATTTATATATAGATGATTTAGTTTTGAAACACACCTTATTAAGTTTTTATCATCAAATGATAACTTGTGGAAATCGGGCAGCGATATCTTGCGGAGCGAAAGAGTTAATTGGTCAGTCAGCTATTAAAACACATGCCTGTGAATGTGCAAGAGTTTGTTTTGTCGGCACAATTGATATGAACATATGCTAATGCAACACGCAAGCCACTTTGCCTGCGGCTTAACACTACTTGGCTCGGTTGAGGGAGCATCTCAAAAGCTATAAACTACAGGCACTCTGTGTAGATCTAAAATGACAGGGCGAAGCCATTTTCGCTTTCCTAATACAAGAAGACGAAGTTTAAATTTTTTCGGCGACTTAGTCACCCACTTCGCTTGGTAGCGGGACCCCTGAATTCCATTGTAATTTTTAAAACTGACTATTTTATAACAATATATATTTGGATGCCCAAATCAGGTTACCCAATTTAGGATAAATGGTGGCCTGGCATTAACGTTTGGTTGTCCCAGTCTCCCTGGCAATGGATGCTCGCCATAACAAAACCTAATGCCTTTATTACATACCAGAACTGTGACTCACACACAACCCCACCACCCCGACTTTAAAATAACAATTCCAAATACTTGATACATACTGCATGTCTTATTGTTACGACTACATGCATAAGTTTGGTACAATTTTTTATTCAAATATGCTACTGCAATTGACATTTTTATACATTTGACCTCTGAACCCATCCTGCCCCCCACCAACAGGAAGCCAAGTATTATAATCTTCTTGTAATTATAATCCTCTTGTAAAGAGTTACCACATCGGCAATATATGTACCAAGTTTGGTGAATTTCCCCCTGCAACTTAGAAAACAGTGGTATGTCCGTAGAAAGTGACATATGGAGGGCATCACAATATGCCCAACACTGAAGTATTGGGATAAAGAAACAGTAAATTAATACAACAACAACAAACCCTGGTAGCTTTGGCTCTGGTGAGTCATGCCTGGTGTATTTTTGTAAGCTTTTTAATTTGACAGGATTCAATCAGAATAATGTAATTGCAACTGTGCATAATTATATTTTCCTTATTAAAAAAAAAATAAATTTAATCTTCAAAAATAAAAATTAGACTTCAATGTTTGAATTATTTTATTCCAGAGTCACATTACAGTGACTGTACAAAACTGTAAAGTGAAGGGAAAAATTAAATCATAATGTAAGATGCATCTTATCTCTGTAACTAACAAAAATGAAGAATATGTAATCAATTCCAAATGATAACCAATGCAAACTCTCTTACAGAAACAGGATAACTCAGAAGACAACTCAGCACAGGTTGGGGACAACCTGAACCCAACTCCGATTAAACTTTTCTCCATCCACTTTGAAAAAGGACAAATCAGACCAATTTTTCAAGATAAGTCTGGCCAATTTTTTTAAGACAACTCAAACCATTTTTTAAAGACAACTCCAACCAATCTTCTCGACTTCTCTGCCCAAATTATTCAATAATAATGGAGATGACCCAGTTACTGTTAATCTGGATGTCTTGGACCATATTGAAGCTCAACTGAGTGCATGCATTAACTTAGCCGGGTACTTTTTTAGTAATTGGGATTTTTATCACTAGATCTAAATGTGATTGTGGCAGACTCCCTTCTTACAAGGTGTCCGATTTGGTTGGTTATCGTTATCTAGAGGATGATCGACCTCGGTGTTATTGCCCAGATCGAGTAAACAATAAAATAATGAAATTTATAGATCTGAGCAGGTATATAGAACAGAATAACACGAGCCCCCATACATGAATTATAACAATTTAATCAATTACATAGAACAAATTGAGATAATACATAACATTAGGAAGATACACTTCTTTTTGAAATAAATCATTTACCGAATTTCAAACACAAATATACTTATGTGAATAGCCGATCTGTTTTAAACGACAGAATTAGTTCATCATAGAATCGCGTGAACAATCGAAGTCATTGCTCTGCCTGCCTGCATAACCTGTGATAAGCTCAACACTCCAACTTTGATGCTGCTGTCCAGTCAAGATTGATGTTCTCCTCTTTTTTCCTTCTCACTCTCTCTCTTATCTCGCCTTTTTCCGGCCCTCCAAATTTGTGTGGGTAGGTAGGTAGGTAGGTGGATAGGTGGATGGAGCTATTTCCCCTTTCAAAATAAACAGAGAGCAACCTAAATCTTCTGTCAAATATCCTTCTGGGAGTAGAGCATTACTCCACTCTCGTTACGTCAGATATCGTCCTATCGGAATTCAAACAGATACCAAAGGCTATCTGGTCAGGCCAAATTGGACAGACCACAAACAAACCTAGTTTCAGAAGATTAATGTACTTTCCAACGGCTATTTCATCCCTAACACAATCTAACATCACACGAGACATAACAGTTTCAGTTAACGTCTTAATTATACAAATAAATCAATGAAATTAACTTCATGGCTTAACTACATTAATTTCAGTGAATATGCACTCAAGTCTTATCATACATGAAATCATCTAAGACAACTTGTATCAAATAAAGTAATGCATGAAATTCTAAGAATACACGATTCCTATAACAATCAAGACGATAAATTCAAACAATTCATCAAACTCATATAAAGAAGATTATTGTACAAATTCAGACAAATGAACTCAAACAAATAGTTATACTCATATCAAGAAAACTGATCTATGAATTTAAACAAATAAATTCATGCAAATATAAACAAATAAATTCAAGCAAATAATTATATTGGTATGAACAAATTACATGAGATTGATGCAAATACCTTGTGCTTTCAAGACTCGCTTGCTTCTACCGCCAGAATTGTCTGTCAACATCCAGACATCCGGTCCTTTGAATAATTGTTTATACGAGAGAATTTCGCCTAAATTCTGCTCGAAGTCAAGACCTCTATTTTCTCTTGCTGAAAAACTTAGACTGATTAAATTTTGCGATGGGGCATATTAAAAACATGAAATTTTGTCTAGGAAACACGCCCCTTATTTAGTGTAGCCAATCAGATTAAACGTATCTGCCGCCTTTTATAAATACGCGACAAACGTGGTCAGCGTAACCCTCTAGATTTTCATTCGCTATGTAAAACTGATTCTGGACAATTTTAAAAAGATAATACTACTTCTACAAGTTTCTGCATTCTCTCAACTTTGACATTTTTGATAACTAGACCTCCAATTAACCTTTTCCTTGACCGTTAAATAATGAAGGCTTAAGTAAGAATCCATCTCGCCCCCCAAACAGTAACTTTAACACTATCGCAGTCTAGCGATTTCATACAGTACCTTTCCTCATAAATCTAATTAACTGCTATCTGCCAACTAATGTGCTCTTCAGAGATCGACAGAAATTTGCATCCTTACAGTGATTATTGAAGCTGTTTAAAAGTTTGTCGTATCTTAACTGAATGTCAGCTTTGGCTGGCTTTGTTAGCAATTGTCTTCATTTAGAATCATCCAAGATGTTACAATAACATTATAATGTAGCAAACTGCTCCTCAGATATTGTTTTGGAACCTTTTTACCAGGTGGTGTTGTGCCACGTACTGCTGCCACAAGTTGAAATCTGCAACTTTCTCACAGAAACAACTGCTTGTTCTCACCCTAATTTTCAAGAAATTTGCAGAAACTAATGGAAAATATAGACATTGTAAGCCTTGAGCCAGCAAGTCTTGCTCTGTTATTGTTAACCTTTAATCTATTTTTCACCAAAATTCAACACCAAAATGAATAAAATGACAACTTAAAATGGGGCTGACAATGGGGTCAAACAGTCTGTGCAGACAACAGCATTGTTTACCTAAATCACAGAAATACAGTTAGGATATTTGAATGGAAGAAAGAGTGCCATGTGTATGGTAGTTTCCAGTGATCTCCCCAGAAATTTTCGATAGCATCGGGGTAAGCGCATTAGGGTCATAAAATGTTTTAAAAAGCACGCATTAATGTCATAAAAGTGAAACAAATTAATATCAATGAAATAATAAAGAAGTGCATATATTTACATAGTATTCTTTATTTACCTAGGTTATAACAAGGCTTAATGTCTATCTCATTTGTTTCTTAATTTAAATAAATGATATACGTCTTTTCTTCTTTTCGCCATATATACTGATTGCCACATCAAAATTAAAGTCTTTTAAGGATTGTCCTTCAGTACTGATTGTCATCAGGTAGTTCAGTACCCTCTGTGTCAACCTGTTTCTTAAAACACTCTTACTTCTATTCATTGAGGAGAATAACCTTTCACAATCTGAAAAGAAAAAAAAAGGAACATAAAATTTATAAATGGATGTACAAAAAAGACAAAACTACCTGAATCCTAATAAAGTGAATTACCTAGGACAAATTCTTCAAGAGTCGAGACAGTGATGTGCTTTCAAATAATCATCACAGAATAAGATAATACATAGTCTTTTCCATTAAGAACAATATATCAAAGTGTTTGTTATTGTTTAATTTCTTCAGAGAGCTTAAATATTGTTACAAAATTTAAAGTAAATTAAAAATGATGTAACTGAATAATTGGTAAGCATATGGATGAAACTATTTAAGTTGTATTTATGAAGGAATACTTTTTATTTATATCTTTTTAAAAGAGGTAAAACTGGAAGATAAAGATTGTTCCGTTTATTACTTGGATAGACAGAAAAGAGAAATTAGAAATTAATAGGGCAGCACCCACTTAAGTTAAGGTTTACTGACCAAACTATATTTCTCTTGCTCGGAGTAAACTATGTAAACATAATAACAACTCGTGAATAAAATGCAACATTCATCCCTCATCAAAACTTAATAAGAATGACAACAACTGCAACTACAACTATTGCTTACTAATATTAATAAAACAATATTACAACCCCCCACCCCCTAGTAGATCTTAACCAAAATTTAGCAATATGGAAAACTTACCATCCAATCCAGCAATATCCACACAAGGGTATAACATCTTCCATTCATTGCTAAATCCCGTCCTTTGTCACTTGATCTCTTTCTTTGTGGAAATCATGCTGACGCTATTGCAATCGGAATCACTGCCACTATTTATTGACGCCAATTTCTGATTTTAGTAACCAGGCCAACATGGGGCTAGCCGAGCGCTGGGTAATTTTACGTTTCTTGGAAGGTGGTGTGTTCATTTTTCACAAGAGTTTGTAATGTAATATGTGTAACTGCCTTGGCTGCTAGTGAAAATGACTGAAAAATATATAACACACTATCAGTAGACTCCATCATCGCTGGTCAATCTCTGTGCAGACGAAACCCGCACCAAAGGTCGTTGACCGGCAGCCACGCAAGCCAGGTACAAAAGATAATGGCTTAGTGAGTGAGTATTTATCCTGGATTATCTTAATAAAATTAAGTAAAAGGGCTTTGAATTAGGTGACAGGATGTTTAACATTAATTTTATAAGGGTAGTGGGAAACATTGAAGCGTAGTGGCACAAGAGCATAGCGTAGCGGCAGGTTCTAAAGCATCGGGGACTATCGGGGTTTTATATGATAGCATAGTGTGCCCGCCACGGTAAAAGGCCCTGGGGAGAACACTGGTTTCACACCACAGTTAAATACTGGAACCAGGGCTGCTTTCTCTCATAGCTAGGCAGCCTTAAAGATCTTAACAAATTAGTCCACTTTGTCTTTAACAATTGGTCTGAGTTGTCCTTTATCAAAGTACATGGGGTTGTTGTCTTTGTTTTCCCAAACCTTGACTGACTTTTCTTTCATCCAAGTTGTTTCCAATTCTCATTAAGCTCAGCTATATAAGATAATTGAGACATGCACCTGGGTCAAAGGAGTGCTACCTCTGGATCATAATATGGTGCATAAAAAGTCAGTATAACAAGCTAAAATAAGATGCTCATGTCTGTTTGATATATGGAAAGAGATATAATTACCTCCCCTTCTTTAGGTCCGTAGGTTGCACTGAATATGAAGAAATTTTTCAACGTTACATTTCCTTTGGCAGACATTCCAGTATCGTGATGCAAAAAGCACCACGAAGAGCTCAACATACGTTTCTATTAGAATAAATCAAAGATAATTCGTTTGCTTTGAAGCATTAAAATGGCTTTGTTACTTTTATTTTAAATCATATGCAGACCCCATTTGCATGATTTGCCTTTTCCATGGACTCCAATAAAGACTCTTAATTATTCAATGCGTTCTCAACATTTGTCAGGGACCAAAAACATATTTTCATGTTAAATTACATTAGGGAATCAGCAGATAAAAAGCAATGTTATGGTAACGACGTTGAGGCTAGCTGTCAGTTGCTAGCTGTTTTTGAGAAATCCGCCTCCCTTCAGGATGTGTGGACCAAATTAGATGCAACTCAAAGTTTATCCCGGATAGATGGCGTTGTCGGTCAGGACATGAAATGTACGAGTGAAATGTGAAGTTTTGCATAAGACATAAGAAATTTCATTTAACATCGGATATTACAACAAAAAATCTTTTCTGAAGAGCTCTTGCTCCGACCAAAAATTAAGTAATAGCATATACAGATAAAGTTACAGGAATATTTTAGCCATCAAGATGCATACATATCGGATACAAAACATAGAAATATTATCCTACACTGATACATAACATACATATTAAAAACAACGACTTAAACACATATTAAAATGTTATATTAAGATCCATATAATGATGATATACACATAAAATCCATGTATACAATGCATAGATAAATACATTAATTACATACTTGTACGGGCACCAGAAAATATACATACATAATCGTTCAATTTAGAATAACACAATAGACGGAGCCTTTTGAAAACAGTATTCTAAGTTCCAGATTTTGGAGGGTAGATTAAAGACAAGCTCAGCCCATTCACCAGTTATCCGATACATTGCAAGTGTACTTTTACCACAGCAAGGTCAGCGATACTAAATACAGACGGGATGGATGAAAGAGTCGAGATTAAAACGAAGTAATCCACAGGCACGTGTCACCACGCTTGTAATGATTAAAAAAAGAGAGAGAGAGAGAGAGAGAGAGAGAGAGAGAGAGAGAGAGAGAGAGAGAGAGAGAGACTGAAGGACAGAAAACCAGAGACAGAGAAAGGTGAAGGGAAAGAGATGCTTTAAATAATTAAAGAAAAGATACGAGAAAACACAAGCTTTTTTAAATATCTTTTCATATAATATTTAAAAACAAACTTTTGCGTCCATTTGAAAATTACATTCTGCGAATTCGAAAAAAATGAAGATGAAAAAATAATTGTAATATGCGGGCTAGTCTTTTAATACAAATTTTTGACATTGCATTTACAATGAATCATCAGCTTAAAAAATGGTATATTATATTCGGTTACAAATAGCTAAATTAAGTCAGCTTGTCAACTTACACGCACCAGTAAGAAGAAACTACACTGGTCTAAAAAAATTTCGAAGTCGTCTCCTTCAGAGATAAAATGTGGTATTTATTTGGGATTTTGATGTGCTGAATTCAAATATGACAATTAAAACAACTGATTGGCTACTGTTTCCAAGATATTTAAGTTTTTACATTTTACGTCTATGTACAGTGTGTAAATAGTAGAGTTTTAATCATAAATTGTAAACCTAGGTCTTTTCATGTGTTTATGGTTGATTTACATGATAATATTTCACCTGTCCTGTTTATGTAACACTTTAAAAACAGCAAAAGTTTATATAAATAAAAAATATATTGAAACAAAAGTCAAAAAACTATTATGTATATATAAGTACATAGTTTAGTCCTTATTCAGTGTCTACTCAGCGCCTCTTGGCTTGTCTCTTGTATTCATTAAATGGAGCATCTCTTGACACTGTCCAGCAATAGTCTGCAACCAGATGTATTTTAGTCATTTCTGGTTTAAATTAAGATCCCTTCCCTTTATAACTCACTTATCCTCCGCTATTCCCAAGTCAAGGGTCGTATATACTGACCCAGTATAATATCTTTAAAACTAGAGCTAATCAACAATTTTAAGCATCATTTTCGTTTTCAGTGTCCTAGAATTAGTAAAGTTTGACAACATTTATTGCGGAAGCATTTTGGCTGTAGACCAGTGTTATCTGTCAAAATCCAAGCACAAATAATATCCCATAAAATTACCTCCAATTATCACCAACACAATTATTAAAACAAACACAATTATATATAAAAAAAAAAAAACGAATCCATAAATTCAGTATAGCAATATTGCGTGTCTGTTGCGTCGTTTCCTTGTGAGTACATGTGTACATGTTACGTCGTTTCAATATAAAAATCCTAAAATGACCTGGCGAAATCTCCGTTCAAGTTCCCAGTTTGTTCATTGAAACAGGTCATTTTTCGAGAGGTTGTGATGAATATTAAATGTATGTGATATGAATATGTCTTCTTGGGAAGTGGTTCAAGGACAGTAGGAGAGATATACGCAGTGTCAGAATCAGCAGGCCCCATATTTTGCGCCAAAATGTCAGCTGATCGGTATAGCAGGCTGTTCCAGATCTGCGGAACAGGAAACCTGAATAAAGCTTCGCCATACCTGAAACTCTAATGAATTTTATTTTTCTGTCACCAAGGTTTGATAGCTTCGTGCGTGCCATGCCATATATGATTGTATAAACTTCTGAGGCCATCGTTCGAAGTCGTTTTAAAAAGAATGTTGGAAATCCTTCCCTTGTCAACAATTCATCATAGCTGTTATAGTTCTCACAGATAAAACGTGTGGCCCGTAGATGTATCTGTTGTGCTGAAAGACAGTAGTTAAGTTAGAAAGAATACAAGAGTGAAAGACAACAAATGTCCCATTTGAAGTTAGATACTTACCAATGCACTTTAATACATTCAGTTGTCTTGAACCTTTTATACATATTTAATTTATATGCTCCTCAAATTGGAGATGGAAATCTATGTCAGCTCCGAGCAGCAGGACAGTGTCTTTACAGGGCGATCTGATTGCCCTCAGTAGAGAAAGATGAGCAACCCTAATGCATTCTTTGGCCAGTGCAAATGGCCTGAAACTTATACGGGTTGGCCTTTGTTCCATTCTGGGCAAACCATTCGACCAGGGCTTCACCCTCCCGCTGTTGCACATCCCTAACGTAAGTAATTTCTGCATGCATACAATATAAGGGTATTATCATCTGCATAGTTGTACAGTGTTGCCTGTTTAACAAAGTAAAATATATCGTTTATGAAGATATTAAATAGAAATGGCCCAATAACAGATCTTTGCGGAGCTCCCTTTATTATTTTACTATGTCCTGCCATTCACTCTTAAAGTTACCGAGTTTTACCTGTAGTTTTCAGTGTGAAAGATAATCTGAAATTAGATCACATGCTTCATCACCTACACCATAAGCCTCCATATTTCGTGTTAAAAGCTCATGGAGCAAGCAATCAAATGCCTTGGATAGACCCATAAGAATTTTCGTCGCGCATTTGTTTTCATCAAGATCGCGGCGCCAACTCTCAAGGAGGCGATGTAAAGAAGTGTGAAACCCATATCATGGTCAAAAACAGATAGATAGAAAATTGTTTTTCAAAATGCTCACCCAGTTGAAACTAAATTTATTTTTCATATATTTATATATGAAAGAAAGAATGCTTACAGGTCTATATTTATTTAGACAAAGTTTATTTTTTCTTATATATAGGACAGCCCCGTGCTTCCGTGAGACGGTTTGAAAAACAGCTTGGTATAAAATATTGTTAATCAGTATGGCAATCAGTCTTGACAATGCAGGTTCACCATATTTTACTAATTTTACAGGAATATTGTCGGCTCCATTCGCTTTTTTGAGAATTTTCACGAAGGATTTATTTTCTTACAGAGTCTTCGGGTACATAACGAAATGAGAGTTTCGGTAGATCTTAGCTGTTTTCTTTAATTGAATCTATTCTAGGATGAGGTATATTTAAACCTAAATCGATTCTACTTTTGTCCTTCTTTACATTTACAAAGAAAGTAATGGAAAAGTGAGCATACATCTTTTTACATCTTCTTGAACTTACAAAATAAATTTAGCTTCATGTAGACATTTCAAAATTGTTTCAGTAGTTTTGTGTTGAAATACTGAATTATGTTCCCGAACAACACATTTAAAAACAATTTGATATATTGATAGCTCGCATTAATAGTAGCACAGACAAAGAGGCGATAGAAATCATACAGCATAGTGCAACCAAGATGACCCCAGCATGAAGGCAAACAAAAAATCCTGTTTTAAAAAACAAAATTACGAACGTTGAGAAACAGAAGACTCAGAGTTGACATCATCAAATTGTATGATGCGACCAAAGGACTGCTAACACTAAATACATTTCGTCTCTGGTGTGGCCGAAGAAAAGAAGAGCGACGTGAAGATGGTGTTAGGTTTCCCATCCAATCACAGCTAGTCAGCAAGCTCACAAATTTCCCAAAGGGCGTGAATGACAGACAAATGCAAATGAGATTCCCACTGTCTGGAAAAAGACATGGAACTATCATCAGCGCCTATGCATCCACCATGACCAAAACAGATGAGATCAAGGACAAATTGTATGAAGACCTGGAGTCGAAGGCAGACAAGCTCATCGTCCTTGGTGACTTCAATGCTAGAGTTGGCACAGATCACCAGACATGGTCAGGTGTCATTGGCAAACGTGTCTTTGGCAAATGCAACAACAACTGACTCCTCCTAATGAGGAAATGCGCTGAACACGACCTCCTAATCACCAGCACAGTCTGCCGCCTGCCAAACCGCAACATGACGTCTTGGATGGACACACGCTCCAAGCACTGACATCTCATTGACTACGTCATTGTCAGGAGAAGAGACAGGCACGATGTCCGAATGACGGAGGCCATGAGAAGTGCAGAATGCTGAACTGACCACAGGCACATAGTCTCCAAGCTCAATATCCAGATTCAGCCTAGCAGACGACCACGAAGCAAAAAAGTGCAAAAAAAAAATTAATGTCTCCAAATTGAAACAGGAGAATGTGAAACATGCATTTGTCAAAGAACTGTGCAGCCAACTAGATACAATATATATGAACTCCGAGAATGTCGAGGAAAACTGGGTATCCTCCAGAGACACTGTGTACTCCATTACATCTAAAATCATTGGTCCCACCACACATACAAATCAAGACTGGTTTGATGAAAACGATGCTGCCATATAGAGGCCTCAGAATGAGAAACATTGGCTACAGAAGGCCTGTTTAGAAGACAGCACTTTATCATCTAAGAAAGCAGCCTTTAGCAACATCAAGAGGACTGTCTAATGCAAACTCAGAGAGTTGCAAGACTCATGGATGAGCAATAAGGCAGATGAAATTCAGTCCTACGCAGATATGAATAACATGAAGAACTTTTGTGATACTCTATGGGCCACAGTCGTCAGGAACTTCTCCAATATTGAGTGCTGTCAGCAACACACTGCTCACTGACAAAGAAAATATACTTCGAAGATGGGCAGAACACTTCAACAACATCCTCAATCAACAGTCATCTATCAGTGAGGAGGCACTTGACCGACTTCCCCAAGTGGAAATCAACATATCACTTGCTGATCCTCCAATGACGATTAAAACTGAGAAAGCAATTGACCTGCTGTCAAATGGCAAAGCACCTGGAGCAGATGCTATACCAACGGACGTCTAAAATCCCGGAGGCTAGCACATCGCACAGAAACTGACTGAACTCTTCTAGTCAACGTGGACTCAAAGAACTATACCACAGGAATACAAGGATGCATCCATCGTCCACTTGTACAAGCGGAAAGGCAACAGACAATCCTGCGACAACCATCGGGCATCTCCTTGCTATCAATATCCTCGCCAGAATTCTGCTGAATCGCCTTGTGCATCACATTGATCAAAAGTTCCTGAGAGTCAGTGTGGCTTCAGGAAAGGACGAGGTTCCACAGACATGGCGTTTGCAGCTCGTCAACTCCAGGAGAAATGCTAGGAACAGAACTCCAACCTGTACACGACATTTATCGACCTGACAAAAGCCTTTAACACAGTTATCAGTGGGGGCCTTTGGAAGATCATGGCAAAATTTGGTTCCCCAGAGAAACTCATTGTGATGGTTCGGCAATTCCAGGATGGCATGCTCGCTCGTGTCGTGAACCTCGTCGAGTCATCTAAATCATTCCCAGTCACCAATGAAGTCAAGCAAGGCTTTGTGTTGGCCCCATCCCTCTTCAGTATGATGCTCTCTGACATGCTTACTGATGCCTTCCGTGACTACGACACTGGGATCGACATCATATACCGGACTTACGGCAAGTTCTTCAATCTGAGGAGAATACCGGTGAAGACGAAATTACAGAAAGTGACTGTTCGTGATCTCCTAGTTGCTGACGACTTTTCCCCGAATGCCAAATCTGAGTCTGACATGCAACAGAGTATGGACCATTTCTCTTCAGCTTGTGACAATTTCGGTCTCACAATCAATATCAAGAAGACAGAGATGATGCGTCAACCTGCACAAGGAAAGCCTTACGTAGAGCCTACCATCACAGTAAATGGCCAAACCCTCGTGGTAGTGGACAGGTTCACCTATCTCGGCGGCACACTGTCACGTTTAGTCCACATCGATGATGAAACCAAAGCCAGAATTGCTAAAGCAAGTGTGGTCTTTTGCAGTCTACGTGGAAATGTGTGGGAGCGCAGAGGCATCTATCTACAAACAAAACTGAAGGTCTACAAGCCATTGTGTTGTCGAACCTGCTGTATGCATGCGAAACTTAGACGGTATACAGACGCCATGCCAAGAAGCTGAACCATTTTCACATGGGCTGCCTGAGGAAACTGATAAGACTGCAGAACAGGTTCCCAGACACTGAGGTTCTCACAACAGCAGGCATTTCAAGCATCCACACTCTGCTAATAAAATCACAGATGAGATGGACTGTCCACGTCACCAGGATGACAGAAGAGCGACTACCAAAGATCTTCTACGGCGAGCTGAAGGAGGGAAGCGATTTCAGGGTGGTCAGAAGAAACGCTTCGAAAATTCCCTCATGTCATCCTTGACACACTTTAACGATGACACTGAGTCTTGTGAAGATCTGTCGCACAGGATCACTCCACCTGGCGCAGACTCATTCATACTGGAATTACGGACTTTAAATTGATGAGAATTGCAGAGGCAGTGCAGAAGCGAAAGCAGCGCAAATCTCAGAACTGCGGCACGTCCTCTATTGATCAAGCAAACCCAAGCGGAATCTCCTGTCAAGTGTGCCACAGACTGTTCAGAGCACAAATAGGCCTGATCAGCCACTCACATACTCAAAGAAACAAACCAGTTAGTGATGTCATGGTCATCTTCGAACTTGAAGGACGAACAACAACATCATCTCGGGAAGATCCAGTGGTCACAGTAAGAATCTTTTTTAAACACAGTCACGCTGCAGACCAGAAGAATTACTTCAATTTGTGAGTTGTAAACATAAGGAACAATTTCTCAGAATAGTTATCAAGGTTTCTCCTTACCATCTTTATAGAAAGCTTGGGCTGGGGGCTCGACAAACCCAAGTTCGACCTTATAGCAGTTATACCCATTCACTCCCGAAATCTGAAAATTAAATTTGAAACATTTAAAGAAGATCTAGACAGCCTGCGTCCAGTAACAAAATATGTATACTGATATATGTATAAACATACTACATTTGTCTCTGGCATACAAATCTTACGTTTGCATGCAATTATTCAGAGTTTCTATATTTGAATAGTAGCTTTCGGAAAGGCTTTGTACTATAAATAGTTCTTCGTTTATTAATAACTTCTTGTCATTATATATTAGACAAGTACGTTAAATTCATATTTAATTATTTGTGTAGACGTCTTTGTCACTTTGCGGTAAGTATGGAATTTAATTATATAACACTATTTAAAAGAAATGGTTCGTCTTCAAATTAATAGTTTCTTTAGCACAACTTTAAGTAGCAAATATGCTTCATTCGACAGAACGCAATACAATTTTAAAATACAAAATGCCTCATGAATTTATAGAATCTTTAATACTTTCTTTTGATATGATTACATTGATTGCATCAAATTTAAAGAAAAAAAAATCTGATCTAAAGTGTTGTACAAATTCCTAGCCTTTGTATTTTTGATCCCTGCAAAATAAAATACAATTAAAATAAATAAGATAAAAATTCTTATCTATTGTACCACCCCCACTTTTGATTACGTTTTGTTCTACGGTTTCCATTCTTACCTCAACATAAAATAGGCTTAAGCTTTATACATTTTGATATGCTTTTCATTTGATTCTTGTGCTGATTTCCCCTGACATTTGAACATGTAAATTTATACATTTTGATACTGCTTTTCATTTGATTCTTGTGTTGATTTCCCCTGTCATTTGAACATGTAAATTTACACATTTTGATACTGCTGTTCATTTGATTGTTCTGTGGATTTCCCCTGCCATTTGAACATGTAAATTTACACATTTTGATACTGCTTTTCATTTGATTGTTCTGTGGATTTCCCCTGCCATTTAAACATGTAAATTTACACATTTTAATACTGCTTTTCATTTGATTGTTCTGTGGATTTCCCCTGCCATTTGAACATGAAAATTTACACATTTTGATACTGCTTTTTATTTGATTGTTCTGTGGATTTCCCCTGTCATTTGAACATGTAAATTTACACATTTTAATACTGCTTTTCATTTGATTGTTCTGTGGATTTCCTCTACCATTTAAACATGTAAATTTACACATTTTGATACTGCTTTTCATTTGATTGTTCTGTGGATTTCCCCTGTCATTTGAACATGTAAATTTACACATTTTAATACTGCTTTTCATTTGATTGTTCTGTGGATTTCCCCTGCCATTTGAACATGTAAATAGTTCAGGTATTTGCTTGGTTTTTGTTTGTGTTACGTGCTTGTTTTGCTGTTGTAGGTGTTTTGCTGTTGTAGGTATTTTGTAGGTGACATTGTTTTGCTGTTATAAGTTGATCCTTCCACCGACGAAAAGCTTGATATGCTCGAAACGTTGGGATACTGTTTTGTAACTGCGTCTTGCTCTAGCGACCACCTGTTTATAAGCACACTTTTATATGAAGACCTAGTTCATTGGTCTCATTTATACAAGTATTTCTGCCTGTTTATAAAGACCACCTGATTTCTCTCTCCCCTGAGAGAGAGAGAGAGAGAGAGAGAGAGAATATATGCTCACTTGGGCGTTCCGGGCGATCTTTGTTTGTTTTTTTTTTTTTGTTTGTTTTTTTTTACCTTTAATGCTTTAATATTGCTATTCAGACTTTTTTGTTTTTAGGCTGTCCAAAAATATACGAGTGGTCTTATAACATTTGCTTATTGTTAGTTTATCCAAAAATATATGAGTGGTGACTTAGGCTGAATCCTATTTCTGCTCACTAATGCTAAAATACCCCCTAAGTTGATAATGAGATTTAACTTGAGGGCCTCAAATACCATCAGGGTATTTTTTCACTCTAATAATATGAAGTCACTCCTAACTTGGAAACCCAAATAGGTATACATGTAGATACATATGAGCTATGTATATATGTTAAATTTAATAAGAGACCGACCATTTAATCTTCGTAGGTTGTGGTGGGATTTTCTTTCCAACAAGGATATTTTTTTCTTTTTTCTCAAGACAACGAAAAGGTAACTCAGTAGACATTACATTGGACAGTTCTCAGTGATATTACAGTGATACATATATTGTATATCAAATGAAGGTAAAAAATTTATAATTTCTTGCGTAGCTATAATTTATGAAGCTATACTGTATTATGATACATGTATGGCACTTTGATTGTCGGGTTATGTGGGTGTTCTTTAACACGGCTATTGGACAATTCGGCCCAAAGACAATTCGGCCCAAGACAATTCGGCCCAACTTGGACCGAAAATAAGACAATTGGGCCCAACTTTAAAGACAATTCGGCCCAATAGAAAGACAATTCGGCCCAACTTTTTCTTCAAACAGCAAGTGGATACTATGCAAGTTTTATATATAGTTGTAACAAATATTTATTTTTAAAAGAAAATACTTAGCAAGATATACTGATATATTTAGAAAAATCGTCGGCACAAGAGTAATAACTGAAATTTCACATACACAATTTACTCACAAACATGGTCATTTATTGCACTTTCTAATTAAAAAAAAGTCATAAATTTTGTATGCTTAAAAAATATATGCATCTGCACAACGACATTCTCAATTGAAGTCGTCTGGTCAAATTATCCATATTGATTTATCAAATAATAATTAAAAGATAATATTCTACAGACACCGTACATGAGATATTATACAAATATATATAATTTTAGGTTAAGATTGTAACACCGCTTCATATACGACACACTCGACTGCACATGGCTTTATAAAATAGAAAGGATATATTGTTACAAATCAGCGACAAGAGTACAAGCCATGCATACCTCTTGAAAACACTAATCCTACTTCAAAGGCTTTGTTACCTTTTAATTAATACTTACTTGTTTTGTTAGACGATCTGTTATTTTATTAATAGGCAAATAGAGTAGAAAATCAAGGACCATTGGTGAATATGACATATGTTTCACCGAGGCTTCATAAATGTACTTCAAAGAGACTATAGTAATTGTTATTACATCTTTTAATCGATTCTCCCTTTCGAAATCGTTGTTTGAGCAATGTTTGTTTAGCGCAGGCCTATATATACATATAGAACCAATCGAATGCACATTTTTTTATTTATGAGTTATAGTGTTATACCGTGTGTCTGTGCTTTGTATATTCCAACAATGCACTATCCATGTATTCAGTGTACTAAGGAGGTGACGACTCGTCAACAAGCTGTGGAATGTGACTGTTGTCATCGATGGCAACACAGGACATGTGGCACAGGTGAGAATAACTTAAATATTTTGTTAACTAAATAATTATTAATAGTTTCAAATAATACGTATTATAAAACATCATTTGTGCAGTATATATGGAGAAAAAAGGGATTAATTAAAGATAGAAAAAACATAGTAGAAGCACTATGTTTCGGTTTTACATGTAAAATGAGCAAGTTTTGTTCTTATACAAAGATAATTATATTATGACTAATTTTGGTACTAACTGTAGCGTGACTCTTGTCATCAATAACATAATCATAACATTTGTTTTCAGGAATTTCTTTAAAAATGTATAAGGAGGCACTGAAGTTGGGTAGGTTGAACTTTGTCTGCAGCCCATGCTGCAAAGTGAGCGAGCAAGCAGATGACATCAATAATCCGCCGGCACTTGACCTTAGTGTAAGTTAAAACTAATTCTAGGTTTATTGTGTCCTCATACGATAACATTAATAACGTCATGAACTTTAACCAGTCGCTGTCACAGAGTCATACGATGAAGATCCACCAACTCGATAGTTTATAATAATGTTAAAAACCAATACAGCTTTATATACCCTATTATGATAATAACTGCATTATATCGACTACCTTTATAATTATATATATATAGTGAAATATTAGCTTGCGCTGTTGACCGTCGCTTATATCTTTATACCTTGGTGAGACATTATTATAATTGTTTAATTTTTCAATGTTACACGTATATATATGTTTTTTGTTTTTATTCAGACTCCAGTTGCTGTCAATGCATCAAACGACGTAGAGCCGCCAGCGCTTGAACTTAGCGTAAGTGGCAATAGAGTAAGAACTTAGTGTGCGAGTTGCTGATTAAAAAATGTCATTATAATTTTTATATATATATATATATATATATATATATATATATATATATATATATATATATATATATATATATATATATATATACTTTCAAATTCATCATTATTTAATCCATTATATTTGATCAAGTATATGTTATACATTTATGTGCATTGTTGTGGATCATGATGAATTTCAAAATATTACTTTTTAATTATTAGAATTATGATGTCACCCACTCATGGTCAACTGTAAATCCTATCGCTGAGTCAACGCCAATGGATGCTTATCCCTTTTTAGAGAGCACCTTTATAGACAACCCTGGATCATCTTTCGACTTGCCAAACAGAAGCGTTCAACCAGTACACTCCGTTGAAGATTCTACCTTTGATATAACGAATATGTCTTTGATTCAACTACATGAAGAAGTACAAGAAAAGTATATATGTTGTTTTGTTATTTGTTCTTCCAGGCAAACACACATAGTGTCATTAGAAACAAATTACAAATTACACCATTTTATATATACAAATTTCCTAAATCCTGGCCAACTTAAATATTAATGAATTAAATACTCCTTGTAATGATTACGTATTACTTGTATCTGAACGATTAATGTACACTGAGTGAATGAAGAAACTAGTATTTATTTAGTTTTAAATCAATGCTCCCATTAAAAATCTTTGTAACGCTAAATCCAAGCGCGTTTGTTCATTTACAGCTGTATGTACGGGTACATGCAACAGCATATCTTTTTCTTGTCATAGATCGCTGACAGATGACTCAATCCAAACTGGGAACACTACGGCAGATGCTGTTGTTACGTACACAGTTGTCGACAAGGGAACAGAGAGTTAAGAGAAAACTCATCGCTAGTGATGGTTATACATATACGTTAAAGAGACAAAACAAAGGAATTACAGAATGGCGTTGCAGCACCCGCAACAAGGTTACTACCTGTCCTGTCATCATCCGACAACAGGGTGACTCGTTCATTGAGCCTCAACAGACACATTTACATGCTGCTAAACCTGGTGTACTGACAGCAGTTAATATTCTCAAGGAGGTAGAATTCAATTACATTTTGTACATTTAATGGCAAACTAGTGATAACAGGACAACACGATAATAATACATAAACATGATATATCTGCTCACTTATAATCTGTTTTAAATGATTTCGACTATGTTCTAAACTTCACTATATGAATAATATCAAATTTTCATAAGTATAGTTGCAATTATGTATACTGAATAAAATTCATGGCAAACGTATAGTGTTGCATAAATGTATCAAAATTCTTCTTTTCAGCTGAGAGTAAAAGCGGTACAAGATCTGTTTGATCCTGCTCAGAATATTGTAGATCAGTTAATTCAGGAGCACATAGATGCTGAACAACCTGAAGCATCAAGACCTACTTACAACAACATGATTCGAAACTGCAACCGATATAGAGAAAGAGAAAGACCTACAGATCCATCAGACTTATCATTCGAGGTACATAAATGACGTTACATAACTCGTTATTTTTCTCTATCGAATATTACATGTAAAATACAATCGCGACTTTATATTGAATAAATTATATCCATTTTACGTTTGATTCGTATCAAATAAATGTTCTTAAGAATGTGTTGTTTATTTTCAATTTTCAGCTGGACGAAGAGTACTTGTCGACTGCAATTACAGAGCCCTTTTTCAGACAAGATGTAATCCGCAAAGACAACCGTCATTTAATATTTGCAACGGATTACCAGCTGGAACTACTGAGCAAGGCTAAAACATGGTACATCGATGGTACCTTCAAGATCGTGAAGAAACCGTTTTATCAGTTACTAACAGTTCACAGTTTCTTGAAGTCCGGCGAACATATGAAGCAAGTACCACTTGTGTTCATCGTCATGTCCGGCAAGAACAAGAAAGATTACAAGAAGGTAGTTTATTATTTTGCTCACCTCACCACTTTAGATCAAAATCACTATAAATGAAAGCGCGAGTAACTTTACAATGTCTTCGATCTGCATAATATGAATAAAACAAACATTAGTTTACATTTTACATGTTCTCTGTTCGCTATATAACTTTTCTCCATATTAAGTAACTTATTGTTTCCTTATTAGGTGTTCCAGGCTCTACTTCGACTTCTACCCAGAGAAGCATCAATAAAGTCATTCGTAGCCGACTTCGAGAGTGGAATATGGCAGGCACTCCGTTTGGTATTCGATAATCCACATATAAGTGGATGTGCGTTCCACTGGGGCCAGGCTGTATGGCGAAAACTTCAAGAAAAAGGTCTTCAGGTATTGTTTTAATTTTATATACCACTGCTATAATATATTTTTTCATAGTCGATTCGTGAGACGTTAAGTCGTCATATATATAGTGTTTTCAGCTCTTCACTGTTTGAACCTAGAGATACGATGGTTCACGGTATTCATTTTTACAATTTGCCTTATTTTGTTAATGATCTCATTATCTGGATCAATTTGATGTATAATACGTATATATTGTTTATTTGTAGACGACATACACCCAGCGGGATGCTGTATTCAAGTTATGTAGGAAGGTGTTTGCTCTGGTATTTCTTCCAGCCGAGCATATCCCATCAGCATTTGCAAAATTGAAAGGAAAGGCAAGAACACCCGCGTTACAAGAATGGATGACTTACATTAGTGACCGGTGGATATCCAGCAAAATTTGGCCCGTATCCACGTGGAGTGTCTTCGGTAAAAGTGTACGGACAAACAACGACGTGGAGGGCTGGCACAGTCGTTTGAATCGCAAAGCGCGAAAGAGCAATCTGCAGTTTTATCTCATGATAACTTTACTATATAAAGAAGCACAAATGATACCGTGTCAAGCAAAGATGGTATCGGAAGGAAAACTTACAAGACATCAAACAAAAATGATCCGTACCTTGCACGGAAAAATTTTTAAGATGTGGAGGATGTACACCAATAAGGAAATCAGTACTAACAATCTTCTACGATTGTGCGGAAGAATCTACGGTCCACGAAGTTGAAGAACTAAGAACTGAGAGAGAGTGAGAGAGAAAGAGAGGGGATGAGAGAGAGAGAGAGAGAGAGAGAGAGAGAGAGAGAGAGAGAGAGAGAGAGAGAGAGAGAGAAAAAAAAAATGCCGTTAATTTTGTGAATAAACTGATTACTAGTCTTAACTAAGTTACATTTTTTGTTTGTTCCCTTGCTTGTAAGCTGCTATTTTTTTAAGACAAATATACACACATGCAAAGAATGTACGTCTGAATGCGTCTGTCCATGTGTGCGTCTCTCTCTCTCTCTCGCAAATTAGAAACAAAATAATTGCCAGAAAGGGATAAAGTGAAACAAAGCAAAATACATCTGAGCCCGTATACATAAAACTCACCAGCCTGAGTGCACATACATATCCACATACATACACACATGCATGCATACATACATACACACACACACACACACACACATACATACCTACATACATACATACAATTGATGCTGCATCGATTAATTGCTTTTGACACCAAAATTCACTAATAAGGCAAAAATTAATGCCGCAGACACGTTATCACTAAAGTAACAGGGGTAAATTTTTTCAGATGATCAGGCGTAGGGCTCTTGCGCGTGCCCACAAAAAAATCGGTAATCTGAAATCTGACGTTTCAAACCTGAAACGTAAGATAAAGAAAGAACTTACGAAATTTGAGCGACTACGTAAAATACTATGACTGTTGCCAGAACCGACGGAATTAGCACCAAGTAAAAGAACCGATGCAGAGGTGTACAAATGTATATCCGATCCCAAGAAGACGGAATCTTGTAAGACGAAACCTCCTTGTATGCAATGCATTTGCTTCACGTTAGTGAAATACATAAGTTACCTATACCGTACACTTGTATCGGCTAAAAACTTTGTTTTCTGTATGTGAGACTGTATATCAGTTTAGGTCATTTTAATTACTCACAAAAGTGTACATTTAAGTTGTTGGAACTTTAAATTATATCTATTTTACACTACGACACAAAGGTTACCATTCTACGTTACATTTTGTTTTTATAAAATACTTTTTTTTTTTTAAAAATTAGATGTCTTTTCTATAACTCATCATAGCAAAACGCAATAATGTTCTGAACTAAATGTATGTGAAATTATCACAAAACAACTAAATATGCAATTTTCAACCATTTTTCACGTACAATTTTATTTGTAAATCATAAAAAAAACGTTCAAATACGAGAAGATCTCTTGTAACGTATGTATTTTGCTTGATAATTAAGGTTTTGAGACCATGTTTGTGAGTAAATATAAACAAAATATGGATCGATTTGTGTATGTGAAATTTCAGTTATTACTCTTGTGCCGACGATTTTTCTAAATATATCAGTATATCTTGCTAAGTATTTTCTTTTAAAAATAAATATTTGTTACAACTATATATAAAACTTGCATAGTATCCACTTGCTGTTTGAAGAAAAAGTTGGGCCGAATTGTCTTTCTATTGGGCCGAATTGTCTTTAAAGTTGGGCCCAATTGTCTTATTTTCGGTCCAAGTTGGGCCGAATTGTCTTGGGCCGAATTGTCTTTGGGCCGAATTGTCCATAAGTCCTTTAACACTATATCAATTTGTCTTAGGCGGAAAAAATAAAAAATGGTTGGTTCAGGTTACCCGACCGCCTTAAGTGTTCAGCGCAGACCCTACCGTTCTTTCGCTAAAAAAAAGTTCCTTCGCCAAAAAAGTCGCCAACCCCGTCTGTGACGATGACGATTTGCACCAAATTAGACCATACCCTGCTACTCAACTCGCCGTGAAGCTTAATAACTGCCGTCACGGTAACAGTGGCAATTATTTATTGTCAGTGAACATGATTGGACATTCATGGACCTGTTTCAATCATCAAAACACCCAGTCTTCATCCCGAAAGAAGACCGGATGCTGTGCTCGGTTTCGCCGACAGCTGCAGCCAAAGACGGATACAAGGTTAGAAATGTCTCAAGATATAAATCAAGCCTGACTAAAATGAAACTGCCCATTTTAAATATTGTCAGACGTATATAAATGTCACTCCCAGAATTCTGATTTAATTTTAAATACAAATAATTTACAGATGGTTTCTTCCATTGAAGCATTGAATAATTAATACATTGAGTTTAATATGATATCTAGAACCACAGAACATGCTTGACGTAACATTTTGATACATACTTAGTATGTAAAAGAGCAATCCAAATTGTTTGTACACCAAGATCATTGTGTCCATTTCATGGTTCTACTCTTGAAAATGGACTGAAGAGCACCTGGGGTCCTCTTCCATCAACAAAACTAGCTGCCAAGGGTACATAAATATAAAAAGACGCTTTATAAGGCAGAACGTTTACTCGCGGTGAACCTTAATTATAATACATATGCATGTACAGTGTATTCATGCATTAAAAAAAAAAAAGCCTACCGACCTACCCTAATGTTTTTGCTATGTAACCTGAACCACACATAATTTTGTGTGGCCTTATGGTAAGGTAGTGACTGATGTTAACCTGCCCTACTATTGTGTATCAGTAATATTTGTTTATTGTTTTAATGATACGGGTGAACTCCTTCATCGAATAAAGAATGGCGAATTTCGTGGGTTTACACAACTTATCTGTCAGTTTGTAATAAACTCACAGTATACAGCATGTAAAGAGGTAATCAATAGCGAACCATTAATGAACATCGTATAAGTATTTAACATGTTTCTTTAAAGAGTTACGTTTTTGTCCTCCTCTGGCATTTAAACCTAATTTTTAAACAAAATGTTATCCTCTAAGTATCTACTGTATTCCCTTCCTATTTCTTGCTATATCCTTACTGTTCCCAGTCATCACTATTTTTGTGTTCAATATAAAGAAGAGGTGGATAGTGTTCTGAACAAAAAAGGTTTTGAATACATTTTATACCCGACTTTTACTTTGAAGATAAACTCAGCTGCTTCGGTGATCCTTATTTTGGTCTGCCAGTGTCCTGTATTTCCATTTTTGCCAGTTGCAAAATTAAAACTATCTTTATAAAGCTGTATGTTTCATTGTTTAATTGTTAGCACGCTTACTCTGTAGACTTTGTCGAAATAGTTATGTTATGCTGTGAATATATAGTTACATTTTTTATTCTAAATATCATTCACGTTCATTAGAAAGTAATGAAAGCGGCCAGCATCAAACGCAACTCTGGTCTTTGTTGTTTTTATGTAAGCACATACTTTTGACTTTATCATGCTGCTATCAATGATATGTTGGGTGAATTCTGTCTTTGCTCTATAGCTCTTCCTTCGAAACTATTGATGTCGTAAAGAATATGCTTGTATACGTGCATTTTTCTTTTCACCATCTCATCACACATATTAATACTATAGAACCCATCTGTGCTTACACTATTTTTTCTTCACTCTGGCCTACTTTGTAACATTTTACTGTACTCATTAGAACACATCACATCAAAGGTTTTGAATAAATTTTATACCCGACTATTTCTTTGAAGATAAACACAGTTGCTTCGGTGATAAGTGATGACACTAATAGCACTTGGTTTCCATAACAACATTATTCCAATATCAAATCAGAAGCACAATAACTGAAATAAGACAACTTTAAAAATGCTATTTATCATTGCAGTATAGAATTTGTAACTCCAAACATTTTCTGTTTTAGACAAAGATAAAAAAAAAGGATTTACTGTATTGATTTTGAAAGAAATGACCGTTCTGATGAGTTATGGCCAATGAATCTTGAGTATTTTGTATGACTAATAGTGTCAACGTAACTCTTCTATTTAAAGATATGACAAGACCTCACCTGAACAATCCTACCCTTGCACAGGTGTGCAGTGGTAAGTCATATTTGGCTTTTGTATCAGTGTTGGTACTAATACTAATGGATGTCGAGGTGGGTGTGGGACTGTTTGAATGTGGACAGACGGTGTGTGAAGGCAGAGGTTTTGATACATGCCAGCCTCACCCAGTTAGCGGAAAAAAATGCCAACCTTGTAGAGACTTCATAGAATACTGCAACTCAACGAGGATGCCACAAGGGTGCAATCCATACTGTCTTGGTAAGATGCTAATTGTATATTAAAAGTCATATATATAATTATACGCCATTTCCAAGCCTTCAGCTTATTTATATGCTCGTCTTTCTGTCTTTCTGTCAGTCTGTCCATCAGCCAGTCAGTCAGCTTAGCTGTTTCACTGTTGGTCCATCTGTTTACCTATCATATTTAAGACCGCCTTCCTAGGTATTTATCCTTTTGTCCACCTGCATGTTTGTATATGTTTCTCTAAAATATATTCCTTTCTGTCTCTATCTCTCTTGAATATAATTCCATGCATTTGCTCATCCGTCCGACTGCTTTACCACATTCAAATCAATCTATACTTTTTATAAAGTTTTGTTGCAAAAGAGATTAAAAGCACAAAATTCCAACAAATTTCAAGCACCTATAATGTAATAACTACTTATCATAATCAGATCTGTTCTCTTAGATTTTATTTGCAAATACTTGAAAGATCTGTTGTGCTGTGTTTCTTTATTTTCTATTTTTAAAGTTTTTATTTTTTATTTTTTTAAATATTTGACTTGAAGAGGTTCCCAGATTCTTTTCAGTTTTATAGATTAAGAACTCAAACCTATAAATAACCAATTATTAACGTATTGAATTTAAATATGTCATTTTTAATATGAAAATTGCTACTGCAACTGCATTCTATCACTAATGATTGTTTAATTATTTCTTAATAGATCAACAGAGAGTGGAGTATGAAGCGACCTTTAAGAACAGTAAGTATTAACGTCCTTTTAAAACATTAGCTCGTTTATATGGCTATATATTTTTTTTTCATTTGGTGCACAATTATATTATACATAACATTAACACCCAAAGTTGATGGCTAAATTAAAATACAGCATCAAAATCATGATGTATTTCAAGCAGCAACTTGTCTGTTGTTGTTTTTTTAATTTTTATATTTTTGTTTTTTGTTTTCAGCAGTTGTTTAAGCATAAACATGTCTGAGATGAACTTTGTATATTCACATTTAAAGCATGCCTTCCCAATGAATATATATATATATACAGTCTGTTTACAATTCTTTTCAGTCACCAATAAACACACCTCGCTCTTGGGTTCTTTGATAGCTGCGAAGGGTATGCCATTTGAGCGTACACACATTTTTCAAATACATGCACTTGTAAATGATAATAAATTTTGGACCTAAATCCAAACTAAATTCAAAGTAGAAACAAGTATCCATGTAAAAAAAGAAAAACCACGATAATTAACTCTATTTACAGAAAAATGATTTTTACTTTTTTTATTCTATACCCCCCAAATTGTTGTATTATGCATAAAAAATTGACAAATAATGTATTGTGATAGTCTTAACTAAGCTTTATATGAGTTGATGAAACGAAACTCTGTATTTTTAACAATGATAATATAACTTAATGCATGTAACAGGACATACATACATACATACATACATACATACATACATACATACATACATACATACATACATACATGCATGCATGCATACATACATAAATAGTTATATTTGATGATATGTTCAAGAAATCTGTATCATTACAGATAATTTCAAGAAAAAGAAGGAAATCCTCCAAGAAAACATAACACATGGTAAGAAGTAATAAGGTTACATACCAGTATATAGAAATAGTTATAAGGAAGTCAAATATACTTGCTGTATATATTCAAAGAGCTCTTTCATGTTTAGAAAGCTATCTTATTGATTGCAAAAAGGAAAATGAAGAGAATAATGCTTATAATTGCAAACACATTTATTTTTAAAATATTAACACAACTTACAATAGTGACCCACTCACTCACAGTTAATCCTCACTTAAAAGTATACACCCCATTTTACTCGAGTTGTCTTTCTTTGGATGTTGTGTACTTGCAATGTTTGATGGTCACTTTTGATGACATTTCTGTGAATTTAAGGGTCAATTTTATTTGTTCTACATTTCTTTCCTTTTCAATTCTTCATATTTACAGCGCTTCCTTTGCACTGAAAAAATGGCATTATTTCCATAGAGTTACCATATCATGGCATCATCACATTACAGATACATATAAAATTGTTGGACAGATGTGTGGATATTTTGAAATGTAAAAAGTCTGCTCTTCCAATCTAATAAAAGTCAAATCTTCACAGACTTGCCTTACCTTGAGTAACTTTGGTCTGTGGAAACCTGATTTTGATTGGAATGTCAGCTACTCTAAACCACCAATCACCATAGGAATACTTAAATACAAACTTGGTTATTTAGATTCTTGAAACATTTTGTTTTTAAATTTTAAGATAGCATGCATTTTATTTCTCATTTTGTATAATTATTATATAGTCTATATTATTTTCTTTATTTTTGCATTATAATAAACTTAGCACTTCAAGAATTTAAAAGCCCTATCCTTTTTTGAAGAGATTAACATACATTAAGACAAAACATTATTTTTCAGCGATGCAGCAAATTCAGATTTTGATGATGACGATTCGTAATCAGACAATACTATTAGGTATTTAAAAAAAAGCATTTAGCAACTTCACAATTCTCTCTCTCTCTAGCTCTCTCTTTCTGGCTTATCAGTGGTGGCAATATGTATATGGCGAGTCATCACTATAAAATTAAATTCGAAGAAGTTGTTGCGGATTGTATATTTTTGTTAAGTCTGAAATAGCACTAAAAACAGAAATTATAATATAAAGTGTCATTAAATTGCTAAAAAAGAAATCCAAAAGCGATCATAAATCATGTTTTCAATATACAGAAACTCGGAGTTGAAATATGTGCGAATAAATCTTTCAATGTAGGGCAGAAGAAAAAAAACAGGGTAACTGTGACACTGGCATTAATGGGACACTTATAATATTTCTGTTATAGAATCAAAGAAATGAAATACATGTATTTGAAGTAAGATCATATAAAACCAAAGTGAATTGTGGCCCCATCTTGTCAATATCAGAAAGAAGTAATAATGTGAGTACAATTGCTGCATGAAATGCAACTACGATGGTTTTCTGCATACAAATTAAGTCCAAAATAATCACTGCTGTAATTGTTGCTTTGTTTCAACTCAAATGACGAAATTTTTAAAAATTATATCATTAACCACATGACGTCAAATTGACGTGAGGTCATGAAATAGGTGCTCATTCATTGAGCCATTCGCATCTTAATTTCTTGCGTTTGGGAGTATAGCATTCCTTAACAGTTGATAAAAATGAAATATTTTCTAGAGAAGGGTGTTCCCTTGCACATCAAAAGTGATTTTATTGTATCAGCGCAGCAGTATTATACAGCGATTAGATGTCCCATTACTGTCCCACTTTCCCCAATACATTCGGATCACTGGGATATTACTTGCTTAAAATTTTAAAATTACCATCCATGTTCATTTCTTGAGTAAGCCGGAGGTAATCCTTACCCACCTGTCCCCATTATACAAAGCAGTGATGATACGACGCGTCGAATCTGTCCATCTGTGCAAGCTTGCATGCATTGAAATCGCAGGACTTACATAATATAACACTTCAATGCCATCTGTCTGTGCTGGCTTGCATGTGTTTATGTGCTGGTGCATATCTGCACAATTACACAGGGCTGCCAGAATATTTACTGAGATATATTCATACGTTCAAATGAGATTATTTAGATATAACGATGGTTACTAGAGTTATGATTGATAATTTTAGGGATGGTAATGGCATGTTAATGTGAATAGGGTCAAGTAGTGGGGTGGGTGGCGACAGCTGAGAAAATATAAATGCATATATATGCTGCTTTGATGTATACTTTGTAGCTAGAACTAACACGTTACATATACATGTCTTCATATGACGACAACAACAGCAAAATCCCCATGCTTTTTGTTATATATTACCAACCTAAAAGAGCAAGTGGCTCAGAAGTCACAACCCAAAAATCCATATCTTTCTATTACAACTGCATACACAAAGTCTGGTCAAAAATATTGATGTGATACTGTCATTGTAAATTTAATTTTTTTTATACTTCCGGGGTTTCGTGAATTAGCACCCAGCGGTTCAGAAAAAAGGTGGTAATGGGCAGACAGAGGGTATCATAATATTCCTGACTCTAAAGCATACAGATAATTAATATTTATAATGGTAACAAGCTCTGACAATTTATGAACCCTAAAAATGACGCCAGTCATCAATATATTCACTTGACATAAATTGTCTCATTTTTATTGTTGCAATGTATATATATATATATATATATATATATATATATATATATATATATATATATATATATATATATATATATATATATATATATATATATATATATATATATATGTATATATATATATAAATTCATTGTGCACACCACTCAGTATTGTTATATATGATCAATATCGATCCTCACTGTTTATCCTCTTTTGTATTTTTAGCACTTTTTATACATGCTCTGCAAAATATAAAACTATTTTTTGCGGCCATATACAATTTAATTCTAAAAAAAAGAATAAAAAGAAGCCCAGTACACATGTTATGTCAGAGTTGCATGTGTAGCAGTTACCCCATTAACATTAGGTAACTGGGACACTAGATACCATGCTTATTGGACTTCTTCACTGTGGCAGAAGGAAAAAGCATAAGTAGATATACAAAGTAACATTAAATGGAAAACACAGACTGTTCTTATTAGGATAACATGAGAGGTTCTTTTCTTAGGCGTCTCCAGTTACCCCATTTTTCCCCTTTTTGATTGAGGGACATAATTCTATATTTCATCTTTCTATTTTCTCTTTTGCCGAGATAATGTTTCTATTCCTGTTGTATTTAGATTAATCCCTAACTGAAACCATTGCATATGCATATTTATTTATTTATTTATTTATTTGTTTATCAACAGACAGAATGCAGAATGAGAATCACAACCTTTCCAAAATAATCAATAAAAGTAAGTGGAATTTTATACATAGACCAAGTTTCATCTGTCATGGAAATTACTTTTTATTATGTGGCTATTAATGTTTATTTCCAAGATGAAGTGGTACGTATAAATTGTAAGGAGAAGTATGAAAGTTGCATGCATTTATAATGGTAGGAGTTTTCTTAGGGCTTACCTACTATTTAGGAAGCAAATTGATTAATTACGTGGTTAGCCTGAACATCCATCTTTACTTCCACACAGCTATTGTTCTAATCCAGCATGAATATTTCTCCAGATTTCCAACCCATGCCATCTTGTGTGCTCTATAAACATTTAGTATCTCGCACCTAATACTAAAGGCTGTTACTTGCAAGCCTGCATCACAGCTCGTCCAGGTCATTACAATCCATATAAGGTTTACTATTAGGGTGTATTTACAACAAAACCAATAGTAAATAAAGCCTTATATGGATTGCAACGAACTGGGTGAGCTGTGTCGCAAGATTAGAAGTCAGACTGCTCACGAAATGAACTTGTAAACAACCCCACTGCCTGCACAAATAGTTTTGAGTTATTATTTCAGTCTTTTTGCGTTAAATGTGTCAAGAAAAGATAAAGATAATAAATTTAAAACAATAGTGTTTGATGTGCTAGCTTAAGGATTAAAATTTCTATATTTTCTGTAACTTTTTTTGCTAATTCGTTATTAAATGATGTAAAAACAACAGCAAGCGTTTCTGCAAGTAAGTATAGCCGATTTCAGCCTATGGTGGCAGTAGCGCTGCAAGGGAAGAAAGAGTAACACCTGGGTAGCAGTTTAGTATCAGACGCAAGATACAAAAAGTCTAGAGAAACTTGGAAGACGGCTTGTGTAGATGTCTAAAAAAGAAATCTTGAGAAATATTTGCACTGGATTAGAATGATAGTGATCGGAAAGTAAAGGTGAATGTTGAGGCTAACAGCATAGTAACATTTTGCTCCTGTCGGCAAATTTCTAACCTCTCCACACATAATATAGTCGCACCATGCTCCATTTTGGAAATGTACAGTAATAATAAAAAATAAAAACAGAGGAAACTTGGTGTATGTTGTACATTATCTTTTTTTCTAACACATTGCGCCCCTATTTGATAAGTCACATTATAAATTAAGAAGTTTGTTAATGTCCACTGCTTCTTCTGTTCTGCTCCAAAAATGTCATTTGTATGAATGTAACATAAGTCTTAGGGATAACATTTCTATTGACAAACCTACAAGATCTAACTCTAGATATAATATTCATTAGCACTGTATAATATTTAGGAGCGCTATTATTTATTTGCAGATTTGTTCTTATCTCTGATGATTATGATTTTGAAATTCACCAAATTAGAAGCACATGTTATTTTGTAGCTGAAAATTGTTCGACCAAAATGGAGAACAGAGTTTTTAATCTGACACAGAGGATTATGAGTATGTATATGCACACTCATAGAAATCAGAAAATACATTATTATTAATGGTTTAACTCATTTTATGACAAGTAATTCAATGCATTATTATCAGTGGTTTAACCAATTTTATTATGAGTAATTAAATGCATTATTATCAATGGTTTAACACATTTTATGATGAGTAATTCAATGAATTTCAATTCACATTTTTATAAGCAGTCTTAACGAAGTAAATCGTACTAATTCATAAAATATGCAAAAGATGATATAGATAATTAGAATATATTTCAATGTACAATAGCTTTCACAGTAAGTAATTTATGTTTTATCTTTCTGAAGAGGAGATTGTTGTACACAAATTTTACTACTAGAGAAGGAAATGTTCAAATTGTTAGTAAACAAGGAAATGTAAACATTTTAATTTTACGTAGATTGTACAAAATATCTATAGACACTTTAGAATATATTAATAATTTGTATTGTGCATATGACATCATTAGGTGGTCTTGGAGAGAAGGGTGGGTGTGGGTGAAAGAAAACAAGGGTTCTGGGAAAACATCCTACTATAGAATGACTTTATGGGTCGATCCCAAGATGGCAGAGGTGTCATAAATATCAGCCTTGGTCAATGGGCAATTAGTCCTCAAAGTGGGCGAGTAATTTATGTAATTATAAATGACAATGAGAGGTGACCACCTAAGTACTGATGCATGATATGTCAGCGCCTTTTGTACAGTGAGCAAAAGAATCTATTATTTGCATTTCTTTGAGGATATTTTCAGTTTTCTTTATCCTTAATATTCTACCTAAAATGTCAAGCATTATAATCTCTACTATTTTAAAGCTTTGCAATTTCAGCCTGTTTTCTTCATGAATTTAAAATTAACAAATAAAAGAAGAAAAGGAGTACTACTAATGTTTGGCATCATAGGTGTAGCATTGAAAACTAAAACATTTCTAGATTTTTGTTCCAAATGCATTATGTATTCACCAGATACATAATTCGAGGCAAACATGTATAACAATTCTTAACTTAAATTAAAAACTCCAGGAATAATCAATGGACTAAGGACTGAAGCTTATGCATTCTTTAGATATGTTTCAGTCTCACCATCCTTGTATTTACTGCAAATATCGTCTTTCATTCCTCATCTGTTGTTGCATGGTTGTCAGAGTTAGAGAATGACCAATGCAAGTCCTTTATTGCCAATACCCTCTCATGAAAAACTGATTTAGGTAGAAAATGTCACTTTCAAAAAGTCTAAAAAAAATAATTCTTCAGAATTTCTACTTATATCAGTATAAAAAATAATTCAGTGTCGCTGTTGAGCTATACATTTGATAATGTACTTACATTTTCAGCTGAAAAGTCTACAGAAGCCCATGTTGAACATAAAGGTAAAAATGACAGGACTGTCTAATATCACAAATTTGATTTGGCTTAGTTATAATTTGCTGATTTTTGTTGTTGTTAAAACAAATTCTGCTAGTGCTCTTATATATTAAAGATTTAACTTAAATTATGAAAAGTATTGAAATGCTGAAAACTCCGAAAACAAAGATCAATAAGTAAACAGATCTGTCTTCTGAAATAGGCAAGTATGTTGGTAGAAAGGTAGGTAGATATATGCATATAGATAGATAGGTGAGTGGGTAGCCAGGTAGAAAGATAGGTTGGTTGATAGATAGATAGATAGATGTGTGTGTCTGATAAGAAATATACTTCAAGCTAGCCTACCAATTAGCTAGGAAAATTAATAATAGTTTGATCTAGATAAGGCAATTGAAGAAAATATACATCATGTACATTCATGCTTAAATTTGTTTCGGCTTGGTATGGTACATATTTATATGTCTGTTATGTTCTTTTTCTTTTATTTCCAGATATTACGCTAACTATGATTCTAGTGGCTGTGATTCCATCTATATGTACATCCTCCATTGTCATTCTAGTTGTCTTTATACGTAGACGTCATATTTTTAAACGCAAAGAAAGGTATGTTTGCATGATAAATCACTTTAGTTCTTTCAAATTTGTTTAACCGCAGCAAAATGGCCAATTTTATCAATACAGTATATAAACCTTACAACTTGTTGTTTCCCTTCTCTCCAAAAGATATATTCTTCGTTAGTTTCCACCTACCCTCCTACCAATTTTAAAAATGAAAAGCATCAAAGATATTAAAAAATCGCACAAAACATACTCATTTCATTCATTGATTTATAATTTCTTACTCGATTGCTATCAAGCAGTCCCTAACATTCTTTGTGTTTCAAGCCTAATGGAACTTCAACACTAACACGGTGTCCATATTTGTGTGGGCGAGTCTGTGTTTTTCATACAACAGGAGTGATGTAGTTCATAGTTTTCCATAAGCTCCAGACAATTCCATAAATTTCTGTAATGTTGAGATGTAAGGGCATATTTTCCCCCCTCATTTCAGTTTTATTTTTGGAAATATTAGAATTAGACATTGCATACATTGGATGCAGAGACATAGTGTTTACCTTCTGTGTATGCGTAGGCCTTGCATCCACCCCTTCACTGAATATGGACTCTTCCAGCAACCGGAAAATGACAGTGAGCAGGCTCCTCGTTTACATTGAAAACTTCCATTTGGTTTGAAACGCGAAGATGACAATGTTAGGGACTGCTTGGCATGTAAATGCATCGCAAGAGAGGTAATTCAACCATACACAATAGGTTACTGTAACCTAATTTTCACACTTGAGAGACTTTTTTGTTTTTTAAGTTATCTGTTTGTTACACCCTCAGTACAGTGGAATGGATCCTATCTCACCAACACTCATGAAAATTGGTATGTGGATGTATATCAAAAGGTGCAACCCACCAATTCCAAAAATAGGTCAGTGTGACCTAATTTTCAGGCTATAGTGACTTTCATATTTTCCTCTTCATCAGCCTGTATAGTCGGATACTCCAAATGTGATTCAGTTTGTGAGGGGATTCGTGATTATGATTGAACACATTGCGAAGATATGAATTATAACGGTTTCTTTCTTGTTCATCAATGTGATAACATGCAACAGGATTCCCATCACACATTAGCCAGTAATAATTAAAAAGTAGCAAAGGTTGCATTATAATTCAAATAAAGATGCAAGAAATGCTGCTTTTATTATTTAAATGTGATATATAGAACCATTTTGTTATGGAGATTTTCAGGCCAAACACCATCCCTAACAACTGTGACAGCTTTCCTTTACAGTTGCCATCTTTACTAAAGAGGAAGAAACTCTTGATATATGCACATCACCTATTTCACCCAAATATGCACATGGAGTTGACCATTGTTCAAAATTGGCACCTGTCCACCAGTCCGATGGTTGGGTCCGGTCAACAAAAAATTTATCTTGCTGTTCCTTATAGCAGCTGAAAATGTTACAAGCTTATGAAAAGCAATACTGGGGGACCATTACATGTTTTGGAAGAGCATTAACTTTTTAAAGTTGCTTATCCTTCAGGCCAAAGAGAAATTTAGAGAAAGGTGGAACACTGTGAATTGACCGTGTTGGCTAAAAACGTCTGGATTTGGGTACCTAAGTTACAGATATTCTTGATCATCTCTGAGGTTGGAGTACATTCATTGATAAAGGTGGACATTCTACTAGTTGCTGCTTATTACTGTTACAGAAGTTGTGGTCTTTCTGTCAATCTTTTCCATTACTATCGCACATTATTCTAGTAAAAGGCACCTGCTGTTTAAACTTTCGAATTATATCTAGCCCAGAATTATTTTTTGTTTAGATGGTTTCCATCTATCCTTGACTTCCTATCAAAACTATATAGTTTTAAAACCCTAATGCCATTAAAAGCGACTGATCTTACGTTTGAATCTGGGTTTATTTAGAAGCATTTTATATTTTAAATCTTGGTGTGACATTCTGAGCAACAGTCTCAACTATTTGATGTTGTATTTGTAACAATAATTAATAGTTATCTGATTTACCTATTAAAATATAATATTCCTTATTTTACTACTATGATGTTTAGTTAGTTTATTATATATTCACATTAATGGGAAGAAAATATTAAAGGTGATAAAATAAAAAGAACGAAGTAAATATACAGTAAATAAAGAAAACAACACAATGTCAATCTATGATGGGCTGTACAAGCCATAAAGATATGAGACTGAATTGAGTATACTTTTTTTAGAAAGATTCTAGATCAATTTTACGATAATTGACATTCAATAAAGAAATGAGTCTCGTTCACTTTTTATCATTCCATTATATCATTTGTGCAGTCTTCACATAAGGCAAACTTTAGCCAGATGTCTGCTATTATTATTATTATTATTATTATTATTACAGGTCTCTCAATTTGCAGGAAGGTATGTACATACTAAATATGTTTTAGAGTTTCAAACAGAATTTTACGAATCATATTCCGCAGATATTTCTCCAAGATATTTAAAAGCAATTAAATGATTTATATTTAAACTGACAGTTTTGGCGATGCTTTGTAAGTGCCTCTGTAGTCATTTTCTTTAATAGTGTAACAGATTTAAGTGGGTACTTGAATGATGTGTTAAAATGTATCTGGGTATATGGCAACTGGGACATGCTGGACGTTATCCACTTTTAAGTTTGATTTTGGCTTACATTTCTAAGCATATTTATATATCCTGCCAATGAAATTGTGGAGGGGTGGGGTATTCTGGAGTCGGCTTGTCCATATCTCTATCACATTATTGTTTCTTTAATATATCCTGAATTATATAATATATGTGAATGAAACTTGGCATGCTTTTGTATCATGACTACATTGTATCCTATATGCTTTTGTATCATGACTAGACATTGTGTCCTGTATTCTTTTGTATCATGACTAGACATTATGTCCTGTATGCTTTTGCATCACAAATAGACATTTTATCCTGTATGCTTTTGCATCATGACTAGACATTGTATCCAGTATGCATTTGTACCACAACTAGATATTTTTTCCTATATGCTTTTGCATCATGACTAGACATTGTATCACTTCAGTTTTTGTATCACGACTAGACATTGTGTCCTGTATGCTTTTGTATCATGACTAGACATTTTGTCCTGTATGCTTTTGTATCAGAACTAGACATTGTTCTGTATGCTTTTGTATCATGACTAGACATTAGATCCTGTATGTTTGTGTATCATGACTAGACATTGTGTCCTGTATGCTTTTGTGTCATGACTAGACATTGTGTCCGGTATGCTTTTGTATCATGACTAGACATTAGATCCTGTATGTTTGTATATCATGACTAGACATTGTGTCCGGTATGCTTTTGTATCATGACTAGACATTAGATCCTGTATGTTTGTATATCATGACTAGACATTGTGTACTGTAAGCTTTTGTATCATGACTAGACATTGTGTCCGGTATGCTTTTGTATCATGACTAGACATTAGATCCTGTATGTTTGTATATCATGACTAGACATTGTGTCCGGTATGCTTTTGTATCATGACTAGACATTAGATCCTGTATGTTTGTGTATCATGACTAGACATTGTGTCCTGTATGCTTTTGTGTCATGACTAGACATTGTGTCCGGTATGCTTTTGTATCATGACTAGACATTAGATCCTGTATGTTTGTATATCATGACTAGACATTGTGTCCGGTATGCTTTTGTATCATGACTAGACATTTTGTCCTGTATGCTTTTGTATCATGACTAGACATTAGATCTTGTATGTTTGTATATCATGACTAGACATTGTGTCCTGTATGCTTTTGTATCATGACTAGACATTTTGTCCTGTATGCTTTTGTATCATGACTAGACATTAGATCCTGTATGTTTGTGTATCATGACTAGACATTGTGTCCTGTATGCTTTTGTGTCATGACTAGACATTGTGTCCGGTATGCTTTTGTATCATGACTAGACATTAGATCCTGTATGTTTGTATATCATGACTAGACATTGTGTCCGGTATGCTTTTGTATCATGACTAGACATTTTTTCCTGTATGCTTTTGCATCAGAACTAGACATTGTTCTGTATGCTTTTGTATCATGACTAGATATTAGATCCTGTATGTTTGTGTATCATGACTAGACATTGTGTCCTGTATGCTTTTGTATCATGACTAGACATTGTGTCCGGTATGCTTTTGTATCATGACTTGACATTAGATCCTGTATGTTTGTATATCATGACTAGACATTGTGTACTGTAAGCTTTTGGATGATGACTAGACATTATGTCCTGTATGATTTTGTGTCAAGAATATACATTGTATCCTGTATTCTTTTGTATCACGATTTGAAATTGTATCCTGTAAAAAAATGGACTTTGTCTGGTCAGTATTGTAAGAGTTATCCCCATTAAAAAATTATGTCCATCTCCCCATCACACAATAGATAGTTAATATCTTTTGAACCATCTGAGATATCTTTATGAAATTTATTATGCATTTCTATCATGACAAGAGTTTATGTCACATATAAGAATGGGTTTTGTCAGATTAGTACTTTTAAACAAAGTGCGGGTATTCAGTAGGCACTCACTTATTGACAGATCTAGTTGTTTTTTTTCCATGGAAACATGTGAGATTCTTGAATACAGCTGAGTGAAAATGAGAATGAGAAGTAGCGAGATCATATTGTTGAAAATATTAAAAGTAATAATAAGTGATTTTTTTTCATAATTTTACGGTCTTTGTCACAAAGGAAAACAGCAGAAAAGTTAAGTTAATTATATTTGAAATCAGATAAAAATTCTGATCTGTAGATTAAATAAGAAAATCGTTTCTTCTCTTTGGTTCATTTTTCATTTTTCACAAAATGTCAGGATGTAGAACAACCAGCAGTAGGACAGTTAAAAATACAAAACTTTTCATATCCATTATAGGAATATACTTTTCATATCAATTATATGAATAGACTTTTAAGAAACTGACATCTTGGTAAGTGAATAATTATTGTGTAGCAATATTGATTGCATGGCAGTATATGGTACTCGGCATTTAGCGATAAGACACATTCAGTAGCCAAATATGTTACCAATGTGTAATCCAATTTTTCCCCAAACATTGGACTAACCAAAGTGGATTACCTGTATATATTCTGTTCAACCAATAAAGCTGTTATGATTATATCTTAATAGATTATGTCATGAGTTTATGATCAAAATACAAGCAAAACAATTCACTTTTCACATAGACCTTACTGCATTTTGGTTAACTACCAGAAGAAATTTATAATAGATTTATTTTAACCGATATAATTGGTTTTTACAACTGAGATCACTGTGCATTTCATCAGATTATAAAATAATTTTACACAGCACTCACTTTTATGTTTTTCATTTTTCACAAGTGTCAAATTATGTTACTGAATCATTATATTGCCTTGATAAAGTGGTTTTCTTACAAAATTCCTGCATTAAAAGTTTGTTCAATGGTTGTGTTGCTTGGTTCTTTCATTTTTGTTTTGATTGCTGCACCAAGTTGTACTTTGGCAAGGCCACAAGTGGCGAGACATCAGAATTTTCTTTTATGTAAAAACAAGGGACAGTCAAAAAGTTCAATATGAAACCCATAACATCTTTCATTTTTCTTCACATTTTATCATGTATTAATTTCATATACTTCTAGCATATTCTCCATTTCAATAATATGAAATCAGCATTGCTGTGGTCATCAGAGGTTGAATTTGGTGATGAACCCCTTATTTTGAATAAATTGAAAGTTCATGATTGTTAATTACAATATGCCTAAGAAAATTGGAATGAGCATTAATGACAATAATGAAATTAAGAAAAACCAATGATGTTGTCATAGTGCCATGATCAGCAAAAATGGTGTCAGAGGTATACACTATCATATTTTGCAGTCAAAATGGATAAGCCTTCTTTTCTGGAACAATGAGCCAACACAATATACTGCACTTGATCAGGTAAAACAAAACAAGAAACTTTTAAGTTGCAACAAAAAGTATCCAATGCAAATTGTATGTCCAAGTAAAAAGTATATTTGTGGTATGGGAGATTCATGAAAGAAGACAAAGAACATCATACTTTGTACAAATTGAAAGCAAAGTTAGGAGTTTGCAGTCAATCAGGGGCCACAACTCTCTGAATAATGTGGAACACTTGAAATTAAAATAATTCAAGGTCTCATCGATATAAAGCTACATACCAAATTTGACTGAAATACAACAAAGTTTAGTAAAGTCATTTTGCAGAAACCAAACGCTGGAGGATGGGCAATCAGGGGCCATAACTTCTGTATATGATGTCGTGGAACACTGAAAATCAAACTTGCTTAAGGTTTCAGGACTCTAAACGACATATACCAAAATATGGCTGAAAACCAACAGATTTTGGTCAAGTTGGCTTGCAGAAACCAAAGTCAGAAGGATGAGCAATCAGGGAAACAAAACTCTTCTAAGCAAAACTAAACTAATATACGGCACATAAAGTCAATGAGACAATATTCATATCAAATGCTGAATGACTCTGGGGCTATGCTGGTTACAAGCTATTTCCCACATGTAGATATGAAGTTAACTATCATGTGCCATAACTCTATCCTTATGAAGCTGTCAAGACAAAACCCATAAAAGGCACATCTATGTCTTTAAATGATGTACACACCAAACTGCATCAGAATATGTCAGATTGGTTCCTGAGTGAGGCTGGCAACAAGGTTCTGCTGTTGTGGAGATTTAATATTGATGGAAAAAGGGAAATAACTTGCCAAAACTTGACTTGAGAAGATGAAAAATGTTGAAAGGCACATCTACATGTAATAGGCAATTCACCTACCAAATGGATTCCAATTATGTGCAAGGGTCACAGTGCTATGCTGGTTACAAGCAACAGCCGACTTGTCGAGGGCCATAACTCTATTCAAAATGGAGTTTGAGACAATGCCAATAAAGGACTCACAGTACTAAATATATGGAAGAACAGGAAGCAGTCTAGAAATGGGTGAAGATAAAATAGAGTATATATGCGTTGGGCTGGCCAGGATTGATTGATAATGAAAGTAAAAGTTTAGTGAAAAGAATCTTTTGAGAGTTTATTCTAGTTGTAATTGAAAAAATAGAGACCATGTTTTAGTGATGGAATTTCAGTCCTTTTACAGACCTGAGTTTGGAAAACACATTTCTGAAATTAGCACCTAACTCTTAGGTGCAGAATTGAAATCCCGTTTCAAACACATATAGGTCCAGAAAATGCCGTGGCTTGTATTGTTTTCTCTACACAGAAGCTTTCATCAAGGATATGTCTATACTGATAAATATAGGTTTGATCATGAGCATTCAGAAATTTAAAGTTATTGAATTTTTAATATGGTATTTGCAGAGGTTTACTATGGGAGCTGAATTAGTACTTTAGTCCTAAAAGGAACATATAGGTCTATGAGACAATGTACACACCAATTGCATCAGAATATGTTGAGATGTAATATTGATGGAAAAAATGTAATAGCTCCATCAAAATTGAACCGGAGAAAACAAAACCTTTAAAACACGTATCTACATCTAACAGGCAGATATGCATATGGGTTGCAGAGCTATGCTAGTTACAAGCAACTTCCCATAAGATAAAATTGTCACAGGCTACAACTCTATTCAAAATGGAGTTTAAAGGGAAAAAAAAACATGAAAGGCACATATAGGTATACGAGACAATGTACATGCCAAATTGCATCAGAATATGCTGAATGGTTCCTGAGCTATGCTGGTGAAAAGGATCTGCTGTACTGGAGATGTAATGTTGATGGAAAAAGGGCAATAGCTCCCCAATGAAGGAAAGAGTCACAACATATCTTGAGAAAGCGATCTTTATCATCACTTTTGACAACAGAGGAGCATCTTGGCACATGGTGTGCTGTGATCAAATGATCAACATAAAATACTACTCTAAGGTACACGTATGAAAATAATTAAGTGCAAAAAGTAAAATATAGACATTAATGTGCATTAATGATGCACCCATATTTATAGGTTTTGATAAATATGGTTGGGTACAAAATAGATATCATACTCTGCCTGGAAAATATAATGGTTGTGCCCTAGTCCACTGTGTATTGTCAGTTGCTACATGTGTGGCCATAGAATTAGCTACATGCTAAAAAGCTTATCTCTTGGTACAGGAATCGATGCCAAAGCAAGCTTAATTTTACATTCAGAATTATGCATGTGCATTTTGCTGAATTTATGTAATTAAAGGAGTTTAATTAATGATTTGCTTTATATCACTGGAAAATTTAGCACTCACAAAAATATGTAGGAGCTTGCAATCTCAACATGCATTTTCCACAAATCACATTTTGTGAGTATGCGATCATTAAATTTCAAGCCCTGTCATATTTAGATTTTACATCTTGCTTCAGTCAATATCAATATTTTCATCAAAGGCAGTAAAAGATATTCAAAATCACTTTTTAGTTTTAAAATTTAACACATGGAAACCTCTGCAATCTTGAAAAAAGTTGAGGAAATTGTCCGAATTTCTTCCAAGATAAGGCAACACTCCTTTAAGGAATATTCAAGATTTTATTACTTTTTAATCCCCGTTGATTGCTGGATGTTCTGTGAAAAATATCATTGTTACTAACCAAGCAATAAGATATTCAAAAATTGCAGTTTTAGGAAGAAATTTTGAGATGTTTAGTGAAACTTGGGCCAGCCCTACAACATGTACAACCAGAACTTAAAAAGCATCAAAAGTTAATTTCAATCCCACAATACAGCATGTCATATGTGTACCAAAAGGGAGTTTTAAAAACTTTGGTGAAAATTTGTCCTAATGACTAAACTTTGGATATAATGCTAGACAGATGTGATTTAGAATATAAATTTCTATCCAATGATTCTTATTTCTGCATATAAATCAAAAGTTCATGCAAAGTTTTTATGTAGCATCATCAATGCAACAAAATTATTTAAACATTGGTTGCTGATGAAAATGTTGGTTTTGCGAAATGAGAGTATTCATTTTGTATCTTTGTATATTGAAAAGCAAAACCCTATGTCTGACTATTTCAAGAAAGTACAAAATTGCACAAATGTTTGGTTTTTATGTTGCTTTATTAATGTTTCAATAGGAATTTCACCAGCCTATATATATATATTCTAAGCTGTCAAGTGCTAACCTTCAAAAGGATATTTACACATTATATATACCACAAATCATGTATTTTTCAGGGAATTTCTCTTTTTGGTAATTTATAAGATAGGTTAAGGTTGCATATGCCTCTATTGCATGGTTTAACTATTATTTAGGATGAGTTGACCAAAGTTTTAATGGCATTGACAAATTCAATCAAAATATCACAGATCTCTGCTGTCCCCACATGCCAAATAGTCTTTCCAAAGAGTTTCATATAATGATGTATAATTCTTTAAAGAACAAATTTTGAATGAAAAGCAACACAGAATCATTAATGGTTGACACTTACAGTCCCCCCAAAAAAATGAAAGCCTAAAATTTCTGTATCAATATTCAAATCTGAAATCAAAGTACTCTGGGTCAAAAGTATGCACTCTCACGTAGCCATCTTCACCACCACTGCTGTAGCTGAAATCAGAAAGATTTAAATATCAGCAGAAAGTATCTTTACCTTAATGTAATCATTTACTATTTAAATAATTGAGCATATATCTTCTATTAGATATATTTATTAATGTGGTCCAACTGCAACAAAGACATCATGAAATCAGTAATTGGGATGAATATTCCAACAAATGGGACATTTTGGACCCTTACACTATCTAGTTCATTGAGTTATCAGCAAAGTTTCAGAATATTTTTCAACTTTATATTAGGTTCTGCTTAATGCAGAGACTTCAAAATGTAACAGAAACATAACTGAAGAACAAGCAAGGCCTGAAAATAGTGGTGGTCCAAGGTGCTGGACCTGCAATTTTCATAATTGGACCTAATAGCTCAATGTGTCAAAAGTCTGTCCAAGAAATGGAAGTTAAAAGTATTCATCTGCAGTCTCAGAGTTGTTACTTCAGTGAGTGTAAAATGTTGTCAGAGATATCTGAAAAAGTTCGTTCCAATTAATGTTACTTATGTTTTGCTGTCTACAAGACAGTCAGACTGGGGCATCGTGTATAGAATAGAGTACGAGTCTGTGCTATTCTTGCATCTGGATTGGAGTACCAGTCCACAAGCATTAAAAAACCCACAAAACCTTAAGTCTAAGCTTGTTCAAAGAGTCTATCCATCTTATTACTTGGAAACAGAACATTCCAGTCTTTCACCTGAAGCCATATTCAGTGAGACTTGAAATACATGATGCAAAAGATATGTGAATATTGTGTGACTGGTACTCAAATCATGGGATTGAATTAGCTACTAACTAGAACACTGAAATGCGAACCGACCTTTGCACATGGTTCTGCTCCAATAGACATGACTGAAAATCAAGATGAGTCATGTGTTTATGTAACTCTGGCCACTCATCCAGTGGCAAATCCGAAAAGCTGATGGAAGCAAAAATGAGGAAAATTGCTCTCCAATAAAACAGAATAAGCCAAACAAGGATGCAAAGTTTGGTGCACATTTAAATAACACTTGAAGAAAATAATATTGTCCATATACGATGGGGGAGATTGGAAAACTATTGTGTTCTAACTGTTTGAAATTTCCTGATTTGGGTGATAGATCAAGCAACCTTTACTGCGTTACATACCACTTAAAGGTTGACCCAATTCATGCTCATGCAAGAAGCAAAGAACATTTGTAACTGTGCTTTTGTATTGAATCTGATGTTCCTCAGGCCTAATTCAGACTTGTTAATATGAATGTCGGACTTGGCTCCATCAGAGAGTGACAGGTCCTGGACATGCCATTCACAGACACTATTTTCAAGCCCTGACAAGTTTTAATTCTTTTACCTATCTAATGATATTTATATTAAAAATGTTATTAATTTTTCAATTTAAATTTAGAATTGTATACTTTATATTTGTTGATAATTTCATGAACAATGAAGCAAAAGTCTTCGAGTTAAAGTAGACTACAATGTCATAGTTAAAACAAACTCTCCTGCACGTACTGGTCCACAAACTGAAGGAGGACTATAATAGCATAGTTAAAACGTAAGCTCTCATACTGATCCATAAACTGCATGCAAAATCTACTTTCTCTAAATCTGCCTTTAAATGGGGGAAAAAAAAGGAGAAATGTGTTAATGGAACCTGGATCCTCCACCACAGTGCCAGAAAAAAGTACCTTAACACAAACTTAAGGTTGATAGACAGACAAGGGTAACACTATATGCCCCTATAACAGTAGTGAAAAAGGTAATCCAATACATAAAATCTGTCTTTTCTATCAACATCACTTTATTGACATCAATTGATAATTATGTTTAAAATATTGAAAAGTGACTACTGTAAAAACATTTATGAGTACAAAATTATCTGCATAATACCTTCAACTGATGATACAAACCTTTTTCCATCCGGGTGGAAAGAAACACTGTTGATTGGACCAAAATGACCTTTTACCCTACCAAATTCTTCCTCGAACACAAGATGGAAGAATTTAGCATCAAACTTCCCTATCCTTGTTGATGTTGTGGTAACATCCATAGCTTCTTGTCCTCCACCAAGTACAACCTGCATAAAATAAATGAACATGGGGGGATGTATATCTCTCTCATTCCAGAAATACTGGGTCTCACGCAATGTCTAACGAGTATCTTCCATGCTGAACACAAAGCATGACCAATAAATACCCACCTAATGTGAAATCTCCTACTGAATTTTCTGGATGTTTTCAGACCCTGTTTGTTTTTGAACACCAAAAATGATTTGCCAGGATAACTTTCTAATGCCTTGTAATTTTCAGAAGATGTTGTTTTTTCTGACAATAATTGTCTTCCTGAAATTGTGTTTTCAGTCACAATCTAAGACCTGACCAATCCATCATAAAACTTTACTTGACTCCAAATCTTACTGGAAAATATTCTGTCGAATGAAAAGGGTGCATTTGCACATTTAAAGTAACATTTCAAAGTCTGAAGTAACCTATATTACTTGAAATGCTGAGTAAAGATTCATGATGGAGAAGCCAAGTGTCTCAATCTAAAGTAAAAGTCTCAGTGTGTTTGATGGTAATTAACAGAGATGAAGTTCGCTTCAACTGGTCAACAAGAAAAATTTAATATAATAAAGAAACTTGCCAATAACCAGAATAATTTTAAATCCTTTGTTCCACTTGTCATGAAAAATTCTTTTTGTCTTTTTGTTATGACCACTATTTTGTGCTGGCTGCCACATGATAGTGTCTCTGTCTAAAAATAAGGCTCAGAATGGAGATCAAATACATGTATATATATGATAGCGAATGCACATCAATGTCAGGAAGATTTCAGCAGATGTGTTATTATGTTACATTTATTTTCCTTCAAAAACTAATAAATACTGAGTTTCAGGCCTAAAATTCATAAATATTTTCCAGTAAAAGAAAGTGAATTTTTTTGTAAATCATGTTTCATTGAGAATACTTACCTGATCACATTAACATCAGGAAATAAACTCTGATACTTCCCAAATCCAGCAATCATGTAAGGCGAAAATTACATCTTACCCACCACCTCACTAGGTGGCTACCCATCAAGCAGATGTTTACCAGTTTCAGCTGAGCTATACATCAATGAGGATGCTAGTATCTGTGGGGATGGGTGGAAGGTTTAATAGTAATATGGTCGGGTAAGTATTCAACATAATTACAAAAAAAATTTACTTTCTCCACTGAATACATTCCCCAAACACATTAATGTTAGGAGAATAGGTAATAGGAGGAGGAAATGCATGAGCATTCAACCTTTACCATGGAAACCCATTAAGGTAAGAATTGCTGGATTCCCTATATGAAGGATAAACCACTCTCCTAAGATGAAGAAAGCATAACTGACAGTCACGTAACCCATGACAATAGTACCTGGATAAAAGAAAAGAGCCACTTTTCTTTACCAAGCAAAACTTTCTGGGCAAATATAGCACAAGTGCTGAACTCTCACTCCTGATGAGGTTCTGCTAATGTCAAACTGCTCTGGTGGTCGTCTAGGCTGCAGCCACCAGACCTACCAGATAAAAATTTTGTTTCTGCTGAAGCTAGATCATGCAGATAAAGATTGAGAAGGTGGACTGCGCATGCCAGCCAGTGGAAAATATTATATCTCGGATCAAAATGTTATGTTTGAATGTGAGGCTTGCAGAAATCACTCCAATCTCATCAGCCGAGATCTTTATGAGGAATATCTGATATTTTGAGATCATAGTCTATGCCAAACATATTACCCATTTAAGCCACAATGCTAGGACTTGAGGGCTTATATCATCTTTCCCAGCTTTCACTGGAAGACAGAGATGTTGGGTCCCACAATTGTGCACTTCAAGTAGTGCTCAAGAGCATGGACTGGGTCTTGCATCACGAGCTCTCTTGACATATCAATCGAGGGGGGGGGGGAAATGGATGACTACTCTTTGATTGTCAACTGACAGCAACCTTTACTTAGCTATAAAGCCCAGTTGCATCATTAGGACCACTATGAACTGGCAACATTTCAGGTCAACTAAAAGGGCCAGCAGGGTGAGTGAGTTGTGAGTTATGAGCAAACATGTTTTGTATGATGGCAGCTTCAGCAAAGTCCTAGTTAACGGTTTGAACTGATCTGAATTGAGCCATGTTTGAACCCATGTCAGATTCCATTTACAAAAGAAAGAGAGAGATTTTGGTCTATTTAGGTCATAACAGACTTGCAGGTCTGATATCCTTATCATGACCAATATCACCTCTACCTGAACGTGTCAGTGATCATGGAACAGTAGCCTTCGATGGTAATAGGGGCTAACCTTTCTTCTCAAAATGTAGTTCTTGGGTCAGGTAAAACTAATTTTAATTATATAAATACTTGCCTAGCACTAATGTGTAGCTTAACCTTTTCCAATATGGACAAAACAATTGTTCATGCCAGTGTAGCATACTCCCATTCTAGAAAGTTCTCGAGTTTGTACATCATAGACCCAGTCTGACTCCACATCATAGGCCCATGTGCAGTAGGGCTCTTCATTCTTTTCTAGCACCTTGACTACTGAAGGACATCAGAGCAGGGTGGTGGAGGGAATCTGACAGTGAAATGTAAGTATTGCATAATTAAAATTAGTTTTACCCAAACTACATTTTATTATCAGCAATACGTTACCTGAATTTGTCAATAAAGAGAGAGACTGATGCCCTCCAAAAATTACTCACATTGTAGCAGAGCCAATCCACTGCTGTTATACAGCAGCAGTCTGGGTCACTGTTTGTGCCACAACTATTGGACCCAGGGAAAAAATATCCTTGCTTTGATTCATTAAGGACAGAAGGTAAAAAGAGGAGAAGGTCATATGCGATCGCCAAACACAGCAATCATGACATCCTCCAATAAACAGTGATTACAATAGGCCCATGAGGTTGCAATAGCTCTAACCTCACGAGTTTTGATTCTCATGAATGAAAGATACCTCTCAGTAAGGGACCAATAAGCTCTCTTGATAGTGAGTGTAATCCACCTAGAGACAGTGGATGTTGAAATATCGGTGAAGCTTTTTAACAGAAGGAAAAGACGTTTCCTACCCTTCCTTCTCCCTTTTGAAGTTGCTAAATAGAACCAAAGTGCCCTAACTGGGCAAAGCAGTCTATCTTGATTGTCCCCAGTGCAGATAAGACTGATACTGGGAATCTTGATAGGAGATGGAAGTACCAAAGATAGTTGGTTTCTAGCTAGAAAACCCGTCTGACAGAGGAGAGTAACAGACTTATAATTACCATTGAATCGTAAACACCACTCCATTATAGAGAAGGCAAGAAGCTTGCTTCTTGTCATCACTGAAACTAAAGCAAGCAGAAAGACACTTTTAAGTATAAGATTCTCAAATAAGGCCTCACCCAACGGTTCATAAGGGGGTTTGGATAAGGACCACAAAACGTACAAGAGATTCCACCTCTGTATAAGCAAACAAGACACCAGTCTATGAAGCTCAAAATACCTTAAATCTGCCATATGAGGATCTAAGCCAATGGCTAGACCCTTGGAAAATATGAGCATGTTTGAAAGGACTGTCCTATAACCTTTGATAGTGGAGACAGAGCATGCTTTCTCCTCAAAAGAAGAGTAGAAAATCTGCTACTGTAGTAATAGAGAGACAGCTAGGATTGATGTGTTTCCTAGTGCACCAATCACAGAAGATTCTCCACTTTGCATAATACACCTTAGAGGTAGATTGTCTCCTGTGATGGATGTTACAATTGGCAACCTAGTTTGAAAACCTGCCTGGTGGATAGATCGCTTGAGATGAACCAAGTGTGAAGGTGGAGAATCTGAGGGCTGTTTTGAAGAAGTGACCCCCTGTGCTGCGACAGTAAGTTCTTTCACTGAGGTAACAACCTGGGTTGGTCAATCAATAGGCTGAGCAGGTGGGTGAACCACGACCACTGAGGCCACAGAGGGGCTATCAGAATGATTGAGCAGTGGAAGTCCTGACCTGCTGGAGAACCTGCAGAATCAACTTAAAGGGTGGGAATGCATAAGCGAACAGCTGAACCCACCTGAAGCTGAAAGTGTCCACTGCCCAGACTTCTTGGTCTAGGACTAGTGAGACACAAATGGAAACCTTGTTGTTCAGTTTTGTAGCGATCAAGTCCACCAGAGGCCTCCCCCACATACTGAACAGTGACTCAGCTACTGCCTGATGCAGAGACCATTCTATGAGAATGACCTTTCCTGTTCTGAACAAACTGTCGGCAAGAATATTTTCTTGCCAGGAATGTGGCAAACATGGAGGGTAGTACCCTCTCTGCCCAGGGTAGAAGGTTCCAGGCCTCTACACAAAGAGAAGAAGTACGAGTGCCTCTTTGGTGTCTGAGATATGCAATCACTGACATGTTGTCTGAGATCATCATGCTGAACGGGTCATAGGTGAAACCTATCTAGGGGAACCAGGTCAAGGTCCCCATGAAGGAAAGGTAAAGTCAGGCTGATAATGAAGTCTTGGCCTGAATAGTGCTCAAAAGAGCAAAGATTTTGTCTATCCTTTCTGGGGGTACACGGACTTGCCCCAGATATGTGAGGAGGTTAATTCCTATGTAGATGAAGTCCTGAGATGGAATGAGCTCTGATTTCTTAGGTTCAGCACAAGTCTGAGTTATGTCACTGTAGACCAGCAGTAGGACAAATGCTTCAGGAGGGACTCTTTGTTGCTGTTGTGTAGCAGCCAGTCGTTGAAGTACTGTAGCAGGGGGATCACCCGAGAGTGGAAGTGACCAGCCAGAAAAATCCAGGGGTAGAAGGCTGGGAACCAGCTGTTGTGTACCCTCTCTACTGTACCCTTCTGCAGAAAGGTGTGCACCTCTTCCTTTAATTCAGAGAAGTGTGGCTGGTGAAATAGGATGGTGGTGCTTGCAAGAAAATGAAGTTCCTTGAATCGAAGGCATAAGCCAGAGCTCTGAAAAGAAGGCTAATCAGGCACCTACTGGTGTAGAAGGATGAGGAATACACTGCAGGAGAGTTATAGAGTCCCTAGTAGGACTGCCCCCCCCCCCCAGCTTGGGAAACGGGGGAGAAGCCCTCAGGCTTCTTTGACCTGCCTTTCCAGCCTCTCTGTCACGTGGATGAAGGTTAAGGAGGGGGCCTGAAAAAGGGTTGCTTACTGGATTGTAGCAGTTGCATCACCTTTTGAAACTTAGATTGCCCAAAGGACCGGTCCAGAAGGGACCGCTTCCTGGTCAGTTTCGATAGACCAGAGGCCAAAGCAAGGGACCAATGTTGATGATCCTTCACATCCTGGAAGCAAGAGGGATAAGACCACCGAATTGGATATCTGCCTCCAGATGGGCAACCCTACGTAGGTTCTTGCTATAATCTCGTAAGACCTTTGATGTGTCCAGTGCAACATCCCTGAGGATGTGGAGTAACTCCACCGAAAGCACCATGGCCATGGACAGTAAGTGTCTGGACATCTTGGCAACAGCTTCTAATAAGCATTGCAGAATGACAGGAGATATAGTTTGCTCCTTCAAGAGATTGAAGGAAGCAGCTGAGAAATGATCAGCATTTGAGGCTACAGTAACAATCAATTCAATTGTCTCTAACATCATAATAGGGAGGCAGGCCCATGACTCCGTTGAAATTCCCACTTGCAAAACTTTTTTGTCGGGGGGGGGGGGGGGTGAGGGTGTTTGATGGGCATGGCAGGGGAGTGTACTTTATAACTAGGTGCTAAGACCTAGTATTCCCTGAACCTAAAAGTTTAGGGCATAAATTGGGAGGGGTAGAAGAGGTGAATAGGGGGTACAAACACAAAATGATTTAAGGGTGAAAGCACTGAGACACATAGCTGAAATTTTGCACAAATACGGCTAAAATGTTTCTTGATCAAATACCAAATTCGTTATGCGACATTAATGCTCACATGGTCAAACAACCTCTGTTATGAGGGTACAATTATCACATTTTGCCATTTGTCTTAAGTTTGAGCCTCAGATACAGCTTAACAATGTACTTGATTCATATGAGATTAATTTGGTACAATCCCCTGTCAGCATAGTTTTCAAATAAAATTATATTTGGTGCTTGTGATGTGTTTTTTATTTCATGGAAATCAGAGATGGTCACCCGGGAATATTTTTGGATTTGGGGTGATTTGGTATGAACTGACCATATGTTTGGTTAAATCTATAATTAATATATTTGTTTGAAGAAAAAAAAGAAAGTTATATTAGTGGCATCATTCAAGGTCAGATATATCCACAAATTGGGTTTAATAAAAATGAATTTATACTTGATTGTATTATCATGCTCACAAGCCAGTACAGCTAAAAACCTAATTCAAGACCTTTTTGACCTTAAAATCAATGTCAGATTGCTATCAACTTGCTTACTGGAATGCAAGTAAATATAAAGTCTGGTCAAAATTCACCTCAAGAGTAGCAATAACAACATTTTTAAGAAGCCACCATGGTGCTCATAATGGCTGTCAAATCAGCACCATTTTCATTTGGGACCAACTAGACATCATAAGTAGTCTTTTAGTGAAAATCCCATGTTGATATGACCATCCATTCAGGATGAGGAGCAATAACAAGATTTTCAAGATGTCTGATCAAGACCATTTTCATTTAGGACCAATTTGACATTATAATGGTCTTTTTGGTGAAAACTTTATGTTAATATGAAAATCTAATGACAATCTTAAAATGGCCATTTGGATTCAGATCAGCACCATTTCATTTAGAACAAATTAGACATCATAAGAAGTCTTTTAGTAAAAACTGTATGTCAATACAACCATTCATTCTGAAGCAGTAGCAGTAAGATTTTCAAGATGGTTGCCGTGGTGGCCATATTGCATGTACAAGCAGCACCATTTTCCTTTGGACCAACTAGACCTTCAGACAAATGTGTGCATAAAGTTTCATGGCACTTCTCCAAGTAGTTTAGGACAATTCTGAACAGTTTAGAAGTGTGGTGTAATGCTGCGAAGGCAATACTATGTTAAACTCAAAATAGTGTAACGTACACTTTGCCCTTAATGACCTTCAGTCCAGTTTCAGAAATTGCAGCTCCCAAACCACATGAAGGTCAATTACTTCTTGCTAGATCACTCAATTTGATGTAATCTTTAGTCTTTTTTTAAATTCTTGTGGTGGCAGCAACAATTTCTCCTGCCGTACTCAGTACTTAAATTGACACATATCCAATAAATGCAACAATCGCCTTTTCCTGCTATTTTTCCAAGCATGGCCAAGTATCTAAATATTGCCTTCAGCACGTTTTTATTTGCTGAACAACATTTCCTGACTGTGCTACAACATAAAAGATCAAGCTTGATCATGTGGGTGTTTTGCATGAACAATTAAAGTGCCTTCGCTACCCCCTGTATATCTAATCTTGTTTCCTGATGAACTCGACCGAGTATAATGTGAAAACCCCGATCTGGACAGAACCTGTGCAAGCCAACATCCGGAGTTTACTGCAACTATCATATTTTCATAATTTTTGCTGCTGTTCCACAAGTACATAATTTAAGGTTTGTTTCAGTAAGCCTTAGTGAAATCATAAGGGTTGGTAGGTCTACATACATACGTCCTTAGCCCAAGTGCAAGCCATCCACAAAATTTGGTCCAGGTATGTGATGTACAACTAATGTTAATGTGCAGAAACCATTTTTCTTCTTTCAGTCAGTGACCATGACCTTTGACCTTTTGACCACAAATCAATGAGATTCTTCCTTACCCCAAGTGCAAGCCATCCGTAAAGTATGGTAACTGTAGAAGATGCAGAACAAGAAATATTGCGTGGAAACAAAATTGGTAACAGATAGATGGATGGACATCATAACATACATGCATGTAAAAATTGACATTTTTACATAGCAAAGAGTCCAAGCAGGCCAAAATCATTTAAAAATGTATAGGCTGGTGTATACTTTCCTGCGCTACTCGTAGTTGAATATAAATTCCCATGTAAGGGTCATCACATGGAAAAGTGAGAAAAAGTACCCTGTCACCAATTGTCCATAAAATAAAAGCTCAGTGAGTGTTTAAAAATTCATAAAATTTCAACAGGTTGAAAAGTATAGACTCCTCTTATCAAATGCACTAAAAAAAACGCACATGTTGGTGAATGAATTTTTGTATGTATATCACATATATTGTGATCACATTTGTTTTCTGCAACAGAAAGCCTGCATGGACAATGCATGGCAGGTCGTAAATTCCTTAAGATTCCTGAAGGTCTCACATACTTTTTGTTGACTTTATAAGTTTCTTTCACATGACCGTTATTGCGATTATTAAAACTGTGCAAACATTTTTGTTTTTTCATTATATAATAAGAAGTCACAATCATGTAATTTTATGTCCAATCTCTCCCAGAATTCAAAGCACTGCAATAAAACTGGGTAACAAGTGACATCATATCAGTGATGTCATAAAGTAATGATCACATCATTTCAAACTGCACTGTAAGCATTTATTTTACAAAAGTGGACGTCCTCTAGGGTCATAATTCCTGCTAAGGGAGTATAGTATATGTAACTCGTCAACCTCAAGATATATATCTTCATGGGTTACAATAAAAATTGATTTTTACTGTATGATAAATCATTGTCAAATTATGTGGGTTACAAAGTGTGGACAGGCAGTATGACTGTATTAGAGTTCAACTCCATGTCAGCACAACACTGTCTATGACTGTATTAGAGTTTAACTCCATGTCAGCACAACACTGTCTATGACTGTATTAAAGTTTAACTCCATGTCAGCACAACACTGTCTATATGGTGCTGATTAACAGTGAAGTGTTAAAAATGAAATATCAAGAATTGCAAAACACAACCAAGATAAACCCTTCCAAAAAACATAAACATGAAGTGCTACAAAGTAAAAGATAAAGGTAAGATGTTAAAATTCTGTAAAAAGATTTTTTTTTATAGAAAATGAAAAATCAAACGGATAAAATCCTTAAAAGAAGGAGAGTCAATTTTTTTTTATATAAACTGCATTCCCCCCAAAAGTCCAAGGGTGGGACAAAGAGGAAGGTGGGCAGACAGACAGACAAACAAACAGAGCAAAAGTGATTATTATAGAGATCCTATATCTCAATATGGAATATACAAAGCCAAACCTACATGTTCCATCACAGGGGAGACTGCTGCAGAATTAACAGGTCTATCTGTTTTGTAGGTCTTCATATGACGCAATGTACTGGTGTCAAACAACTGCAAATGAGAAGATTTTCATGAATATAAAGTCTTTCTTTTGTACTACTTGGATTATGCATGTGAGGTTACTTCAAAAAAATGTATTCATCAACATCTTGTCTGATTGAAAGCCCAGTCACATTACAGAAATTTGTTAAACACAAGAAGCCCTAGTGGGTCTCAAATCACTCACATGACTGACATCTACCTCAAAGCTAGATGTAATAACTATTGGCCATGTAATCTGGATTGAAAGATCTTAATGCCAGAGCGGTTTCTAATTTGGACTGTAATGTTCTTTTGTTATTATTTAAAATGGATTTTAATATATATAATGATGGCACCAGTATCTGATGGTTAAGATACATCATTTGCATAAAATGAAAGGTCATCATACCAAACAGCTTTCTTGCTTATATTTAACCGGACAACATAAGAAGTAGCTTATTATGTAATTATGTGAAATTACTGATACATGTACTTGCAAACTGACAAAGTTATGAGATTCGCAGAACATCTTTTTAAATTCTGTCACATTATGGCTAATTTTGACAATGACAGACAGTATATATTCATCCAAATGGTTGGAGAGCAATAGCTAAGATAGTAACTAACTGTGATAACAAACTTTTTCACATTAAATCAGCAGTTATATATTGTGATAGGTATTGTATCTGGACTTCTATATCGTGAAACATATATAGCAATATCTGAAAACAGTCCATGCTTATAGACCTACCTTTGCTGTGAAATCTTTTGAAGCAGATATGACCAAAGACATATCTTTGGAAGCCTGGATATCATTTATAGGTTTATTGTGTTCCTTCACTGACAGCATCTTTTTACCAGTCTGTGGACAAAAGGAAATGGAGTAAATAAGCTGAGAAGTTATGGGCCAAAATTTTTAAGTCAGTTTCATTAGCATTTTTGATTAGTTTCAGATTGTTATCATTGTAATGCAGTGACATCAAGAGTCCTACCATCTGTACTCATGTATAATGCGGGTCCAAATGCAAACAGTATAGACCCTGATTTACCATCGCATCATGCGCCGGCAGATCATGGTCTATGATGTTTGTTCTATTAATTAATCCTTACAAACTGCACAGACCCAGATCTGCCGGCGCACTATGCGCCGGCAGATCTGGGTCTATGCAGTTTGCAGTTGGTACCGGCTTATACACGAGTACATACGGTACTTTGTGACAGGGCTAAACTTACTTTTGATAGTAACTGACACTTGGATTATCTGAACATTCAAACACACTACATGAATCATGATAGAAGATGTTTACATGTAAAACTTTTTGGGACTGCCAATGTGGTAGGCACAACAAGGCTTCTTTCTAGCCCAAAATGTTTAAAATTTTCAAAAAAAATAGTTGATCTGAGAATACCATATCAAAAGTTATCAGAATTTGAAAAACTTAAAACTGCAATTGATGTTTAAAAAAGATTTCAATATGACATCATATGCATGTGCTCACGACATCATGTTTGGTTATGAAATAGCCATTTTTAGCTAAAATTGGAGCCATTTTTTACAATTTCATGTGGTTCGTATGTGGACCATGTGAAAAGGGAGAAAATTTAAGTCTGTTAGCATTCACTTGCTATAATGAGCAAGTATTAACTACATCTAAACTGATGTTTCTGTTATAATGAACACACTAAATGATTTTGACATAAAACAACTATTCTTATGAAATAACCAGGGTTACAGATGAAGACTTTGATACAGACAAGAATTTACCCCCGACATGTTTAAAGATTACATGGAGACAAAAACTGTTGCATTGTTTATGATTATGTCATCAAGTTTAAAATTTTACTTTGAGAACTGACTTCAGGAAAAAATTCTAGCCTCAAGTGATCTTAAACATTTTAGCCTAGTTTATTAGGGTTTTCAAAATACTTCAATTCTGCTCTTATAAGATATGCTCACAGTCCAAAATTTGGTAAAACGTATGTGGTTTCTGGACCCATGTACATCAGTGTTTAAACTGTATCTTACATACATTTAGAAATTCAATGAAAATATGTAATTATAGCTTCAGTTATGAATTCTTTGTGTACAGTGTATATTATTAAATTATCACATAACGATGTTTACTCCTTTTAATTTTGTTGTTATACCTGCATCTCTCTCTCTCTCTCTCTCTCTCTCACACACACACAGACACACACACTAAATATTTTACAAACATTATCAAAATCTATTTTTATTTTATTTCATCTCATAATTCAACTGGTGAAAATATTCCAGATTTAATTGTGTGGTCAATATTTTGCTGGTGAAAGGATAGTGGTGGTAATGATAGTGAATCATATTTAGATGCAAAATATATTTTATACAATAAAGGGCTTTAATAATAAGATGTTTCATTGTTCATTGGTAAATCAAGATTATTTCTTTTTGCTACTCTCGTCGTTGAATTGAAGAACCTTTTACTGCAATAAATAAATAAATATATATATATATAAATAAATAAATAAATAAATAAATAAATAAAAGTATTATAAAGGCCAATAAGGACACAAGTAGTGTTTGGATATGAAAACTGACGCAATGAAAATAGCCAGATATATCTTCATACATACATACAAGGGGGTATTTAAAAAATTCAAAGTTCTTTATTAAGTGAACAGTATGTCAGTGCATCCACTCAAAATAAACCCCAGGCACCTCTGCACTCTCCCAGTCTGCTCATCCAATTATTAAATGCCATTTTGTATTCACTTTTTGGTATGATGTTCAAATCATCTGCCACTCAGCGAATCTTTGATAACAGGATTCAGTCAAAAATCACTTATAGCAAATTCAGGGCTGTATAGAGGATGTGGCAAAATATGAATGCTGTGCTCCTTCAGGAAGTCTGTCAAGACAGCAGATTTATGTACCAATGCACTGTCATGGAGTAGATGGATACCATGGGTATGGGTGCGCAGACAGGTGGTAGAGCAGTGTTTCAAAACTTTAGGCAACACTTTGGGGGCATAAAAATGTCCACTGACACTAGCAGAGTCAGGCACAGGTACCTGGCCTTTTGCACTGAAAAATAATGTCATAAAAGTCCGACTACATTGAGCAATTTGTTGTTCCTGCTCGTTTTCTCCGATCCAAACCTGATTATTTTCTCTTCAGTTGGATTGAAAAAAGTAAACGTGTTTTATCACCTGTGCCAATCTCATTCAATTTTCTCTGGTCACTCTTTTCATATTTGGCCAGTAGCTGCTTAGCGATTGCAAACCAGGTCGGTTTGTGATCAGCTGTGAACAAATGCAGGAAACCACATTGCACAAACCTTTCTGAGCTTCAAATGATTCTTCAATATATTAGAAACAGCTGACAAATTAAAGTCTGTGATAACAGAAATATCTTCCACTGTGTATTGAGCATCTTCATCAACTGCCCCCTTCACAGCAGCCACTTTCCCGCTCACCAATCACAAAGGTCTTAAAGAACATGGGTCATCTTCCATGGATTTGCAACAATCTTTAAAACAATGAAACCACCCCAGAATTGTAGGTTATGACCGTGAATTACATCCACAAACTTTATCTAAGTCGGCCTTGATAACACCCCGAGAGTACCGGTACCTTAATAGTGCCTAGAATTTACACTGTGCTCTTTGCTCAGTAGCAGGATTTTTTCTCCTTCTACATTTTTACGTCACTGTCATTAAGCTATGTTACACCACACACATAAATGTCCAGTTGTCTATTGATTGGTATTAAATTTACTGACAGGTTCAAAGAAAGAAACAAAGCTGTAACAAATAGCCAGAACTTTTCAAATACCCCTTGTATATACATAAAACAACTTAGTCATATTAAAAAAAAAAAAAAAAATGTTACTTTTCCAACTGCCTTCCTAATGAATTGTAAATGAACATAATTTTTAAATGTGGAATGCAGAAAATAAATAATAGGAATGCATGATGTCATTGAATTGAAAGTAACACCATGTCAGGAGAACCCAACTCTGAATGCTTATGGCATGTCTGTTTTGACAAACTTTTAATCAATTCGCACAAAAAAGGGCCAGATGGGTCTTTGTAGAAAAAATGGTGAACTTTCGTAATTGGACCAAAATTTACCTTTATTGTACCTACCCATTTACTTCACTGTATATTTTTTAAGATTGCTATCATAACATATTCATTATGCTTCATCAGGTATTTGAATTCAATCTGTACCAACTGCAAAGTTACTGTGTCAGTGTTTGTTATAACCATGTCTTATAGTGTGTGTAGATCTCTGTCTGTTTATAAACAAATATTTTGGACACTATTCAAACAGATATCTATAAATTGTAACATTCTGGTGTCAGTCAAGTTTTGCACATTTACAACCTTTGCACCTTTGGAACAGACAAATTTAATTACTTACTCAATGGAATACCCATCTGTCATGATTGTTTTCCTAATTAACCTGAATCATATTTCTGGGGAGACCAATTTTTATATAAAATGTGTTTCTTTGATAATTCTTACCCAATCATAATACAATAGGGGTCCTTCCATTACCTAGCAAATCCAGCACTTCACAGTGAAAGAAAAGACTTTACGTCTTTTGGCTTAAAACGATCTGCTTATTGAGATGGCATTCAGACATGAGTGGTCTCTCCTTGGATAGTGGGATTAGTGCCAAATCAATTACTCCTGAAGCGTTAAGTACAAGCTCTTCCTGGGATGTAAATGTAGGGCAGTCTTGGGAGACTGCTCATATGATCATCAGGTACGAATAAACAAAGAAACATTTTCAAACATTTCTTCTTCAAATACATAACCCAGTTATAATATATTAGGAGAATAGGTAAGAAGTGAACAGAGTTATATCCCCTTAACCCAGAGTTTGCCCTGGCTCTGGTTTTCTAATATATGAGCAGCATCTTATGAGATGCAGGTAAAATATAACACCAATAGATGAACAGACATGGTCTTAAAGGGAAAATGTTTTGTTCCTGCAAAGAAAGTCCAGCAGAAGTAGAGTAACAAGCGTTGTTACAAAGTTGCTGAGAGACATGGGTAGGTAGCCTGTTGAGCTGTTGATATAGAATTAAACTTTTTGGGATGAAAGTCTCTAAGCTGGCAAATCTTGTTTATGACTTCCATCCAAAGGCCTAAATAATGTTGGAAAAGACATCAGATCCACTAGAACACAAGGCTGTTGGCACATTTCTTGACATCATGAGCCAATACTATAGTTTGGTATGTATAACGTGCACTAATGTATAATGTGCACTGTGATTTTCAACCCAAAATGAGGTGAAAAACTTAGTTCTGATATATAACACACATGTGATATATAATACATTTCAAAATCTTCATGAAATATCATCAAGGAAAGAAAAAAAAAGTGTCAAAATTGAAAGTATATTTTTCTGATTTTATGGTTGACCCTTAAAGGGACTGTTAAATGTTCACTATGTCTATGAAGTTCAGTCTGTTTCAAATTCTTCAAATGCCTTTTCGTCACTGGCTTTCTAAAAAAGTCGCTGTATGTCCTCATCTGTCAGCATTCCATCCATTTCTTTTGTATTTATTTGGACAAGCATGACACTTTCAAGCTAGAATTTACTCCGACAATGAATTGTGATTATGTTTGGCACATCGAAGCTTGAGCTAGTGCTGATTTACCTTTGAAAACACTATGCTCAGTCAATTAAAAAATTGATCAGTGTATAGTCACAAATAAGTATCAAATACTGCGATTTAAAGATGGGAAATAAAACAAAGAATAAAATTTATTTTCCAAAGAAAAGTAAATAAATTGCAAATTTACCTACACAAAGCATTGTAATTACATTTAGCACGTAGCCGGCTCTGATTACCTTGAAAACACTACACTGAGTCAGTAAAGCACTGATCATTGTATAGTCGCAAAGAAATATCAAATACTGTGATTTAAGAAAAGATATAAAAAAAATAAGAACCAATTTTATTTTCCAAAGAAAAATCATTACTTACCAGTCTCACCCATTAATTTATTTTGTTTCAGGATATGTATCAATGTTACTGTACAAGACAATCTGTAGTCACCAAAAAGATGTCCCCTAAATGTGCCTGAGATGAGAACATTAACACTGCTTGAATTCTGAAAATTGTATTTCAGTTCAACCATGAGTAAAGAAATTAATAAATAAAGAAAAAAATTGTTAGCTCAACAGTTATGGAATATTGAACATTTACATTTATGGTAATCAAATTTGTTCTGCTGGAATGCAGTATTTTGCACATCTTGAATGTATTCAAGATAGAGTATATGCACAAGTTACCAGTCATGTATATTTCTTGCAGTGTCACAGAACAAACAAATACACAACAATGTGAAATGAAATGAGTTTATTCAAATAAGCAATACAACCAAAGAACAGGACTATCGAGGTTTGTAAGTATTATTTATTTCTTAAATAGCACTAGTAAATAATGTAGTTACAATGCAATGGATTTATTATTTCACAAGGAGTGAATGTGATATATGTGGGCAGCTTTAGTGACATGCTCCTTTTGTGAGATTGACATGGAATATATATTTTTTTCTTCTACTGAAAAACGTACACCCCTTCCTAAAAATAAGAAAAATAGGTATAGATAGTGTGCATCATACACACCAAAAATGGTATTTGTAATAAAAATTCATATGGTTTTGAGATAATTATTTGCAGGTTGAACAAATAAGCCAATGAATCCAGGAAGAAAGACTCTAAAAGAAAATACTGTCCTTTCCTTTTTTGAGTGGTAAGAACAAGCGAGATATCTCTCTTCTGATTAGCTCAGAATGTTTCAGGTACCACTTCAACGCCAACGGGAACTTAAGACACCCATGTAAAGAAGGGTCTACTGAAGGCAAATGGTTTTAAATTGATTTTCCCCAGACAGGAGCCACAAACTGATTATCCCCAGACAGGAGCCACAAACTGATTTTCCCCAGACAGGAGCCAATTCTTGGCATTCAAATTGACTTTCCTCAGACAGGAGCAACAAACTGATTTTCCCCAGACAGGAGCCAATTCTTGGCATTCAAACTGATTTTCCCCAGACAGGAGCCAATTCTTGGCATTCAAATTGATTTTCCCCAGACAGGAGCCAATTCTTGGCATTCAACTGATTTTCCCCAGACAGGAGCCAATTCTTGGCATTCAAATTGACTTTCCCCAGACAGGAGCCAATTCTTGGCATTCAAATTGACTTTCCCCAGACAGGAGCCAATTCTTGGCATTCAAATTGATTTTCCCCAGACAGGAGCAAATTCTTGGCATTCAAATTGATTTTCCCCAGACAGTAGCCAATTCTTGGCATTCAAATTGATTTTCCCCAGACAGGAGCCAATTCTTGGCATTCAAACTGATTTTCCCCAGACAGGAGCCAATTCTTGGCATTCAAATTGATTTTCCCCAGACAGGAGCCAATTCTTGGCATTCTACTGATTTTCCCCAGACATTAGCCAATTCTTGGCATTCAAATTGACTTTCCCCAGACAGGAGCCAATTCTCGGCATTCAAATTGACTTTCCCCAGACAGGAGCCAATTCTCGGCATTCAAATTGACTTTCCCCAGACATTAGCCAATTCTTGGCATTCAAATTGACTTTCCCCAGACAGGAGCCAATTCTCGGCATTCAAATTGACTTTCCCCAGACAGGAGCCAATTCTCGGCATTCAAATTGACTTTCCCCAGACAGGAGCCAATTCTTGGCATTCAAATTGATTTTCCCCGGACAGGAGCCAATTCTTGGCATTCAAAATGATTTTCCCCAGACAGGAGCCAATTCTTGGCATTCAAACTGATTTTCCCCAGACAGGAGCCAATTCTTGGCATTCAAATTGATTTTCCCCAGACAGGAGCCAATTCTTGGCATTAAAACTGATTTTCCCCAGACAGGAGCCAATTCTTGGCATTCAAATTGATTTTCCCCAGACAGGAGCCAATTCTTGGCATTCAAACCTGGGACCGTCATGAGAGAAACAGAAACCATTGCAAGAAGTTCAGGTTGAGTGATAAGGCATGAACTTCACTGATTCAGCCTGCTAAGACTAGGGTGATTTGAATGCCTGTCTTGTATGAAAGGTGAGTCAGTCAGGCTATGCACACTGGTTCAAATGGTGATTTGTTTCACCATGTCAAAACCTAAGGGAAGTTTTATTTTGAACAAAGAACCAAGGCCTTCAGGTCCGATGATACGAAGTTGGGTAGAAGGTTAGAGATGTCTTTGTTTTGGCCTACATCATTTCTCCTATGATGATGGAACGTCTCTTGGAAAAATTTGCATAATAATTTCATTGATCCTGTTACTAAAGATGTTTGTTTTAAAACCATTCATGACATACTACCTGCAAATTATAACATATACCTAAAAGGAATTTCCAAATCAAAGTTGTGCACACATTGTGCCAAAAATGAAACTATTGACGATTTGTTTTTTTAATGTGAAATCATACTCCATTAAAAAAAAACTCATAATAAAATGGATCAAACACCTATCTCAAAACTCTTTCAACACTTTCTCAAATTTTTCCCCTTGCCAAATAGGCTTCATTCTCAGAGCCTGAGTTCTTGGACCTTTACCTCCTATTCGCAGAAGAATATAAATATGTTTTTTGGGTTAAATGCTGTTGGTCTTCTTATAATCATGAAACAGTCACAAGCAATACTCTATTGTCCAACTTTTTATCTTGTTAAATTCATTGGCAAATGGTGTTCACCAGGAATATTCTGTTCCCTTAAAAATGTTGAGCCAGATATAGATTTTAGCATGTAATTAATATCATTTTCCCACATTCTATCCAAATTTATGTCAGTTACACTGCCAGTAACTATTTGCCTGTTTTTAAGCTCTCTTCATGCAGCTTGTGCAAAAACCAGTTGATGGGTTGTTGACCCAGTAATGCATGGATGTGCGCTTATCCATAAAAACATATTATATATACATATATGTGTAACGGTATATGCATATATGTGTATATATGTATGTGTGTGGGGGGGGTATGACATGTGCATATATGTGTATATATATATGTATGTGTGTGGGTATGACAATAAATGTCTTGTAATATAGCAGCTGTGATATATGTATATGTATACCAGGGGTCAAGCTAGACTTGAATGTTAGGGAGAAGTGACTTCTCCTTTTGGACAGAATAGGAAGAAGTGGTAGCAATGCAAGAAACACAATATATATATATATGTGTGTGTTTGTGTGTGCACTATGGTTCTATTACTTAAAAGTGTGTATGTTTAGATGGAGAGAAATATGCAATGTATTTTGGCCATATGACTTCAAAAAAGCATAGCAGAAACTATACATTGTAATTACAAATAGGCAAAAATACTTAAGCAACTGCCACTTAAAGAACAAATTTAATTTTTTGTTAGTTGCTTCACTAGAAAATGGCAGTCAAAAACATTACGAAATTTGTTTGAAACAACCCCTATATTAGGCTATAACATGCACATGAACATTTGCCTTCAACATCATAGTGTTCATTCATTCAAACCACAGTGGTCACTGACGAGTAATCTCATCTTTACAATTGCATTTTAAGGGAGCTGATTCTAAATTAATGTGAATCTTTTTACTCATTTTTGTTATTGTTTTTAAAAGTAGATGCATCTATTTTTAGAAACAGGGATTTTCTTCATTTGATCGCTCACTTTCTAGCTTCGTTGCAACAATCCCTATATATGATTGAAAATGTATGCTTTTAATATTTGTCTACGTGTGCATAATAACATCGTGTACAGGTTGGATATTTTTTTCTTTGCTACTTTTTCTCGTATTTGCATCAAAGTGTGATGTAGCTAACAACCTTTACCTTAAGTTACAGCGCTTATTAACTCGACAACATAGAATTGTCCAATATGTTTCTGACCAACAAATTTTTATTTCAGGCTAAATCTTTTATCACATAATAGTTCAACTTTGCTTTCTACGTATTGTATAATTTCCTTAATGTTTGTACCCAATGAATTACAAAAACAGACAGTCTAATTAAGACATACTTCCAAGACACAGCGATGTCCACCATTATTACCCCTTAACAGGTTCACTTACAATTTCAAACTGATTTTATGAAGAAAATATTGGAAGCACGTCAGTTAAAATCTTCAAACAATATATTTAGGAAGTGCTTTCACCGATTCTATTCTTAAAACACAAATTGTTATTCACATATAGATGATTTAGTTTCGAAACACAAGTTATTAAGTTTTCAGCATCAAATGATAACTTGCGGAAATCGGGCAGCGATATCTTGCGGGGCCAAAGAGTTTAATTGGCCAGTCAGCTATTAAAACACATGCCTGTTAATGTGCAAGAGTTTGTTTGTTGACGCAATTGATATGAATACATGCTAAGGCAACTCGCAATCCATTTCGCTTGGGGCTTAACACTACTTGGCTGGGTTGAGGGAGCATCTCAAAACCCATAAACTACAGGCCCTCGGTGAAGCTAAAAAAAAATATTTAAAAAAATGACAGGGCGAAGTCGTTTTTGCTTTCCTAATACGAAGACGAAGCTTACATTATTTCGTCGACTTAGTCGCCCACTCCGCCTGGTAGCATGACCCCTGGTATACTTGTGATTTATATCATATTTAACACATATAATATGCATATATTTTTGTAAATAATCATCTGTATATTTTAAAGTACACATATTAAATAAATATTTTATGAAAAAGAAAGAAAAAAAAAAGAAATAACAAAATACGAAATATTATCAACTTATTAATGAATTTCATATGTAGCTTTAGAGTTTAGACCTTTTGGATAGATAGTATCCAGACGGTGAATGCAATATGTTTCTTTTTACACGCATTAAATTTCCAAATGAACAATATCACTTGTTGCCAGAATGAGTGAAGCCGAGTTATCCCTATTAGTCAAGTCAAATGCTGATGGAGCTTCTGTATGTGAGGATGCATCCAAGTCACTTCAGCTGCTGCAGCCTATTCCTGATACCAAGTCATACCTGAAAATGACAACAGAATGTCAGAACTTTGGAGGAATGAGACTTGTAGATAATGAACAAATGGCAGATGCGTGAAATACATCTCTAAAGTATCATCACCAAGAATGCCCCCCATTGCAATGCCCCAGAAATTCAGATTGATAAGGAAACAAAATGGGGAGTCTGCTGGAAAATAATACTAAAGTGTGTAAAGTCTTACTTTCAAGAACCTGAATGTAAGCTGTATAAGGAAGTGATGACAAGCATGTTAGGACCAAACCCTGCTGCAGCACATATTGGACTTTCGGTCGGTCTTCACAACACGCTTGTATGCAATACAAAAGCACAACTTATTATGACAAACATAGATAAGCCACCCCCAGCCAGAAGCAGCATGCAGACGACATCTAATATTGTGGGAAGGAATGTGTCAGTATTAACTAAAAGTGATATTGCTGAAAAAATAGAATATTGAAAGATATTAATGTGAATCACGGAAATGAACCCAGTACTATAAACATTGCAATAGATGGCAGATACAATTCGACAAGCATAGTAAGTCACAAAAAGCCCAGCCAGAATGCTTTACAAGCTATTAGTATTGCATGTAAAACTATGACTGACAAGAAGTTTATCATAAGTGCCTGCTTCCAAAATAAACTTTGCTGGACTGGACCTTGGTTGAAGGGACAAGGAATGGATGTGCAATGTCCAGGTGGTCATCCAGAGTGTACAGCAAACTTATCGCCCTTTGCCCCACTGTCAGAATATGATATGGGAAATGAAATTGGTAGTCACCTTGCGCTACAAGGTGCACTTATAAAATATGCCACCACAGATGCAGATGAAAGATCAGCTCAAGGAATAGACTATGTTCTCCGAGATCTTGATCCCATGTGGAAAGTGCAGCAGCAAGCTGACCCAGTTCATTTGGGACAAACTCAATTTTGACACTGTAACAAGCATACCTGTGATTCTACCGGCGGTAGGCCAAAAATACCATTTTAAAGACCGTCTACCGCACATACCGTTTAGTAGTCGAAATCTACCAGTTTTGAAAATTTCAAAGAAAAATTAAAAAAAAAAAAAAAAAAAAAAAAAAAGGTTTTTTTTTTGGCGTTCTATCAATGCATTAGATAAACCAGCCAGAACCAGTCTACTAGGAACCGGAAATTTTCGACCGACGATATGACCAGTTCGACGATGCATGGTTGAGTAGTCGGATTACAATTGTTAGCATGTGTACACAAGAAGTGGCTAATTGATTACCTTTTTGTTGTAATTTGGAGAGTTTAAGGCCAAATGCGAGATGTTGTTTGAGGTGTTATAAGTAATAAAAGGATCAAAGGTAATCCATGATGACCATGAGTATTTGATTAAAACTCGGCCGATCTGTCGTGGAAGGAAGATAAAATGGAGAGACCGACTAAAAAGGATCTTGGCAGAAACACTAAAGTAAGTATTTTGATTTGATGTCTTTTAATTGTGCTTGTATTGTTCACAATGGTTTAAGATGAATATTTAAAATATATCCGAGAGTTAAAAATGTATTACTTATTATTTAATTTTAAAGTTGGGATAAATTATTAAAATCATGTGTTTTTTAACTGTTTATTTCAAGTCTAAATCTAATTTGTTTAAAATTAATAACAGTGGTGAAACTTGCCAACAGATTTTTGGACATAAGCCTAGAAGAGAAACAAGCCCTTGAGGATGAGGCTCAGGAATACATATTAAGTCCAAGCCAGGAACTTCCTCCTCAGGGTGAAATGAGCTTGGAACAGTATTAGATATCAGTCAGCAGTCTCAGAAACCCAGCAACAGGAAAACTTAAGTTAGAACTTCTTTCCAGACTGAGTGTAGTTGTCCTATCATTGCCACATTCCAATGCTGACACAGAGAGGACATTCTCCATTCTTTGGAAAATCCAGAGTGATTCAAGGGAAAGTCTGGACCAGAAAACTATTGAGAGCCTGCTAAGTGTGAAGGTTAACAATCACAGCGAATGTCACCAGTGGTCACCAGACAGTGATCTTGTGAAGGAAACTAAAAATGCCTGTGGATTTTATAAAAAATCTTTGCAGTGAACTGTGAGATGTACAACTCTTCCTTTTTCCTTTAATTAATAATATACTGTCTCATATTAACTAACTATTATTGTAACATTTTCCATCAGATTCTGAATCTGAATCATGTTCAAAATTTGTGTTTTTATATAATATGAAGAGAATACATATTATGTGACAAAATGAACTTGTTTTGTTTTCAATCCCTTTAAAACACATAAAATTTATGCTGATAAAAAATCAACCTTTTTAGAAGCCAATCTACTGATCAAAATTTGTAAATCTACTGGTTTGAAATCCTGGTTCTGTCACAGGTATGAACAAGACAAATTTTAACTCAGACATGTTTCCTGGAACAACTCGTGTAGAAAAACTGGAAACTCAGAAGGCCCTTAGGATGAAAAATCTAGATGTAATATGATTCTAAAGAAGCTAACGAAAGAGCATGCCAGTAATATGACTACTCTTAGTAAACACTTACTAAAAGTTCTTGAATCCTCTCTGCTGTGCTAAACTGGAGAATGTTCATGGTGTGCAACATACTCTGTTGTGTGTAGTGGAGGAGTAACCAGTAACTGGTGGCATCATTCCAAGTATCTTGGATTGCACAGAGTCACTGACCTAAATATCCATGAAAGTGACAAAGAGTTACTTCTTGAAATTTTGAAAATGAAACTGAGTGTATCAGCAAAATGATGAAATGAAACTGTATACAGATACTCAGAAATGTAAAGCAGTTAAGAGATCAGAGAGTGTTTCACTACCAAAAACATGTGAATTATTCTAGGAATATTGTTGGTAGAACTTCTTCAACCATTCACAGATTGAATAACAACCCTGCAACATCAGCAATGACAAAATGTGAGGATTCTGGTGTGGAACTTTCAATGCATGCAAAACATGCACTATATCAAATGGATACTCGAAAAGGAATATCAAACAAACATGCCAAAAGAAGCCAGATATTGTGAAAGGAAATGTATTTAGCAGGGAAATAAGATATCTGAACATTTGAAATACAAGCAGTTAAATCATTGTGAATCAGATTACAATAAAGGGCAAATGGATCCAAAACCCTCAACAAGTTCTCAAGGAATGCACAATTAAAAATCACTTCTACTCAATGTGAGGATGGACAATTCTGTGGGCAGGACATTTACTTGTCGACTATTGTCAACTAACTCTTTAAGAGAGATACATTCTGAACATTTTCAATCTTTCTAGAATTATTTTGAAGTTAACATTCATCTATTTGTGTTTTAATGTGATGATAATTAAAATATTTATGAATTTTATACTGCTGCATGAAAAGTAATATCATTATTAATAAATGTTATGAATTGAATATGATATCTTTGTTATTTTTTCTATATCTTTATATCAAGTAGGCATGGAGAATATTCTCCAAACCCCTTGAAAGCACTTCTGTTTACACATTTCATTCTCTCTGCATTCACTACATGTAGCTCAGCAGAGACGTATCTTTAAAAATGCACCGAGAGTTATGCTACAGATGACTCATTTCCAGGTTTTCTATCTCCATCCTCTCATTAAAGACCATTTGGCAGATTATGGTGACTTAAAATTTATTGCACCATAACCTCTAGACTTTACAGCCCTGGTCAAGATCAAACTGAAAATTAAATGTAATTTTTGTTACTGTCCAATTTTCTAAAGTATTGACCACAACTGTGTGAATTTTCAGGCCTGTATCATAAGTACTTGTATCTGAATGAGAAATCAAAGAGGCATACCCCTCTTCAAATAAGAACTTCCATACAGTTTACACTTTTTGCACCAAGTCCTAGTCAAACTAACATATCTTCAAGAAAGACACATTTTAAACTTACTTAGCAAATGTTATCAAGTATTATGCACTACTAACAAATCTGTAGCCATTTAAAATGATGCCCTGTTGCTGTTCGGCAAGGTGCAAATGTGCAGCCTGATGTGCCTACATGTGAGAAATTAGATTTGTAATAACTTTTTCATTTATTGGAATTTGTTCATGTAGTAAAATATAATTTGAAATTTCGAATAATCTCTATGAGAAAATTTAATTAAAAAGTGCTCATGACAGTAAATGTAATTGGTTTAAAAAAATTAAAAAATTGGTAAAATGTTTTACAAAATTTAATTTAAATATTATATTATAATAAAAATTAAAAGTCAGAAACTGCTGATGTTTAGATAACAAAGTTGACACAAATGTGCTGAGCACAGCAAGTGATCACTCACACAGAGGTTAGTGTATTAAATCTAGTGGCAGTGGAGCACAATAGCCCCCTGCAGAATGCCAGAGAATGCACAATACAACTAAGTCCTCAGGTACTGGACTTGGCAATAAACAAATACTGACACTTGCCATGTGGTAGTTGCAAGGTGTCAGGTATGTGCCTAGTTGTCAGGGTAGCTAACAGGATACCAAAAAATACATATAAATACCAGAGCTGCACCAAGGTCTATCAGATCAATGCAAAGTGTATTTCTAAATGCAATGATAAAAGATGACCATAAGAGAAGAAAAACACGGTTACAGGGAGGTAATTCTCCTTGGAATAAGGGCATTACTCTGCAAAGTGCACCTCTGTTGCACCAGTCCAGAATTGTTGCCAGAATGAGTGAAGCTGAGTTATCCATAGTAGTCAAGTCAAATGGTGATGGAACCTTTGTATCAACACCAGACTGTGAGGGTGCATCCAAGTCACTTCAGCTGTTGCAGCCTATTCTCAATACCAAGTCATACCTGAAAAAGACAACAGAATGTCAGGACTTTGAAGAACTGAGACTTGTAGATAATGAACAAATGGCAGATGCATCGAATATATCTCTAAAGTATCATCACCAAGCATCTCCCCATTGCAATGACCCCAAAATGCAGATTGAAAAGGAGATTAAATGGGGAGACTGCTGGAAAATAATGCTAAAGTGTGTAAAGTCTTACTTTCAATCACCTGAATGTAAGGTGTATAGGGAAGTGAAGACAAACATGCCAGAACCAAACCCTCCCGCACCAAATATTGGACTTGCAGTCGATCTTCACAACACGCCTGTATGTAATAAAAAAGCATATCTTTATATCAAGTAGGCATGGAGAATATTCTCCAAGCCACATGAAAACACCTCTGTTTACACATTTCATTCTCTCTGTATTCACTACATGTGGCTCAGCAGACAGGTGATCTTTAAAATGCACAGAGAGTTATACTACAGATGACTCACTTCCAGGTTCTCTATCTCCATCCTCTCATTAAAGACCATTTTCCAGATATTGCTAACTTAAACTTTATTGCATCATAACCACTAGACTTTACAGCCCTCGTCCAGATCAAACTGCGCAAATTGGAGTACACTGTGTGCCAAAATAAGTTCCCTATATTTCTTGAAAAAGCCATAAAATTTGGACTTTAGCAGGATAAAGATGAAAATGAAGCTAAAGAAGATGTGTAAGGATATAAACAATGACCTCTGACCTCATCATGATACAAGTTGACTGATATAATGCTGAAAATTAAATTGAATGTTAAAAGGTCAATTTTTAAATTTAAAAGAAATGAAAAAAAATGTTCAATATAAAAGTGAGAAATTCAATTTGTAATTATTTTTTCAAAAACTATTTTTAACTTCAGCAACGTTTCTGAACTAATTAGAATGTTTCAATCCCATAAGTTATGAACATGTTTTTCCCGTTGTGAAAATCCATAAAATAGCATGGCATGTACCTTTACCTTCAGTTGGTAAAGGTAGAGTAACTCTGATTTTTGGCTAGGAGAATTGGTATGCCCAGAGGAAAGAATGATCTGCCCTTTAACAACTTACATTCTAACTATCAAAAGATTTGTTGATACACTACCTTGAGTAAATCAAGTTTTTGGTGCAAAGAAAAACTGCTATACCAGTCAAAAGAAGCAAAATAACAGGAGATTATATGCAAGTTCATATTACAGGACTGCTGAACTATCAACAAGCAATGAACATATGGCATAAACCCAAATTTTTTTTTACCTCATAGGATACATTTGGTACAAGCATTATGTCCAACTTTTAAGCTGTTCCCTCTTTGATAACTGACACTAGAATTTTAAAGATAGACGAGTAACATTGATACATTCTTGTGAGATATAAATCTATGAGATGTCAACTTTACAGTGGGGTCAGAAAGTTAGAAACTACCAGCAAGTCTATGTTTTAAACTTATTCTTCTCACCCAACACACATATCCTAAATATGTGTGTTAAAATCGGTAATGACATCAAAATGATTTTGGTGATCTGGAAAATTAGGGCCATTAAATAGATCAAGTCTCACCTGTGGGTAAACTTTCCAAGTAAAGTGAGGGGCTGACACTTTTTTGATTTTTCTGCACCTCATGAAGTCCACAGCTAAAGCGGAGAAAATCCATACAACAGAGTGGAAGCAATTACGAACAAATATTAGAAGATTGCACTTGACCAAATAAGAGAAGCGGATTCCACACAATGTCTCTTTAGAAATCACAGCTTGTTTCAAAAGTGTATGTGCTTCTCTTATTTGGTCAAGTGCAATCTTCTAATATTTGTTCGTAATTGCTTCCACTCTGGTGTATGGGTTTTCTCTGCATGAGCTGCAGCTACCAATATCACATGCACTAAATACACTTTGTCTTGGTCATTGTTGATCTCGACTATGTTTCTTTTGAGAGTGTGGAGTTGATCCATGGACAACACTTTATAACATTGTTGTCCACTGTTTGAAGGTTAAATTTGAGTGACATACACATTTGCTTTCCATCAGTGATGTCAAATTCATCGTTTCATTGTTGCAAATATTGAATTTTGTCATGATCTATCATCTTACATCCACCAGAAGGCTGAACATCAACAGACCTGTCCATCCATAGGCAGCCTGGAAAAAGTTAGGGTCTGATATCAATGCAATTACTATTGTTGCATCACTCTTCAGGAACAGAATATACTGTAAACAAGAAAACAAAAATGTGTGTGTGTGTGAATAAATTCTGATGAATGCAATGTTAATGTTCTTCTCTTCTAATGTTAAACAAGAGATCACTTGCCTGCATGCACAACTGACAACTAAGCTTGTGAAAGAAAATGTATACATTAGTGAAACTGTGGAGTGGAAAGAACAGTTGGGATGCACATAGTTGCAACATGGTCTATTAAGTCTAACAAAATATTAATGTTTCAGGTTATGCTAAATAAGATTGGATTGGTTGGTTCAAATAAGATTTTTAAACATCTTCCCCTCCATTTACTGAAAATGAACCTCTGTTCCATGACCTAATTTTATTCCTTAAAAAAAGACCTTGTTAGTATTACTCAACAATATGATGCTTCATGGTAGTTAGATATACCTCACTCTATATAATTACTTGAATAATTTGCATTTGTCTCATATAACTTGCTGTAAATTTGAACTGACCATGATTAGCACCAAACATGCAAAAGTTACCATTATTGACATGCTGCCTAGTCTATGCCCAGAAGCTAAAAAATACTAGAAGATATAGTAGAAGTCTAAATAATCATGATGTCTTGTACTGTTACATATGAATGAAATGAAATGTGGTCTGGTCACAACAGTCGGAGAATCTGGATGATTTTTTTTTTTATATTGTTTTATGGTAAGAAAATTTCTAGGGTAGGTGTTTGAAGAAGTGGAGGGACTGTCAATTCAGGATCATGACACTGGTAGTTACTTTTATTTTTATTTTTTTATTTTAGTTTTTCTTCAGCTTTAAATAACAGATTTTCAATTTAATCTCTAAGTTGTATTATTTTCATACTTTATATCAGTTGTTCAATTGAGACCCTGAATCCTGTATTCTAAATTTTTTTCAAAAAATTTTTCTAGGGGAAGAATTCACGACCCAATGCCTGTGACTCATTATACTTGAGCATAGGTTACTTTCCTTGCTTTAATATGCAAACTATTTTAATCTCCGCAGTAGTTATTCTCCTACTTCTAGACGATAAAAGCCCATATTTCAAATTTGATCAAAATATAATCAGAAATGTGGCTTCCAGAGCGGTAACAAGCTCAGTCTATCAGATGCAAGGTCACCAAATTAGTAAGCATGAATGTGCTCATTATTGAACTCATCCAAGTTCTTAATGATGTAAGGAAATATTTCAAGTTGAATCTAAATTGTTTGAGAAATGTGGTCTTTAGAGTGGTAACAAGCTCAGCCAATCAGATGCATGCTCACCTCATTTGTATCCATGGATCTCGTTCATTATCAAACTCGTTCAAAATCTAATAATAATGGCATAAGCATATATTCAAAATGTCATCAAAATTGGATTAGAAATATGGCCTCAGAGTGGTCACAAAGTTAAACAATTGGAGGCAAGATCACCTCATTAATATGCATGGATCTTGTTCATAATCTAACACATCTGGGATTTTGAGAATATGGACTTTGTAGTGATAACAAGCAATTGTTGATGGTCAGATGCTAAATACACAGCTGCATGATGGATGACAGATGAAGGGCCATACCATAAGTTCACTTGTCCTTACAGCCAGGTGAGTTACAAAGGACTTAATTTTGGCTAATTAAATCATGATTGTAAGTAAGTTTTCATGTGGATGTTATTGTATATTATTATTTTTGACATTAATGTTGGCAACATTACTGATAATAATAATAATAATAATAATAACCACGAGGACTAAAAACAGAAACAAAAAGCACAACAAAACAAAAATAAATGGAGGCAACTGAGAATTAATGTGGATAACATCTAAATGCTGTTACTGCAACTACTGCTTGCTTTACACTACTCTGAATGTGAAGCTCACTCCACAATCACTGAAATACAGTGGGACCCCGCTATAACCCGCCCCGCTATAACCCGAATTCGGATATAACCCGGTCGTGGCATGGCTCCTGAAATTTCGGGTAATTTATTACAGTTATTTTTCTCAAAGACCAAAAAAAAAAAAAAAAAAAAAAAAAAAAAAATTTTAAGTATGAAAAAAACTAAATACGTCAAGAGTTTAATTATCATTCTCATATTCGTCTAAACAGTGCGAAAAAGAACGTGTAGAAAATGTATTATCAAATTTCTTCTATTTTTGTGCCAAAATAAACGTCGGAAATACGAACCAATTGCTGGGCCTACTGAGAACTTTGATCTTTGTTTATTGTTGAAAAATTACAGCTCATAAGTGTCAATATTATAATTACTGATTCCTGAGTAATGAAGCCATGGTTTCTACTTTGTTTGTCTTGAATGCATTCCGAATACAGTCGTTGCTCAAATAATCTCCGATATATGTTCTCTTAATTTCATACACAACTAAGCAGCAGCCAATGTGGCGGTTGATAAAAGATTCTCACCAGAATGTATAAATCAATTAATTTAAGTACATTGTTTATCATCAAAGTGAACTACCGAGCTATACTTGTTCAAATCATAGGGCAATGATTTATACAGCATCAAAGAAACAAAGCCGCCAGCATGTGCGTAAGGCTTGGCGGTGTTGTTTTATGCAATCTGTTGGCCAGTAAATAATGTCGTAAATTTACTACAAATATACCCCCATTGTTTAATGACTATTATTCTTGCTGTAGATTTTCAAACCAATAGGATTAAAAGTGTTAATTTGTATACATTTAGAATGGAAAATGGGAAACGCAAACGTAATGCTTTTACTGTTAAAGAAAAGATTGAAGCATTGGACAGGATTAAGTCCGGTGTTAAACAATCGCATGTAGCTAAAGATTTAGGTCTCGATGAATCGACAGTTCGAGGATGGAAGAAAGATGAAGCAAAATTAAGAGAGAGGGTTCTGGATTTGTACGAAAGTGAGGGAATGATGAGGAAAAAAGCAAGACTAGCAGGAGACACCCAACTTGATGCAGCCCTGTATCAGTGGTTTGTCCAGACTAGAGCTGAAGGAGTGCCTTTATCAGGACCAATTGTTAAGGCACAAGCCGAAAAATTAAACAACGATTTACATGGGCAAGATTCTAGCTTCAAAGCAAGCAATGGATGGCTACATCGTTTTAAGAAACGACATGGGATTAGTAATGTGACAGTTTCTGGAGAAATTCGCTCTTCAGATTCTGAAGCTGCTATGAACTATTCAGATGAATTGAGGGAAATAATAGAGAAAGGTGGGTATTCCCCAGAGCAGATTTACAACTGTGATGAAACAGGATTGTGCTACAAAATGATACCTGACACCACCCTAGCTGTGAAAAAAGATGAACATAAACATGAAGGATTTAAGAGAATAAAAGAACGGTTAACGTTGTTGTTTTGTGTCAATAAAACGGGACGACACAAACTTAAACCACTATGCATTGGAAAATTCAAATCACCTAGGTGCTTCCATCATTTGAATGTGAACACCCTACCATTTTCATATGATGCCACAAAAAACGCATGGATGACAGCTGCTTTATTTGAAAAATGGTTTCAAACCGAATTCGTACCATCAGTTCGATCCCACCTCAGAAATCTGAAGATGGAGCCAAAGGCACTATTATTATTAGACAACTGCCCCGCACACCCACCTGCAGAATGTCTAGTTAGTACTGATGGGAAAATAAAAGGTTGCTTCCTCCCAAAAAACACAACTTCAAGAATTCAGCCTCTGGACCAGGGAATAATAGCAGTTTTTAAAATGAATTATCGCAGAGAACTTGTTAAAAAGATTGTTTGCGATGAAACCTCAGTCCAGGCGACACTAAAAAGTTTAAATTTGAAAGAAGCAATGTACCTCGGCGGCAAATCTTGGGATGCCATTACGCCACGCTGCATTGAGAACTGCTGGGAGAAAGGACTTGGGGCAGCATTTACTAGTACACAGGAAGACAGAGGCAACATCACCGATGATGACAATAGTTTATTCGATGGATTTTCGGAAAATGATGTGTTCCAGGCTGAGAGGGCATTTGGGGAGCTGATGCAGTCACGTGAACGCGTTGACGAATGGCTTAATTTTGACAATGAATGTCCAGTTGCAGACCACGTTTCGGATGCGGAAATTATTAAAAATATTAAGTCTCAAAACACTAGTGGTGATGCTGACGATGGTGATACTTCTGATGATGACAGCGAAGACACTTCACCTGAGGATAGCCCACCATTAGCTACAGAAGCTGTCAAAGGTTTAGAGTGTGCTTTGAGATGGATGGAGACGCAAGATATTGATTATCTTCGAATTCTGCAACTGAGAACTATTCTTGACTTTGCCAAGAGCAGACGTGATATTAGCAGAAAGCAGCTAAAAATCACAGAGTTTTTTAAAAAATAATAACTACTAACAGATGAGAAATGTAGTGGTGTAAAATGTATGCGACACCGTTTATTAATCGTCGGACATACATGTACTTTTTCATCATTCATTACATACACCCGTTACGTAATTTTTGTTACTTTCTCTTCATTGTATTAGTCACATAATGATCTGTGACAAAATTATTGAATATTCTACATCCGTGTGTGGATATTTTCGATGGAAATATTTGTATTATGGATTCAATGTATGTTACAAGATTCGCTGGTGAGTACACGGTGTTGATATTCTTTTCATGCAATAGATTATACATGTATATATATAAATTAGACACGTGTATGTACCAATGCATGGTTTTCTGAATAAAGTAATATATTATATCAGCAAATGGTTTTCTCATTTAATATATATTGATCAAAAATGGTAATTGTGCCATGCATTTTCGCACCCGTCTTTATGTAACCCCCCCCCCCAATTAAATCCAAAAATGTGTTGGTATTGTACATGGTTGCTTATAACACGGTTCGGCTCATAGCCCGGTCGGATTCTATGGCTCCCAACTACCGGGTTATAGCGGGGTCCCACTGTACTGGCAAATTTGAGAAGAAAGATTTGGAAATTAAAGAAAGATGTAGAGAAGGTAGGTAGGACTGAAAAATATAGAACAAGGAACAAATCGCTAGGCCACAGGTTCCATTTGTAACACCATCTTCTCAATGGTGAACAACTTAACAAGAACTTCCTACACCACAAAGGGGTTAATTCTCAAGCAACACAGAAGCTCATGTATAAATAAATGTCTATTGAATTGAAATATTAATTACATAAACATACAATAGATTCAGTACAAACCATAGCGCTCTAAATCCAAGAAATGTATTTTCAACTTACACAACAAGTTAATTTGCTTAAAATAAATATTTGCATTTTTCTTCTTAATATATATCAATCAATCTGGACAAGTAATAACAGAACTATACCCAGCATACATATCTACCAATGCATACATATAAATATACACAAAATACAAATAAATATGCATGAATGCAAATGTTAAGAAAATATCATGCACAATATTAGACAAATAGATACACATACACACCAGTCATACCAATAAATAAACAAACAAATCTGCATCATCTGCTATAATGTGTATATACATCTACATGCATACTGACTGACCAATGTCACCAACTTTTTATAGACCAATTGAATTTTCCCTTTAGAAAAGATCTGAAACCATGGCAAAATGTTATACTTAAAAGCTGTGCTTGACTAATAAATGACAATTATGTCATATAGCAGGTTTTATTTAAGAGCCAAAGTGCCGAGACAGCTCTCTTGTTTAATTTTAATTTTGAACTGGTCTGCTCTTACTTTCTATTATCTCTTTTTGGGTGTATATAGTTGCAGCTTTTAGTGACTCTAATAAGATTGCCCTAACAAGCCCTAACCAATATAGAATAGCCATCACCTTGAATATGGCAAACAAATATTTCCATACCCATCAGAGATACATATATGAAATTAGATGTGAACAGAAAGTTATATCACTTCAGGTGTACCAGTAAGTACCCTGATAATCTGTTAGTCATTTACCTTGACCTTTCACCTCTTTGACCCCAAAATAAATGGCCATTTTCTTACCCCAAGTGCAAACCATAAAGTTTGGTTGATGTATGTAATGTAGAACTATATTGTATACAAACAGTTTTTCTTCTTTCAGTCTGAGTTATCTGGACATTTGACCTTGTGACCCCACGATTGCCAGTTTTACCTTAGACCAACATATACCTACATATAGATATGAGGGATATTTAAAAGTTCTGAATATTGATGTGCTGTACAACAAAGTTCTTGGAAAATGGAATTCAACCAAAAGTTTGATGCTGTGCTCCTTCAAGAAGTCTTTGAAGATGGCAGGTTTCTGTGAAAGTGCATCATCTTGGAGTAGATGGATCCCTTGTGTACCTATGTGCAGTTGGGTGGTTTGGTAGTGACAAGTGTTCCACGACTACTGGCAACTCTCTGAAGGCATAAAAATGTCCAGCAACACGAGCGGAATCAGGCACTTTTACCAGACAAATGGGCCATTTGCATAAAAAATAATGCATATAAAACTCTTGACAGTACAACTACATCAAGTGATCTGTGGTCTCTGCTTGTTTTTTTCTAATCCATTCTGGTTCAAAAAAGCAAATCCATGCTTCATCACCTCTGACAATCTCATTCAAATGTCTCTGATCACTCCTTTCCTATATCAGGCAAGTAGCTGTTTGGCAATTTCAACAGGATTCGACTTCTGATCAGCCGTTAACAAATGCAGGACTCGTTTGGATAAATCTTTCAGAGCTTCAAAAGTTCCTCAATATCTTAACAAAAGTTAAAGAGATAACAGAAATATCATCCACTGTTTATTGAGCATTTTCATCAATTGCCCCTTTCACAGCATGCCACTTCCCACTCACCATCACACGCAGACAATGGTCTTCCAGACTGGCGGTCTTCTTCGATGATTTCATAACCATCTTTAAAACAATGAACCACCTCAAAATTGCAGAATCTCGAAGAATAACATTCCTACACTTTATCAAAGTCAGCCTTGATATCAGAGAGTACCCTAAAAGAATCCAGATCTTCCAGCATCTTCCTTTCACAGTAGCACACTTCCTTCTCCTTTGCCAACAAGTGTTGGGCATCCGGTACATACAGCTGTAGATCATATAATCTCAGAACTTTTTGAATATCTCTCATATGCTTAAATATACAATATCTTCGAATAAGCATCAATGCAAGTCTGAACAAAATATTGTTCACTATATTACACATAAAATCACAAAACAAATATGCATCAGTCATGCCAGAAAATAGAAAATATTACAGAAGCTAAAATAAAAAAATAAATGCAAGCATACAATAAAAATATATATTAACAGGTACAAGTCATCACCCCTGCTGGCATACAAGACATGACCAATAACATGGACAAAATGGATGATTGCAATATCACCTATGTGACCTTCACCTCAACATGAATTTGTGCAATAATTACACCTTATGGATGATTACAATATCAGTGTTATTGACCTTGACCTGAATGTATCCAATAACATTATCAAAAAGGTATAGATTCTATGACTAACTGTTGAATCACACCTATTCAGAGGATGAAAATCATCGTGATAGTAACTAAAATCCAGAGTCTTGAAATCCAAGTCTGTACATTTAATAATTGCCAAAAAACGCACCAGTTATATTAGAAAGAGAGTCTCTTGCATGACCTATCTAAGTCCAAAACTTCATGCCATTTTTAATTTAAAGTAGGATCAAAATATGCACAGGATTTTTATGTTATGAAATATTATAATAAACAACAAAGGCCAAACAATCTTTATAGATATTTGAAAGACTTAATAGCACAATACCAGAATCAGTAACATGCATTGATAGAAATTATGATGTAGATCGCAGAGAAACTCCAAGGATGAAAAAGAACCAATTATATTCTCAGGTTAATTGAAAATTGGCATCTGCAAGACCACTCAATTGCAGCCTACCAGACGGCATAACGTGCAGCATCTTTCCAGACGTAGGAATCTAGCCAATCAAATTCCAGCACACATCTATGTACAAATAAAGGTATTCAAAGACCAAGTCCCTTAAGCTCTTATCAAAAGGCACATGGGTGCGCCAATTCATATTGATCAGCAACTGTGTACAAATCATGTTCCAAATGAAGTGCCTTTTGACACCTGTCCAACTCCCCTAATAAAAGAAAAGTTTCTGGAGGTAGGACCTGTCCCTAAATGTGAATCTTGCATGACCTTGACCTGAATAATTGCAATATCACCTGTTATGTGACCTTGACCTCAACCTTGACATGAATGAGTGCAAAAATTCCATTATATGGATGATGACAATATCAATTTATTATTGACCCTGACCAGGACCTTGTCATTACTGGAAGCAATAGTGGTCACCAAAGAGGTCTCGATTCCATGAGAAATTATTGAATCATCTTTTCAGTTATTCCTTCTAAATGAGGTGACCTTTGAACACTGCCCCCAATATAAAACTTTCCTGGAAGTGTGACCCGTCAATAAATTTTAATCCTCGATATACCGGAGATTTTATGCCAAACAAGGCACAGCTCTATAAAAAGCCAAATCAATCTAAACCTAACACTAACACACTGGTATCCAAGTCTAACAGACCTACTGTAAAGCCTACCTAAGATAGCTAAATAGTCATCACTATTTGCAAGCCTAAGCGCAAACGGTAATAAAGTGCCAAATCATGCACCAGAGTTGTCTGCATATAAAAAATGCCAAATCATGAATCAAACAAATAAAACGTAAGTATCAAGTGTTTTCCTAATTTACTTGTAAGCTGTGCCTTATCTCTACCTAAGTCTGGATTTCCTTACAGTAAATATAAATGTTTAACGTCTCTTGGGCTTCAGATACAGGTCTGATAGATGTGCCCAAAAAGCCATGTGCAAGGGAGTTCATTACAACAGGCCTGGTACTTGCAGCTAGCACAAGTCTATGTCAGGGAAAATCAGTACACAAATGAGGAACCAATGTAATCTTTGACTTGACTTTCCCTCCTGGTAAATCTGCCTCTGCTCTGCAATCTCTTGAAGCCTCTAAATGATGCACAGTTTAAAACCAATCAGCAGTGCCTGTCATAATGTGCATACACATCTATATGCATGCTGACTGACCCGGTCACCAATGCTTTACACCTGTCAAATTTTGCCTTTATAAAAGGTCTGGATCCATGCCAAAATGTTAACATTTAAAAACCCGTGCTCGAATAATAAACCATAATTGCATATGGCACGTTTTATTTAATAGCCAAAGTGCAGAGACATCTCTCTTGTTAAATTTGAATTTTGAACTGGTGCACAATTAACTTGTATCATCTCTTTCACTGTATAGTTGCAGCTTTTTACGGACTCTGTAAGATAATCCTAACTAGTCCTAACCAATTTGGAATAGCCATCACAAACCGATCTACATAATACACATAAATATACAAATAAATAAGCATAAAATGCAAATGTGACCTTAACCTCTACCCTGACATGAATTTTGTGCAATAAACAATCCATACGGAGATCACAATACAAGTCTTATATGACCTGGACCTTGATGTATGTAATAACACTTCCCCAATAAAGGAGAAGTTTTTTGGTGGAGCAAGGACCTGCCCATAAATGTGAATCTACATGACCATGACGTGAACAGCTGCAATATCACCAAATGGATGATGACACTATCACCTGTTATGTGACCTTGACCATCGCAGAAGGTTTAGTTGAGTTACGTCATGCAGAACTAATGTGTTTGTGTGCAAACCACATTAGTAAGAAATGGACTGACAGATGGATAGACATCAGAATATATTGCAGATCATATCATTTCAGAACTTTTTGAATATCTCTCATATACTTAAATATACAATATCTTCAAATAAGCATCAATGCAAGTCTGAACAAAATATTGTTCACTATATTACACATAAAATCACAAAACAAATACGCATCAGTCATACCAGAAAATATTACAGAAGCTAAAATAAAAAAATAAATGCAAGCATACAATAAAAATATATATCAACAAGTACAAGTCAACACCCCTGCTGGCACACAAGACATAACCAATAACATGGACAAAATGGATGAATGCAATATCACCTATGTGACCTTCACCTCAACATGAATTTGTGCAATAATTACATCATATGGATATTACAATATCAGTGTTATTTACCTTGACCTGAATGTATCCAATAACATTATCAAAAAAGTATAGATTCTATGACTAACTGTTGAATCACACCTATTCAGAGGATGAAAATCATCGTGATAGTAACTAAAATCCAGAGTCTTGAAATCCTAGTCTGTACATTTAATAATTGCCAAAAAATCGCACCAGTTATATTAGAAAGAGAGTCTCTTGCATGACCTATCTAAGTCCAAAACTTCATGCCATTTTTAATTTAAAGTAGGATCAAAATATGCACAGGATTTTTATGTTGTGAAATAATATAATAAACAACAAAGGCCAAACACTGTTTATAGATATTTGAAAGACTTAATACCACAATACCGGAATCAGTCACATGCAATGAAAGAAATCATAATGTGGATCATAGAGAAAGCCAAAAGATGAAAATGAACTGCAATTATATTCTCTGGTTAGTAGAAAATTGCATCTGCAAGACCACTCAATTGCAGCATATCACATGGCTACAACATACAGTATCTTTCCAGACACAGGAATCTAGCCAATCAAATTACAGCACACATCAATGTGCAAATAAAGGTATTTGAAGACCAAGTGGCGAGCTGTTTCTCAACAGCACATGGAAGCAGGGACCTGTCCATAAATGTGAATCCTACATGACCTTGACCTGAATAATTGCAATATTCACCTGTTGAATCACACCTTCTCAGTTATTCCTTCCAAATGATGTGCCTTCTGAACCCTGCCCCACTCCCCCCATATAAAACTTTCCTGGAAGTAGGACCCATCCATAAATTTTAATCCTATATGTACCGGAAACTTTATGCCAAATGAGGCACAGCTCTATATAAAACCAAATCATCCTAAACCTAACACTAACACACTGGTATCTAAGCCTAACAGACCTACTCTAAAGCCCTAACTAAGATAGCAAAGTAGTCGTCACTATTCGCATACCTAAGTGCAAATGGTCAGAAAGAGACCAAATCATGCACTAGAGTTGTCCTGCAAATATAAACGCAAAATCATGAATCAAACAAAATAAAACATTAGCATCCAGTGTTATTCCTAATTTACTTGTAAGCTGTGCCTTGTCTCTACCTAAGTCCGGATTTCCTTACTGTAAATATAAATGTTTAATGGGTACTGCAGGCCCCTACCTATATCACACCCCCACCCCCCTGCTCCCAGAATGTTACCTCCACCCACAAGTAACCCTTACCCCCACTGTACCCACCCCCTTCCTGCTGTACCCTTTCAATGACCTATTCTCCAGGCACCTCATAATAAATCCCCAATTGTTTTGAGGTGCCAAAATTTCCTTAAAAGTAAGACCCTGGGCAGTTCCATTAATCATTGTAGGAAAATGTAAATGGAATGACCTTTTTGCTGCATCTAAATGACGCACAGTGTAAAAAACAATCAGCAGTGCATGCTATAATGCGCATATACATCTATATAGCATGCTGACTGACCCGGTCACCAATGCTTTACACCTGTTAAATTTTTGCCTTGATAAAAGATCTGGATCCATGCCAAAATGTTAATATTTAAAACCTGATCTTCACTAACAAACCATAATAATTGCATATGGCATGTTCTATTTAATAGCCAAAGTGCAGAGACATCTCTCTTGTTTAATTTGAATTTTGAACTGTGGCACCATTAACTTGTATTGTCTCTTTGAATGTATAGTTGCAGCTTTTATTGACTCTGGCGAGATAGCCCTAACTAGTCCTAACCAATTTGGAATAGCCATCACTTTGAATATGACAAAAAAATATTGCCACATCTAACAGACCTCTATTCACAGGTGTAGCTGTCCCACTCTGGGTCAACAGTCACAGGTAGTACCGTCTACTGTTACTTACGGTAGCAGGCATAGCCCGACCTGACATAGACCAATAAGAAAGCATTAGTTATTTACCTTGACCTTTAACCTCTTTGACCCCAAAATCAATAGACTTTTTTCTTACCCCAAGTGCAAGCCATGCAAAGTTTAGATCACGTATGTTATGTAGGAGTAATGGTATTGTGTGGTAAACCACATTGGTATGATAAGGACTGACAGACAGATAGACAAACAAATGGACAGACATCACAATATATTCCATATCTAGCAGATTCCATGTACCTAATACACATAAATATACAAATAAATAAGCACACACCCCACCCCACTGCCTTCCAGAACATTACCTCCACCCAGAAAGTAACCTTTACCGCGAATTTACTCCAAATCCCCAATTTGTATGTCCCCACATTAACCCTACAATTAACGCCCCCAGGCAGTCCCAAACGCCTAATGTTTAATGGGTACTACAATCCCTTAGTACCTCGCCTATAACACCACACTCTACCCCCAAAAAAAAACGTTCCCGTCCACCCAGGAGTAACCTTTATCCCATTTTACCCCAAAATCCCCAATTTTTATGTCCCTCACATTAACCTTAAAATTAAAACCCCGTGCAGTCCCAAATGCCAAATGTTTAATGGGTACTGCAATCCCCTAGTACCCACCTATAACCCCCACCCTCTTCCCCCCAAAACATTCCCTCCACCCAGGAGTAACCTTTATCCTATTTTACCCAAACTCACCAATTTTTGTATCTACATTTACCTAAAGTGAACACCCCAGACAGTCCCAAATGCCAAATGTGTAAAGGGTACTGCAATCCCCCTACCCATCTCCACACCACACCCCACCTCCCAGATAAATAATATAAATATAAAAATAAATAAATACAATCACAAACACAAATACACATCAATCATACACATACACATAAATCATAAGTAAACATCATGGAAACTGAAAGAAGAAAATAATGATTAACATATAATACAAATAGATAACATGTACATATACACACCCCTGCTGGCACACAAGACATCACCTTCTATGTGACCCAGATCTCAACCTTGACATGAATTTTTTGCAATAATTCCAAAACATCGATGATTACAATATCAGTGGTATATGGCCTTGACCTTGATCTATGCAACAACATTATCAAAAAGGTATAGATTCCATGACCAACTGTTGAATCACACCTTTTTAGTAATTTCAGGGGATGAATATCATTGTGATGGTAACTACAATCCATAGTCCTTGAAACCCTAGTGTGTACATTTCATTATTCACCAGAAACACACCAGTTATATCTAGAGAGTCTCTTGCATGACCTATCTAAGTCCGAAACTTCATGTCATCTTTAATTTAAAGCAGAATCAAAATATGCATATATCTCATTCAAATGTCTCTGATCACTTCTTTCCTATATCTGGCAAGTAGCTGTTTGGCAATTTCAACAGGATTTGACTTCTGATCAGCCGTTAACAAATGAGGGACTCCTTTAGATAAACCTTTCAGAGCTTCAAATGTTCCTCAATATCTTAACAAAAGTTGAGGAGATAATAGAAATATCATCCACTGTATATTGAGCATTTTCATCAATTGCCCCTTTCACAGCATGCCACTTCCCACTCATCATCACATGCAGACAATGGTGTTCCAGACTGGGGGTCCTCTTCCATGGATTCATAACCATCTTAAAAAAAGGAACCACCGAAAAAATTGTAGAATCGCAGAGAATAACATTCATACACTTTATCCAAGTCAGCCTTGATATCAGTCAGAGTACCCTAAAAGAATCCAGATCTTCCAGCATCATCCTTTCACAGTAGCACACTTCCTTCTCCTTTGCCAACAGGTGTTGGGTGTCCAGAAAATATTACAGAAGCTAAAATAAAAAAAATAAATGCAAGCATACAATACAAATATATATCAACAGGTACAAGTCAACACCCTGCTGGCACACAAGATATAACTAACAACGTGGACAAAATGGATGATTGCAATATCACCTATGTGACCTTGACTTCAACCTTGACATGAATTTGTGCAATAATTACACCTTATGGATGATTACAATATCAGTGTTATTGACCTTTACCTTAATGTATGCAATAACATTATCAAAAAGGTAGAGATTCTATGACCAACTGTTGAATTATACCTATTCCGTAATTTCAGAGGATGAAAATCATTGTGATGGTGACTAAAATCCAGAGTCTTGAAATCCTAGTGTGTACTTTTAATAATTGCCAAAAAACGCACCAGTTATATTAGAAAGAGAGTCTATTGCATGACCTATCCAAGTCCAAAACTTCATGCCATTTTAGATCCCAAGTAGAATCAAAATATGCACAGGATTTTTATGATATGAAATAATATATTAAACAACAAAGGCTAAACACTGTTTATAAATATTTGAAAGACAATGCCACAATACTGGAATCAGTCACATGTATTGAAAGAAATCATTTGGATTACAGAGAAAGTCAAAGGATGAAAAAGAACTGCAATTATATTTTCTGGTTAATTGAAAATTGCATCTGCAAGACGACTTAGTCGCAGCATTATCACATGGTTCAGGTATATCACATGGCACAATAACAGTATCTTTCTAGACACATATCTAGCCAATCTAATTGCAGCACACCTCTATGTACTAATAAAGGTATTCAAAGACCATGTGGCTAGCTGTTGTCAACAAATGAAGTCCCTTTCGACACTTGTCCCACTCCCCCAATAAAAGAAAAGTTTCTGGAAGCAGGACCTGTCAATAAATGTGAATCCTACATGACCTTGACCTGAATAATTACAATATCATCTGTTATGTGACCTTGAACTCAACCTTGACATGAATGAGTGCAAGAATTCCACTATGGATGATGTCAATATCAATGTATTATTGACTCTGACCATCACCTTGTCATCCATGGATGCAATAATATACTCAAAAAGGCCTAGACCTAGATTCCATGAGAAACTGTTGAATCACACCTTTTCAGCTATTCCTTCCAAATAAGGTGCCTTTTGAACCCTGTCCCATCCCCCCATATAAAACTTTCTTGGAAGAAGGACCCATCCATACATTTTAGTTCTAAATGTACCGGAAACTTTATGCCAAAAGAGGCACAGCTCTATAAAATGCCAAATCATTCTAAACCTAACACTTACACTGGTATCCAAGTCTAACAGACCTGCTCTAAAGCCCTAACTAGGATAGCTAAGTAGTCACCACTATTCGCAAAACCAAAGCCTAAAATGACATAAAGAAAAACATCCATCAGTAGCTCCATCCTATATAACATGTGTAGCTTAATGATATACACTTGCACATTCTAAGACCTATAGACAATACCCACCAGTAGATCCATCCTTTATGGCGCAAGTATCTGTTTGATGCACACACTTACACAGGATAAAAGATGTATAGAAAAAATCCATCAGTAGGCCCTGTCCTACATCATAAAATTACATGACTGATCCACATACATTTACACAGCCTAAAAGGATGCAAGGACAACATCCAACAGTAGGCACATCCAATGTTATACAATTATGTGGCTGATACACACACTTACACTGCCTAGCAAAGAATTAAAGACAACATACATTGGTATGCCCATCTTATATAATCGTATATATATGACATGCACACTTACAAAGTGTAAATAAGAAATATAAACAACATATATATGTAGGGCCCATCCATATAATGCATGTACATGAGTGCTACATGCCCAACATTTTTCTGACTGATACACACTTGCGAACACCCGGAAAAAAGACATAGACAACATCCAGCAGTAGGCCTGTTTAAAACAAAATACGTGTCTGCTAGATATGCTCACTTATGCAGCCTAAATAAAAAGACATACAGACAACATCATTTGGTATGTCCATACTATATAATACATATATATGACTTTTACATGTACACATCCTAAATACAGACTTACAGATAGCATCCATCAGTACACACTTCCATATAATATGTGACAGTTGCCATAATGATCTATATTACCTCTGTCGCAGTCATTACTGCAGTCCAAGACCCACTCAGAAAAATTGGAGAGAGTTTTGGGTCCCACCAATTATCTTTTCTTGTCCGGCCAGGAGCAAGCTACAATTTCAACAATGCCATAAGATGGGTTCCTGAATACATTCAGTGCAAACTCAATGTTAGGGATGTGAATGTCAGGGTCCCCTGAACATTCAAAATATAAAAAAGATAAAGTCTTCAGTAGTCTCCCACTTATAATGTTACCCCATCTGCAACAGGAAAGTGGCCTTATAATAGTGGTAGCCTCTTAGAGGGGGATCACACAGATGTGAGTAATAATTACACTTAAAGTATGAAAAGGGTAACTAATGTTTAAGTATTTAATATTTTCGTTTAAAAATCACAGGCCTGTTATGGAATCAGTGTGATAAAATTTATAATTAATGCTATTTAAAATTATTCTGAATGATCATCAGTCGTGGTGCAAAATCACCTTGTCAGAAAAATCTGCAGATTACAAATATCTTGATGTAACTATCATTGTCTGTAAATTCAATTTTACACTGATATGGAATGTATAATTAACAATGTTTATTTTAAGCTTATCCTTTAGAAGAATTGATTTCACTTTCCTTCTTTACTGAGACTGTCCTGATAACATTTTTGTACTTTTTGCAGCAACTGATTTCTCCATTGGCAATTTGTAGTTATTACATTAAATGTTCTGTGTTTAAAAGGAAGTGAGCTTGTCACGGTGTTCAACTGATTTTAGTTATGATCTGCTGTCCTAGTCCAACTGTCAAAGGTAGTCTCTAAACAAACCAATCCATTTTCCAAGCCCAATTCAGAGAAATGTACACCAAATAACAGATTTAGCTTCTGTGTGAATTTATAAATCCAAAGCTCATACCCTCATACCTTAAAAATTAGGGGATTATCAAAATTCAAACAATCCAGTGAGACCCTGAAGAATTTAAATATAAGTGTGACCATTGGAAGAAAGTCTCAATATCCAAAAGTTGGGATAATTCTGAATAAAATTTCATCCTAAATAGTTATAAAACTTTAAATGGTTTATCTGTAATAATGTGTACAAAATAAATAATTAAATAAACAAATTTATGGAATTTTCAGAAAATTTAAACAGGTCATCTAAATTGAATAGACTCTTAAATTTCATATTTTCTGCTTAAGTGGTTTATGCTTAATCATAGCTAACAATGTTTTATTTTTTTGAAAAATTACCCATTCCAAACAGTTTTAAAGTAGTGTTTAAAAAAAATAATAAAAGATTCCTGTAATAACAAGGACCAGAAGATATAATCAGGTCATCTATGATGCATACAAAAAAGCTTAGGAAAAATTCATTTGTATACGTTGACTGGTACCTGCCCGATGTTGCCAAAAATATTCTCAGAAATTACGGACATAAAAGTGCGGATGTAATGTATGGACTGGACACCAATCAATATGCACCAATGACTGACGTAGGCAAAATGAAGTTTGGTTGACATGTTTATATACATATGTACCTGATTCAATCAGACTTCATTGTCATTTAGTAATTTTTATAACTTTCATCAGTGGATGGCATAGGTTTTTTGCAAACACAAATATAGTTTCTAAAGTTTAAGTCATGTAGTAAACTTTTCAGAACTTGCAGTGCATAGTTGAGACAATAGAGTTGAAGGTAAAATGGCTCATGGTTTATATTGGATCTGATAACTGAAGACATGAACCTAATAGTTTATCAAATTTATTTCTTTACATTAATTTGTTATTATGTAAATATAGTGATTAACTTGACTTAATCCTGTGTTGTGTGAAGTTATGAAGAGTGTGAATGTGTGTGTGTGTGTGTCTAAGAGAGAGAGAGAGAGAGAGAGAGAGCATTTTGAGATGATCCCCAATCTAAAATAAAGGAAAACTTCTAACTGCTTTAAAATAAACGAAAATGTTCTATTTAATTTTAGGGCTTTGCATCAGTGAGTTTTTGAAAACAAGCAGAGTAGGGATGGGTGGAACCTGCCTTGAAGTGTTTTAAAAAAACAAATATAGAATGAGAAGAAAAAAAATAACGTTAACAATATTCAATATTTTAACATTTTATAGGCCTGTTATGAAATGATTCCTTATATTACTTACAGGAACAACATGGCTATATCTGCAACCTTCAAATTCTCATCGATGCCATCATAAACAATGCAATGTAGTGTGTATTGTAAACGGCAACTGAATATGCAGCTGAAACCTTTCAGCCTTTTCAAAATCGTTGAAAAAATTCAGCAAAATATTTCCAGGTACAATGTCAATTACAGTAATAATGAACTCTACAAACGAAAACATATTGATTATAATAGGCTGAACACTGTGCAAATGTTACAACTGCAACATCCATCTCCAAAACAGGCTGCAGCCACTTCCAGCCCAGATTTTCTCACATCAAATACCATATTTTCAAAATCAGTGTAACAATTCGGCATCTCATCTCAACTTTGAAAACGTAGCATCATCTCTGGCAACCAGTTTTCAACTTGGGGTCAGAACACCATTAGTTTTATTACATATTACCTACAAGCATTATTCTTCAAGCTGAACTCCAGACCAATGTTCCAATCACAGAATGACGGATTCCTAGGTTGGTTGACAGTGCCATTATCATCCATTACAACAACACCAAGGCTTGTCAGTTGTTGCCCAGCATAGTTTAAAGAAATAAGAGCCAACATCAAAAGCCTACTGGGTCTATGATTCTCATTTTCTCTGGTCAATCAAAACCGAGTATTTGACCATATTTCACCCTTAATTTACATGTGCACTTCCACCACACTGTTTTACTCAAACAACAAAAAAGAGCAACACAAAATAAAGAATGACTCCTCACTAAATGAGGAAATATATACACCAAGACTTTATGTGATAGGTCTTGGGCTGGCAGATAATTTATAAAATTTCCCTAGTGGATCTTCCAAATAATACATGAAACATATTGATACATAAGCTATTATGGGCCAAAGATGGCTGCATTCCAGAGATTGGGTAATAGGTTAAATTCCTAATAATAACAATACTTAATCAAATTCTGTGTATGTGTTTTTACTTTTTCCTTAGTAGTGAAAAAGGATCTTTGTATGAAAGTAAACCATATCTCCCATTTGTTGTTTGGCCACCAACCAAATGCGGCACTGCTGCATTTGGAGACAGGAAAACATTTTACATCAATTTTCCAATGTAAGAAATTGAAAAACATCCCTCTATGCTAACATTTGCAACAGGAAACAGGTTTTTTTTTATTAATACAATAAAACCACATCACTGTTAATTTTCTATCAACAACACATACCAATACTAGGCTCCACATTTTTAAAAAACAGGAAATTAGACATTTTTTATTTCTTTTAAATTAATAAAAATATA